>JABACO010000024.1:1692553-1875111 GCA_013339895.1 Ephydatia muelleri
TCAACCAGATGGGACGTTATTATCAGAATGGAGATTGGTCACTGTTCATGTACGGAGTCTTCACTACTACCATAGGGTTAGTCCTACACATACATATGACATCAGATGCATTACATTGTACCAGCATAGGGTTAGTCATAACATAACGTATGACATCAGATGCATTACAAGCATAGGGCTGTAGTGCACCTAATGCATGCACTATATGGATAGAGCTATAAAATCTCTCCCCACCCCCAACGGTAAGACTTAATGATGTTATAAAATTAGATTGTTTACACAAGATGCTTCAAGTGGCATACAGAGGTATTGCGTACTGTCAGTGTTTTGAATTTCCTATTAGGAATTGAACCAACCAGTTGATATAGAGTAGAATAAGGGACATAAATACACACCATTTATTTCTGTATTTGGAGTGATTCAGTATTCCAAGCATTGAGATGTGATTTCTTGCAGATATGAAGTGCCTTTCATTTCCTACAGTGGTGTGTCTGTATCAGCTGTGTGTGTCTACTCAGCGAATAACAGTGTGGAGGACTCAACTGGTCGATTTGGGAGGAATGGTGGTGTGTTTGACATCTTCAGGACTCTACTTGTGAATCCCAATACTGGTACACAAACAACATCTGGTTATGTGGAGGTAATGATATGTTTCCCCACAACATTGGTTAGTTCATATCAGAGTCCATAGTTTTTTCCCACTGAAGCAACCTGTGCTGTGAAGGGCACATGGGTGGTGAAACAATATAGTCCCGGAGGCTGGTGCTTTATAGTGCTCGACAAATCGATACATTTACGATATGTATTGCGTATTACAAAATATTTATGGTAAGAACTGATATTGTGTTTAACTCCAGCTCAAAACATGAGTGCTATTTATTCAATTGACTAGTAATATAATGTATATGGTGCCTTGCACAAGTAAATAAAGTAGCTCACATTGTTTCGGTTCTTTTTTTACACCAAGAATGATAGTTTTGATATCGCTTTTTTGTACATAAATTGCTGTTAAAAAATGAACTAATTGCACATTCTGCTTTTTAGTGCACACCAAATGGAAATTTAGCAAGACCAGACTACACTTACACTGACACAGTCTTGCCAATAACTCAGATTGGCACTGAGCCACTGGCTGTGTTCAATGGTGTCACTGTTACTAAGATTGTGCTGGACCAGACCTGTGTGGTCACAAACAACGCACAAACCTGTGTCATCCAAGATGTGCTCTTTTTGGGAACAGGTAATACTTTTTTGTTTCTGTGATATCAGAATTTGTGAATTATGCACAAGTGTTATACACAAACAGCCGTGGGAACTGTACAAAAATTTGCTGTTGGTTATCTCAATGGAACTGCATTCTCTATTGTATCAGAGGAGATCAAGGTATATCACATTTGATTTGGTACATAAATGTTGATGTTTATTTTGGCATATTTATTAACAGTTTGAATAATGCTCTGCCAGTTTGTGAGTAAGGTTTTCACTTTACTTTATTAAATTTAGGGAAAAATGTGCACACTGGGGAAGAGTTATGAAGTGAAAAAAAAAACATTTTCAGTGTTGTGTGAACACATGAACTTTATTGATTTGGCTAAGTTTTCTAACAATCTTGTACCAGGGACACTGAAAGTATCCCAAAGAAACTCCCCCTAGCTCTTGAGCCATGATTTTATTGACACACACAAGATACTGGTGAATAGCGTCAATAGTTCTTTGCATTACACACTATTATGTAATCTCCTCAGCTAGATGATGCCAGTAGTATCAAGCAGATGAATATACAGCAGCAGGTATGTGTGTATGTGCATTCAAATGTACAGTTCAACATTAGTGTTGTGCTGTGTTGTATAGCCCTTGAGTTTTGGTTTGTTGTGTCTGTACTCTGTAATGTGTGTGCACATATTTCAACACTAAGGAGTAAAATTAATGCAATAAATACTGAGAAATAGATTTTGCGTTCCATTGCTAATATTCTCCCCATCATTGCTAGGGAGGAGTGAAGTACCTCTACGTGAACACAGACACCTCCATCTACAGACTACCTGTTCAGAGATGTGGTAGATACCTCAGCTGCAGGTACAATGGGGGGAGTGGTTGGTCACACCCCATCCACTGCTTGTACCTGGATCAGTACATAATGTCGTAAAGCATATGCAATTTCCAATCGATGCCTGTTATTTTATGTCATTATGTGTACATTAATATTTATCTCTAACATTACAGCACCTGTGTGGGTTCTAGAGATCCCTACTGTGTGTGGAACACTTCTCTGTCACAGTGTGTGGTGTCTTCTATTGTGCCCACCATCAACAGTGCTTCAGCATCAGTACCCAATGGGTGAGTCTGTATGATGTAACTTACCCCACTGAGCCAACTGTTCCATCTCTTTTACTCAGCATATACCAGAACATTCATACAGGAGTTGTTAGCAGCTGCCCAGGTAATGGCACATCACATGCATATATATATAGATCACCACATGTGATGCCATACTTCTCTAAATGCAGCCCTTCCATTCAGTGTCTCCAGTTTCATCTTGAGGCCTGCACCACCTGCCTTTATTGGCTCAAGCCTTGAACTCATGTGCAATGCCAGTTATGGTTCTACCATTACCAGCTACCAATGGGTTAAAGATGGATTATACCTGGCTGATGGAGGGAGAGTGACTGGGTCCACTCAGTCCATCCTCACTGTTTCCAGTGTAACACTACTGGACCAGGGAACATACCAGTGCAGTGCCATCAATGTTGAAGGGTCCCGTAGTAGCCTGTCCAATGGCATACAACTCACTGTTATTGGTATGTCAAATCATACTTTCAGTGCTAAGTAGTTAAATAGCCCTCCATTTTGTTAGATGTCATGGTAACAAGACAACCTCAGAATTTGACCAATGCATTACTTGGTCAGACAGCCACCTTTAATGTTACAGTTGCTGGCGTCAGCCCATTTTCATATCAATGGCAGTATGGGAATGGGACCAATCTACCACCAGGAGATAGATACCAAGGTGTGACCACAACCACCTTGGTTATTCCTCTGTGATAGGAAGAGACCACAGCAGTGTGTATGTGTGTAGAGTGACCAGTCCATCTGGGAACACCACAACTACACAGCCTGCATATCTGATACTAAGTGGTCCAGGTCCAGGTACACGTATGCACTTGTCAGTCATGCGTGCTCATTATTGTTTCTCCAGTTGTTCACTAACTTCATGTATTACCCCTTTGATCAGAAACTACTACGACTGGTGGTGTGGTAAATGCAGCCACCAATACCACTAGACAATCGAACGGTGGCTCTTGCTGTCCTTATACTCGGTAGCTCCGTCTTGCTGATCCTCGTTCTAATAATCGTAATTATTCATGCACTTTCAAGAGCAAGCAAAACGTAAGTCACTAATGACAGGTCCCAAAATATATGAGCATGCACCTCTGTTATTGCAGTGTGCAGTAGTTGCAATGTAGAAGAAAGCACCAAAGATATATATAAGTGTGTGTGCATTGGTATTGAGTCCATCAGCACCAGGAGTATGTCTGAGTCTGTCAAGTGTGAGCGTTCGCATGTCTTTCTCATTGCATGACCCAACAGTGCTCAACGAAGCCTAGGTGAGCCATGGTGGGATTGCAAAGAGCCGTGCCAACATGTGTCACACGAAGGAGTGAAAAGGAGTTCCCCATGGGGGAGTATGTGGTGCAATTGTGAGTGCAGGAGTACTATATCCATGTAGCTGCATTATTGGTCATAGATAGCTGGAGCTGCAGAATGTGCAACCACTGCGCAACAGGCATCGGCTACAGCGTCAAGTGTTACTGAAAACAGGTTCTTTACTTACGACACTCAATTTGTAAAAAAAATAAGAACATTACAAGAGTCACGAAGTAATGCAGATACCTTTTGTGAGTGCATGAAGAGTAATGGGATGAAAAAAAGTCACATGCGTGTCTGATAACCAAGATAGCAATATTACAGAGGGAGGAGGGGGGGGGGGGGGGGTGTGGTTAATAAAATAGGAATGAAGAGATGAGAATGAGAAGAGGGTATAGGAAGTGTGGGGAGGAGGAACATGATCCTGCTCCATTAATGCATGCTTTGAAATTTATACTTTGAAATATATGCATTGGGTTGTTAAAGCTTTTACTACTCACAGTACTGCCTCTGCCCTATAGGGGGACCCCACATTCTGGCACTATCAAATGTCCTGAGAAAAATGAGGATGCCCCAGCAAAAGACGTCTCTTGGTACAAGAGTAGACACTTTGTGTGAACCTTTAAAGATAGAGCCCTTAGTTCAGAAATTGCTCATAATCAAAGCTATATGATTACGTGCATTTGAGATTGTCTAAACACCTTCAATTAATTAACTTTGACATTTTTTTCGAAGTACTGAAAAAACGTTTCAGATCATCTCCAATGATGATGTTTACAACGTTTCAAGTCTATCACTGAAAGATTAATATGCGTGGTCTATAAGGAAAATTAGGCTGCCATGATTTGAAGACCAATTTATGTGCATATGTAAGGTAATTGATTTGTCTGCTTTGTTCAGGACTGGGGACGAGGGCGGGCTGGAATTCAGTTGTCTCTCCATTATCTCAAGTACTTATTGATGGAGGGAGGTGAGGAAACGGATGTGCTAACTTCTCTTGTAACACACTTCAATTTTATTTTAGCTAGCAAGCGCTTGACAATAAACTATTTAGGGGTATTAAGCAGTGGAGTCGTGTGGCTGTTGAGCGCCCGGGGACATACTGCGTTCTACTACTCATTCACACGCTATGGGGACGCAATATATAGATCTTTCACATAAATATGTGTGCGGCCACAATGCAATAGAATAAATTAGAATTCCATTTTTAGTTAGAATCGCTGCTATTTATAATTCCCAGCTTCACGTGGGTCATAATTGTAGCGGGTCAAGCAATCCGAATGCAGATTGCTTTAATAAAAACGCGCTTTTATTTGTAAGTTACATACCTGGTATAAAATGTTTCGACATTTGTACCAGATATGTAAGTACAAATCCACTGGAAATGACTGACGCGTTGTTTTGTTGTGACTCAGTATAAGTGAAGAAACTTCTTCCCAATGCAGAGAAACGCTGATGATTTTTATAATTGTTCGGGAAAAGGTTACACACAATTGGATCCTGTTTGTTGGAGTGTAGTCCCAAACTGATTGTCACAGTTAAGAATCCACAATTGTTGTTCTAATTAAGTACACGACTGTTTTGATATAGTGTTAAAGTGCCGGGCGTTAGGTAAACTATACGTTCGTTAGGTAAACATAACGTTTTTTGAGCCAATCCCAAGCCCGACAGGTTTGTATTGGCTTTGTCAGACATAATATCTCGATGCGTTTAGACACGTAACATTAACCGCCCCAAAAATCATTGTCAATCGAACATGGTTAGGTAAAACCTAATACAGTGTGGTGTTAGGTATACCAAACGAGAACGTTAGGTAACTCTCGGCACTTGTAGATTAGATGTTTTGACGCTGGTCGCGTTAACGCGTTAAATCGGATGCGTCTCTCCAACTCGTCACCTCTTTAGGGCTTGATACTATTTGGCGCCCCATATCCCCGAGCCCTGGTGCACTATATTCTGCAAGTGTACATGTATAATAGCACAAAACGCTAGCAGTATAGGGTATTCGGCTGAGTGATTAAATCAGAGATCATATATGACCCTCTGATTAGACTAAGCGACAGCGATGCATGAGAAAGGTTTTATGCACAAATTTAAAAAAGGTACAATTACAACACACAAAACACATGGTTAGGAAGACATCTATGCATGCATGCATCTGACATTGTCTCGAATTAAAAACAAAATTTAAACGCCACACAATAATCGGACCAAAACCAATATCCGACATCGCCAATAGATCGTTTGAATTTCCTATTCATGAACTGCTTATTGTACCATGTCGTATATACGGTAACGGTTTCTAATATAAATTTAGTTATAGAGCAATGGTAAACAACAGGAGCTTTCTGTGGATTCTAAGCCTTCTGTCCTTCATTATTCTCTCAGCGAGCCAGCCTCAAGTCATTTCTGCAGTATTCCCAAGAGCCTATAGCCTCTCCATAGAAGGTGAGCTCTGATAGCAAGCAGTTTTTATTACTATGTAAACTCGAACACTAATATAAGCACTGGTGCTATAGTGAACCACCCCCCACATGCTTCTGTAATACATAAAGATCTGGGGATTAAAAACGATCCCATTTGCTACGTAACAAGCTGCCATCCAGCTGCCATCCGCACCCAAATTTCACTTCACACTAGTAGAAGAACGTACGATCGAGCAGGGACCAGGCGATGGGGGTGCCAGACACCCCTTGGAAGCACCACTAGTTACGACCAGCCATGGGGATACATGCAGTATAGATATTGTCCAACTGTTTTGCTAACACTTTCGTTTTTTCGGGTGCCGACCCAAGCCAAGATTTTGTTTTTCATACCCTTTGATATTGCGCGGTAATTCGAGCAAAAGGAGACACACCTCACATCAACGCCATTCTAAACCCACTGCATGGGAAATTACGGACTACGCTTGCGCACGGATGCCTAACTTTCAACATACTCCGAGTGCAGCAACCCAAGTGTGAGCGCAGCAGTCCCCGAAAACAACCACCACCACGCCCTTTCCTGGTATTTGGCACGTCACATAACGCTTTTCAGACCGAAACTCCCGCCAACTGCAAAGTTATAGTGGGACAAACAATAACTACCGAGGGCTGAAACAAAATATTCTGCTTTTTAAAAAAATAACAGAACAGTTTCTGACACCTATATAAATCAGAGAGCTAGAGTTTACTGAGATTCCCACTCCAGCCCCGGGAGCCAGGAATTTGCTATGGGGGGGCGGTTTCACCAGAGAGGCGGCATGTATGCTAAGCTGTTTTGAACGGAGGAGGGGGGTGCAGTCCGCTTAACGACGGGGGGGGGGGGGGGGGGGGGGAGGGGGTGGGGGGGGGGGGGGGGGGGGGAGGGGTGCGGGGGGGGGGTGCAGTTCCGATTTACGACGGGGGGGGGGGGGGGGGGGGGGTGACCCCAGTTCGCTTACGACGGTGGGGGGGGGGGAGCTAGTCCGCTTACGACGGGGGGGGGGTGTGCAGTTCGGGCAAGTTACATTAATCAATTCCTCACTCACATGCACGCATTCTCTACTAAAACACAAGAAACATCCGGCAAACGGGTCCACTCCGCACCTGCCCTGTCGTGCTCCACCGCTTCGTTGACATTTGTCCGTACAACTGAGTTATCGGGACTTTTAAGTATGGCCGCAACACGTTATCTGTAGATCTTTGTCGTCGGGAAGGGGGGGGGGGGGGGGGGGGGCGGCAAAAGCTGCCAGGGGGCGGCATTTCATACGCGATGGGGGGGGCGGCCGCCCCCCCCAAGGCTATGCTGGATCCGGGGCTTGATTCCACTGCCCTTTTCTGTCTTGACTATATAAAGGAGTTATTTGACGGCCCCCGATTCGCACAGGTCGGATGGCACCCACACTATAGTATATGGCTCATGTATTCGTTTCCATAACTGATATCTGATACTAAAATACATGTAGCCATGCAGCCAATTTCTACGTCACTGACTGAATGTGTCTTGTACGGTATTAGCTCTACTGTTCGTCTCATCCAAATGCTACTGTGCATCATGGGGAATTAAGAATCGGTCAATAAACTGGGATCCAAAATAATAAGGAAAGCTTCATGGAGGAACTAGCCCTTGCTACAGTCTGCACATCTTAGGCCTCACATTAGGCCTCACATTAGGCCTCACATTAGGCCTCACATTAGGCCTCTAATTAATTAGAGTAAAGATTAACCTGAATGAAACAAATTATTATATTCCATTTGCACTTTACCAGTGTATATTCAAAACAATAAATCAAAACACTACCCTTTCAATGGACATTGAATTTTCATAACTAAACTACATAACTCCGATACCAAATTTTTTTTTACTTCATTTCATAGTGGAATATTATCAAATAAAATATTCAACTAAAATATCTTTTAAATGAATCATGACATTTGAGCTTTAATAGCTGATCTTGAATGTGGTAACTTGAAATTAATCCTGATTCACTGTATCTCTTTCAATGGCAACGGAGCAATATTGCACCACAGGTGCAATACTAAAGCCACTCTGTTTATCTAAACCATTAACACTTGAATAGTGACAACACATTTCAGAGGTTGTTTTCTGGTCACATTAGTGTAAGGTGTTTGGCAAACGAGGGTTTTCCTGCAACACGGAAATGCTAATTTCGCACTTCATGTGTACAGCAATAATTGGCTTTGCCTGCAGAAGAGATATTTATATCATAAGCTACTTATAGAGTATTAACTCTTACCTTTTAATTCTACTGAATATGATGGTTTTGATACAATACTTAACCTTTTAACTCTAACTGAATTAATAGCATGCAAACTATAGTAGGTGTCCAGCAGACATTCTAGTCACCAATTGGGACAACGGCATCTCAGCAGCCTTCGATGTCACTGTTGCATCTCCGCTCAATTCTATACCATTACGGAATGGGCATGTACTCAGGTGCAGCAGCAGAGCAGCTGAGCTCAGAAAGCACACTCAAAATGACTCTAAATGTGCTGAACTAAGTTGGAAATGTATTCCACTGGCGGATAGTAGTGTATTGGTGCATGGGATCCAGAGGCTCTAAAGGCCTTCTCACAAGTAGCCATTCGTGGGAATACCTCTAAAATCTATGGCATTGACTGACCTCTTTGGTCGCCTCAGTCACTCATTGATTAGAGCTAATGCTCATGCCATTCTGAGGTCGTTCCTACTCCCACCTTATGCAGCAGGTTGATGAACTTAATTTGTGTGTATTCGTTTGTATTGTGTGTATGTATTCATTTAATTAATGCTAAGGTAGGTGTATGTTTAAGAAATCAAGTACTAAATATTGTCAATTGTGAGTTATCAGCCAGACCTTTGCCGTCATTTGCGAACACCTGGTATATGAAGGATTAAGGTTGTGATGGTGGTGTGGAGGTACGGGGTGTGGGGGAGTGGGGGAGTGGGGGAGTGGGGCGTAGGTGGAGATGCTTTGCACATCTAGAGATCCTGTCAAATGATTTCTGGTAAAGCACCTGAGATGCAGTAATAAATTTACTGGTTAAATTAATGCCACATTTCTATATGTATGTAAATGCACATGCTCCTCACACAGGTTATGCATACTCCAAATTTCCCAAGGTGGCATCATCCACACCGTCATATTTTATTAGCAATCTGAATTTCCAATCAATTCCTGGGATGATTACTGTTGGAGCAGCGTAAGGACACACACACACACACACATGCATGCACGCACATGCACACACACACACCACAAACAAACAAACACACACAATACCACATACACCAAATTTATACCCACACATGTTTGCATGCCTCCCTAAAATTATATGGTGCTGGCTTTCACTGGCATGATACTGCCTCATCTTTATGACAACAGGGACTGGCTCTATGTATTACACCAGAACCTGACTATGTTGACACAATTGAATCTCCCCCCAAAGCTTCCACTGCAGAATGTTCAGCCACTATTGGATACAATGCAGTGAGGTCCATCATTATGTTCGTCCTCATCCACACACCCTTCCCTCCCTCTCCCCAGGACTACGTGTGCAGGAACCACCTTCGTGTGTTCACTTCCAGTCCCACTGACCCCACCAGACTGGTGGTGTGTGGGAGTGAGGCCATTGGGACTCCATCTTGTAGGGCAGTGAATGTGAGCCATATATTAGATATGTAGCTGGTATTATATCCCTTCACTCTTGTTGAGTTTAGTTTTCAGATCAATGAACTTTACTAGTGTGGAAGCAGCTAATGGTACAATCTCCATTAGACCTGATTTCTATGGACATGGAATTGCCTATTCTGATGGTATGTGTGTTGTGACTAAACTCCTCTGCAACATATTGAAGTGGATTTTATTAGCTCCCTTGCCTTCCAGCAACAACTGAACTGCCTTTGCCTTCTGTTTAATTCCTCCTATAAAACTAATTAGCTACTAACAGCTCTTTTTTTTTGCAGTTAGCAACCCGAGAGGCATTAACTTCTTTCTGTTTCTACTCTCAACTTGGATGCAACAACACTGGTCTATTCTTCCTCACTGTTAACTACACAAACCCTACAGACCCTAACTCACTCTACACAGTACTTGCAGCTGCGCACTAATAGCGTTGCCAATTTCAAAGGTACATTGCTTTGCTGTATGTTATTTCAATTTCAGTACTGTTATTCTCTCCTATATGTAGCCCCAGTGTTTGTGGACACCTATAGGGCCAATTATGCCCCCAGGACTGCCCTTCTGCCTGGTGTCATGGATACCATCAGTCCTGATGAACACAAATATTTCTATGTGTTTGTGAGAGACACTGATAACACAATGTAAGCATCACAGATTCAGTTAATGAATACACTAGCCCTTTGTGTAATTAGGGCACAATTTTAGAAGCACTGTGTTCAGTGTTGATGCATCCTGTTTTAAAAACCAACTGGGCATTCATGTGTGGAGGTAGTTATGAGCCGGAGTGCTGTATTGGTTCATATACACCACTAGCAATAGTTAATTTGTGTTCTGTTGCCTCTCTAGAGAATCATAAGTCAACTTGTTCGTGTCTGTCAGGTCAGTACATATGTATTCCATGGACTTGTGGGACTGTATAAAGAGACTTCCTCTTACCTCCTACTGTAGAATGATCCAGGGAACAGTGGTGACAATGCTCCACTCACTCTGGTGAAGGCACGTATTAACTGCAACAGTGCAAAGTACTCCACCAATTACAATGCCATTAGTAAGCTGGGCAAGTTAATTAATATATATCTTATGTAATAGATCTTGCATGATCAGGTGTGTACAACGGCTTACAATTTCTTCAATCCTGGTATTTATAGCATTTGGTTTCTTTTGCAATTCACATGTTTTTATTTCCATTCTTCTCAAAACAAATGCAACAATTTTTATTATAGGGGGAAAGTTTTAATGCTAGTATGCAAAGAGTTCCCAGACCTTTCAAATGCAATCAGTTAAGTTTAACATATCATTATGAATATCTGGTGATCAGTTTAAGCTTAGGGTTACCCCATAATTACGTGAAATCTAAATATTGCAGTTTGTGCACTATAATCTTTCAGTACCCCTGTGGCCTGGATTGATGTTAATTGTATTAAGTGCAGCCGTGATATTGTGATGGTGGTTATATGTTACCATGCCAACAGGTGGTGTTGCATTCAATCAGATGGGACGATATTATCCGAATGGAGATTGGTCACTGTTCATGTATGGAGTCTTCACTACCACCATAGGGTTAGCATTTTCAAGTGTGCCTCACAAAAGCTTATGGGAGGGAGGGGGGCGGCTTAAGAAAATTGAATGCAACAAACTTATACAACGTTGCATGTCAGCTGCAACTCAGTGCACTACCAATACAAAAGATTGAGGGCTAAGTGCAGCATGAAGAAACAAACTTAATGCTTCATTTCACTGCTCTACAGTGGTGTGCCTGTATCAGGTGTGTGCGTCTACCCAGCCAATAACAGTGTGGAGGACTCAACTGGTCGATTTGGGAGGAATGGTGGTGTGTTTGACATCTCAGGACTCTGCTTGTAAATCCCAATACTGGTACACAAACAACATCTGGTTATGTGGAGGTAGGCATTGAATTTGGCAGGCAGTATTGAAATGAAGAGAGACTAAATGCAATAATGACTTTCATATTACATGATACGTAAGGAAATGTTAGATGTACATTTTGTAGTAGCATCAAATGATACTGTGGGCATAGAGGCTTAAATTGCAAGTGTATTAGAGAGTGCAATTCACCATAAATCAATTACTGTCATTTGCCTCCCATCTTTAGTGCACACCAAATGGAAATTTAGCAAGACCAGACTACACTTACACTGACACAGTCTTGCCAATAAATCAGATTGGCACTGAGCCACTGGCTGTGTTCAATGGTGTCACAGTTACTAAGATTGTGCTGGACAAGACGTGTGTAGTCACAAACACTGCACAAACCTGTGTCATCCAAGATGTGCTCTTTTTGGAACAGGTATGCAGTTGTGGCAAGGTGTACAAGCACTTATCCCAACATTGATATTCACATATGTTTTCACATGTGATGGAGGATTGATTTATGAAGCTAAAAATAAAAATGATAAATATACAAATTAATAATTGCAATTACCCTTATCAAATAAATGCCAATTACGATGAAGGTGCACGTACAACAAATTGAATGCTTACATACATGTTGCTCTGGACAATAACTTGAGAGGTTTAATATTGGGCCACTTCTGGAGATGTAAAATGAGTTGTAGTTGTCATTGACCGGTTTAGCTAATATAGTTTGTGGTGGTGGGTGCACATGAGGTAGTGCACTTTAGTTTGACTAGAGTTGAAAACACTTGATCAATGGCAAGCGATGTCTTTTCACCCTGCATAGCCATGGGAACTGTACTGAAGGTTGCTATGGGTTACACTAGCGGAACTGCAGTCCCAGTTGTATCAGAAGAGATCAGGTAGTGAAACGTGTTCAGTATATTGAGACTATAGAATTTGTTTGTGTTCACTGTGAGCTTTTCACGTTTGTAGTCCGAAGATGTAATGAGTTTTCAGCGTACATGTACCTACTCACGCAGGTCTTTCATTCATTATTCATGAACACATAGGGGCTTGGAATTTATATTGTTTGTGGCAGGTCTAGCCTGAATATATAAGAGAGAGAGAGAGAGAGGAGCGCCTGACGAATGAAATGAGAATGAGAGAGGAGAGAGAGAGAGAGGAGAGAGAGAGAGGAGGAGAGAGAGAGAAAGAGAGAGCGAGAGAGAGAGAGAGAGAGAGAGAGAGAGAGAGAGAGAGAGAGAGGAGGGAAAGAAGAGCTAGAGAGTAGATATAACACGTGCTACAGCATTATTAATGTCTTGTGGTCCATAACGGAGTTGACCCCTACAATTAGGGGTTACGCACTTTTATGAATGGTTAATCAAAAATTTTTTGCACTAACCAGAGTTAATATACGCATGAGTAGCTGGTATATCTCAAAATATTGAGATACATTATCGCTGATATAATGTTACAAAAAGATATTTGTGTTATGAAATGCAGTACAAGGCATATAGTTAATTCAAGCTTTTACTCTTCGGAGTTAACCCCTTAATTGTAGAGGTAACCCTGGACCGCAAGACATTAAGGATAGAGGGAATATTAATTCATCATTAAAGTGCATACAATAACTTGCATTCTTGTTTAAAACCTACACTGTAGTTGGGTGACACTACAAGTGTCAAACAGATGGATGTGCAGCAACAGGTGAGAATGAATGGTGTATGTAATATCTTCGAATCATACAGCAACACCAACATTCAATTTATTAGCAAGCTGCGTTTTTGTGCTTTTCACTCTCTACCCATGCCTAAATAGGGAGGAGTGAAGTACCTCTACGTGAACACAGACACCCTCCATTTACAGACTACCTGTTCAGAGATGTGGTAGATACCTCAGCTGCAGGTAGGGCCCATACAGCTTAGGGATTGAAGTGCTGGAAAAATATACTGCTAGATCAAACATTGTCTCTCACTGCTACTACCATTTAGCACCTGTGTGGGTTCCAGAGATCCCTACTGTGTGTGGAACACTTCTCTGTCACAGTGGTAGTGTCTTCTATTGTGCCCACTATCAACAGTGCTTCAGCACCAGTACCCAATGGGTGAGTCTGTATGATGTAACTAACCACATGGAAACTAACTGCTCTGATGTTCTTAAATCAGCATATATCAGAACATTCATACAGGAGCTCTTAACAACTGCTCAGGTATGCACATTGATTGTGTGCTACTCTCCCATCCAATCAAGTGCCATTTTGATGTGAAATGATAACTTACATAGTCTGTGTTTCTTGTTCTCAGATGTCATCTTAAACCCTACGACGACACGTGGAATAGCATTTGGGGTGGTGACCTTGGGTCCTTATCTAACAGCCAGCCAATGGGTGAGTAGGCATAGTATTTGTAGTGAGGTTTTCATCATGCCTGAGTTGAGGTGACCATCTGATCACTGACATTACCATAAAAACGCTCACCATATCGTAGCCACGAAGGTGTATCAAATTGCAGTCATTAGTTGTTTGTCAGAACATACACTGTACTCACATGAGGTAGTGATTGCACTACCCATACCATATCATAAGTTGTAACATCACAAGGTATGCTAAGGTCGACATACTGGGAGTTGCTGGGTCATTGTTGCAGGTTCCCACCATGTAATCATTATTACTCCTATTCTAATTGAGTGCACATTTATTTCATCCAATTCAGTACCAACGTTGGTGATGCAAAACTCTGGAACTGGAGGAGTGGGGAAAGCTACGGCAACCACTACAAATCCAGTTTTGGGTCTATCTGTTGCACTTGGTTTTTTGATCTTCTTGACTCTTGTTGTAATGATTGTAATGACCTGCCTTTTCATACACATGTATCTGAAGACTAAAGCACACAGCAGAGTGTAAGTAGTTTATACATCTGTGTTAGTCCCTTAGTAGAGTACCTTGTGCACACATGATTTGTGTGAGCCTATATATGTGTGTGTATTCATGTATGTGTGTGTGCGTTTATGTGTGTGTTTGTGTGTGTGTGTGTTTATGTGTGTGTGTGTTTATGTGTGTGTGTGGTTGGTTATGTGTGTGTTTATGTGTGTGTGTGCGTTTATGTATGTGTGTGAGTTTATGTGTGTGTTTATGTGTGTGTTTATGTGTGTGTTTATGTGTGTGTGTGTTTATGTGTGTGTGTGTGTGTTTATGTGTGTGTGTGTGTGTTTATGTGTGTGTGTGTGTTTTGGTTTGTTGTGTGATATCAAATCAGCTTTGCTGTGTACAAACACATTCACAGCCTGATTGGTGTGGGGAGGATGGTGTGAAGAAGTAAGGTACAAAAAGGGGAGGAGAAGAAGTAGTGCATAGAGAAAGGTTTTAAACGTAAATTGCAGATATTATATTCTGATCTCTTCCCTGCATGCATGTCATTTACACCACAGTGTGCCACAGGCTGGAGGTACCTTCACTCAACTGACCCCAC
This sequence comes from Ephydatia muelleri, assembly GCA_013339895.1. Classification (NCBI taxonomy): domain Eukaryota; kingdom Metazoa; phylum Porifera; class Demospongiae; order Spongillida; family Spongillidae; genus Ephydatia; species Ephydatia muelleri. Next base: position 1,707,668 of record JABACO010000024.1, read on the forward strand.
CATCACCGTTGGAAAATCCTGCTACTCAATCAGAGGACTGTGCTAAAGAGGAAAACATTCTATAGCGGGAGATTTTAAACATACAATTGCATTCCCCTTGGTGTTATACATGCTTTTCAGTCAGTAATTGAATCTATACATGTCATTGAACACCTTCAACAAGCTCATTTAATATTCAACTTACCAGTGAGCTTTATATACTCTCAAGCACACAACCTGATCATGTGATCATGCATCATGCATCATAACTCTTGAAACGTGGTCGGTGTGGCGTTATGTCGCGCCGGGCTAGACTGGGGACCAGACCACAAATACACTTTTCTAATTAGCCGCCAGGCTATATACTAGTTCACTTGTGTAGCTGATGATTTCAGCCATGCCTACGTCGCATTTATGGAGATCAATCGCCATGCTGTTTCTGACGACCATCCTACCGCATTCCTCTCAATGCAAAGGAACCTGTGATAACCCGGACAAAGAATTTCTTATCTTGGGAGGAGGAATGTCGGGTATTTCGGCCGGTTAAAACGCTTCACGACAGCGGCTACTCCGATTTCCTTATTCTCGAGGCTCGCTCGGAAGTGGGGCGGTCGACTGAAGGCCGTCGACTTCGCAGGAGTTAAGGTGGAGCTGGGCGCTAATTGGATACATGGTGTGAACTCTAACGGCACAAAGCGAAACCCAATTTGGACTCTCGCCAACTCGTGCGGTTTGCGTATGGTGCGCGGTGACCACGCCTCCATCGCCGCGTACGACTCGAGTGGCGACGACGTGACCCGGGAGCTGCCCTGGGACGAGGCTGGGAGTCACGTGGGATAGACTGGTGGAACTGGGAACGAGGATGCGGGAAACTGGAGAAGAGGATATTTCTCTCCGCGAAGCACTGGACCGTGTGCAGTGGAGGCCATCTTCTGCTCCACAACACTTGTGGAGTGGTTTAATTTTTCGAAGTCAGCAGGGCAGCGTGTTGAAGACCAGTCATTCTTTGGCTCACTGGAACGATACCACTTATCAAGACTTTGGTACTGACCTGTACTTCATTACTGACCAGCGCGGCTATGTGTATTTAGTGAAGTGCCTCGGCAAGGACTTCTTGGATGACAGACACCTCCGTCTCAACACCAGGGTCACATCTGTGCACCACTCTGACACGTGCGTGGTGTGCCATGACCATTACAGCCGGTGTCAGAGAGGGTGCGACCAGGGAGGAGCAGTTTCTGTGGTAGGTATGGTATCCTCACATTCAGCATCGGTGTCCTACATCATGGAAGTGTCCTGTTCCAACCAGACCTTCCCCCGTGGAAGAGAGACGCCATACGGGGCATAAGGTTTGGCCACTTCACGAAAATCTTCATGCTCTTCAACGAGACATTCTGGGACACCACTGTGCTCTACATCGGCAGGGCCCTCTTGCCAGCCGAGAGGGGCTACCCACTCTTCCAGCCGCTCGGACACCTATTTGACCGTAAGCCACACCTCCTCATGGCCATACTCTCAGGGGAGGATGCTCTGAGGGTTGGTTTCTCAAGACGCCAGCACGACCAAGAGGCAGCTGTTGGCTGCCTTGCGATCGTTGTACCCTAGCTATAGAGCTGAGCTGTTAGACCTCCTCATCCCAGACTGGGCAGAAGACCCCTTGTACCAGGGATCCTACAGCTTTCCAGGAGTCCGCAGGGGTGCCTCACATAGCACACTAGCTGCACCTGTGGGGAACCTCTTCTTCAGTGGTGAAGCTACTAGTGAAAACTTTTACGGTTACGTGCACGGCGCGTACATAGCCGGTGTGCACACGGCTTATGCAGTGATGTCTTGTTCTCGCAGTGCGGGTCCTTCAGCCATACTGGTACAAGATGACCTCTTGCCCTGTGACCAGAAGGGACAACCTGATGAAAGTTGGTCGATGGACAGATATACACTGATGTATTAACATTGATCATGCGTGGCTTCTGGGCGTAGGTTCAGCCATATATATTTTCTCTGTTTATTACCTAATGGTTTGCCTCTCCATGTGCCGTCGGGCTAATATTATCCTGGTAATGTCTGAAAATGTGTTCTTTTCTTCACACGTATAACGTTTTTTTAGTGGCTTTGCGATGGATGCAAAGTTCTTCACGAATTTTCTATAGTAGTTTGCGAGTCCTAGCACTTCTCGTTTGGACTGGGGGGTGGGTCATTTTGCAATTGCATCCGTTTTGCTAGGGTCGGGTGGTAATTCCCTCAGGCGACACAATATGCCCAAAAAAAAGCAGCACATTTCTGGCAGAGGTGGCACTTTCCTGCAAGACCGAAAGTTACCATGTATGTCTGACAAGTAGATACGGGCACTATTCTCCAAAAGCACCTACAAGCTATTGACCAGCTGAAGTCAATCCGCCCTCCTAGGGTATAGCAGTAACTAGAGATTTCAATTAATCAATCTTATTATTCTGCCATATTATTCATTTGACCGATTCAATCCCTTGCTATGATGTGTGTGCATGCGTGTTGTGATTAGGTACTTCGGGGGTTGAAATTCGAATCGAATTTATCGATATAACTGTGGGTGATTATTTATTATCGATTATCGCCTTGCGGGTCTTGATATAGAATATTTATCAGATAATTGGTACCAAGGACTAGTTCGTGTCATAAAACGGTTCGCTTTGTGCCGTTTGTCCTCAAAAGTCACCTTTGTCTTATTTATTAATAGTACTTTAGTTAGCTAGTGAAATTGAAAGAATGCCTTCACCTGATCGACGGATCATATGGAGAAATGGCCCATACATAGGCGGTCATCTTGCTTTTTGTTTTCAAATTGAATTTCAAACACGTTTATAATTTACGATAAATCAGACTGATTGTGATTCTGTGCTTTATAAGATTATACCATTAACCATTCGTAAACTACAATCAAGACAAAAATTTAATTTCTGCCGCGCATAATTTATTCATAAACGAAGTAGTCATTACGTAATACCTTGCGTCATCTTAGAAAGCTATAATTATTAAAATTATGTCGGCTAGCTAGTGGGGGTTAACTTCAATGTCTGTAACGTAACTATCAATACAATTTGAATTACAATTATAATTGAACCGATGCATTAATGCGTCACTTGCACTGGAGATGTGGAGCGCATCAATTAGGCACAATGATGCATGCAGGGATCGAACTACGTATGCCCTTCATGCTTTCATCTTCTGAGACGCAGGTGTATACTATGTGAATTTAGTAGCGTAGGGTGTGTTCGGCAGTGGGTAGTGTTCGGCCCTACAGGTATGTGCATATCTTGGAAGGAGTAGATATGGCCTTCTCTCTATACTAGTACAGTTGGCCATCTCTCTATAATTGTGCACATCTACCTGTACTATAACCAGTGGTAGCCTTCTCCCTTTACTCTCGAACCGTTAATTGCCCGTCTCCTTATACTGTTGGTCATCTTCCTTTATTGTTAGACTGGTGGCCTTCTCCCTATACTGCTGGTCTTCTCCCTATACTGTTCGCCTTGTCTTTATACTTTTGGCCTTATACTGTTGGCCTTCTCCCTATACTATTGGCCTTCTCCCTATTCTGTTGGCCTTGTTGAGTGTGGATATGGTATACTGTTGGCCTTCTCCCTGGGTTATTCAAATTAGGGGCAAACCAGGGGGTGGATAGGGGGTGGGAGCGGTAAATCCCTGCCCTGTCCAATACCATACACTGTATATGAACTACAACTGTTTACAGCGTACATACTGGTACAGGCCTGCACATCCGGTGGGTGTGGCCAAAGCAACTCAAGATATTACAAGCCATGCCCACATCCCAGGCTGCTCCCAATGTTACTGCTCTGAATGCTGTGACTGCACTGTCCAATACTGCTGATCCAGTATGATGTGTGGGATGGGGGGGGGGGGGCACCTTTCTTGGAGAAACCCCACCCTTTGGAAGTGTTTGATCTCCGATTATTATATATAACCCACCCATTTATTGTGACCACCACTTGTATTTGTCCCGCTCACGCCGCATGCTGTGTAAGTACATGTAGGTGCCACACACCCTGTATTGCATGTGAGGCATGTGTGTGTGAGTGTGTGTGTGTGTGTGTGTGTGTGTGTGTGTGTGTGTGTGTGTGTGTGTGTGAACATATGTATTCATGCATACTCACATACATGTACATGTATATGCACACTGTCGTGTGTGTGTGTGTGTGTATTTGTGTATGGGTGTCACATCTTGGTCCCTTTCACAGCACCATTGGGGGTTCCAAGCCCTCAGCTTCTGGCACTCTCCTCTTCCTCTGTCAATGTGATGTAGTTGAACCCCTCAGTTCCCAATGGGATCATCACAGCCTGCAATGTGTAAGCTGTTTCTGTACTGGGGAATGTCCTTCTCACTACCTCCAGTGTTCCATGGTACATAACCTGCAGCCGTCAACGCAGTACAGCTTTGTGGAAGCAGCATGCACCACAGCTGGATGTCAGACTGGTGGTGTTGCCAATGTCACAACACTGGATAGTGGTATGTATACGTTGTGTATGTGGACCATGTGCGCGTGTGTGTGTGTGTGTGTATGTGTGTGCGTGTGCATGCGCCTGTGTGTGCGTGTGCGTGTGTGTGTGTTGTTTGTGTGTGTGTCTTGTGTGTTGTGGGTGTGTGGGTGTGTGTTTACATGTATGTGTGTGGATGTTGTTTGTGTTGCAGGTACATGTACGTGTGTATGATTTGGTGTTGTAGGTACATGTTTTATGGCCTTCTCTTCTTGCCTTGTGTAAAGAAAATGGCAGTCATCATTCAGTTTGTACAATTAGCAGACACAAGCAGCATTTGCATGCATGTGTGCCATGTGCACATGATGTGTGTGTGGGTTATGTGTTTTGTGTTTAATTATATTCAACAAAGCCCCAAGTGGTCATTGACAACCAATTTGTATCTTTACCTGTGGGCCAAGCTCCCCCCTCATTCTCAATACCACATTCTCTTCCATGTCCCTCCAATGGAATGCTCCCCTCCAACCCGACTATGTCATCACTGCCTAACCTTGCATCATCGAGTCCCCAGCCTTAAGTCCCAGTCAGAGATGTGGGCACCTCCTTCGACAGTAGGGGCCTGGCTACATTCAGCGGGCACATGTTCCTTTGTGGTTTTATTAACCAGGCCACAGTCCAGTTCCATGCCTACAACCCCAGCGGCATTCTCTTCTACCAGATCAACAGTGTAATAACTGACTTCCTGGGGGTGAAGATGCATGGCGGGTTGCCATGGTTAATATTTGATGTGGGCTCTGGACCAGCTGTCGTTGGATCCAACAGAACCAGAACCTTCATTGATGGTCAGTGGCACACTGTGAGCTTCAGAACTCATCGGTCATGTTGAGCTTGTACGTCGGTGCGAGTGTGGTGCAGTCCCCTCCTGTGGGCAGTAACCTCTGTGATGGCCAGGGGCACGTGGTACTGTTTGAGCAGGCCTTCAATACCTTCTATGTCACCGTGGGTACGGTGCACGCGGCGGCCATCACTGACGTGATTGTCCCACTGCTGACCATGAAAGTCTACTTTGAGGGATTTCCCAGCACACGAGCAGATATGGCATTGCAAACCCCTTACAGCATGTGTCTTATCCCCTCCTGAATGGTACCCTCGGTGTGCGTGGTGTATGTGTGTGTCACTGACTGTGTATACATGTACATGTATGTGTGATGTCATTGTGTGCATGCATGTGATGTCATCCTCTTTCCCCTCCTTCCCCCAGCACCGGATGGATTTGATGCTGTGTCGGTGCAGAATGTGGGCTCCACCTACATCATTGTGTCTTGGGACTTGCCAACTCACAGTAATGGCATCCTCATCAACTTCAGTTAGTATTGCAATGGTACTCTGGCGGGTGTCCTGCCCCTTACTGTGATTAGCTACAACACCACTGGCCTCCTCCCCTTCACTTTCTACATGTACATGTATGTCTTCTCTGCTACTGTGTGCAACATGCGCAAATAACAGTGTGCATGGTACATGTATATGATCTGTGCTCAGTACGTTATCTGTTGGACAGGTCCTCCAGTCACGCCCGCAGGCACTGCACTCCAGTTGGAACATGGTGTTGGGCGTCATCAGTGCTGCAGCCAGCCTGCCCAGGTACATTGTGTACACTTCAATCACTTAGTTTGTGTTCCATCTTTCTTTGCTCTTATCCCTCTCTCCTCCTTCCTTTCTTTCTCTCCTGTCGTCTCACCTACTCCCTCCCTCCCTCACTTTCTCACTCCCTCCCCCCTCCCCCTTCCCTCCCCCTCCCCCTTCCCTCCCCCCTCCCCCTTCCCTCCCCCCTCCCCCTCCCTCCCCCTCCCTCCCCCTCCCTCCTCCCTCCCTCCCCCCTCCCTCCCCCCTCTCTCCCTCTCCTCTCCCTCCCTCCCCCCCTCCCTCCCTCCCTCCCCCTCCCTCCCTCCCTCACTCCCTCTCTCCTGTCCTCCTGTAGTCATGTACATGTACACCAGCAGGGACATCTCTGGCAAAATTACACATACCATTTATCCTCCCTGTACTGACTTGTTGGAGTCATGAATGTTTGGGGCAGTATGCTCCACTAGCAGAGAGGAGAGTTGTAGGAGAAGGGTGTAGTGTAGCCATGTACTATTAGCATTGATATGGTATACTCAGTACTTCGTTGTTTATGTTGGCCTTGGGGCCTGACCACTACCACAAAACCCACAAGGGCAGTCCAAGGTGTACACAACCATTGTCCTGGCTAAAATGAATACCCATCTTGTGAGCTGTGTATACTGACCTTCACTTGATTGTGGCAGATAGTGTGGCAGATACCTTTACATGAAGATTGGATTTCTTGTGAAGGAGGGTGTGTGTGTGTTTGTGTGTGTGTGTGTGTGTGTGTGTGTGTGTGGTGTGTGTGTGTGTGTGTGTGTGTGGTGTGTGTGTGTGTGTGTGTGTGGTGTGTGTGTGTAAGTGGTAATGCCTGTGGTTATCTTATCTCACATCCATGGGAGGAGCTACACCTCTATATGTAATGTTATCTGTGTACATGTACTGTAGGCACAAGCGCTTCCATACACTCTTTGACTTGTTGAAATATGGGTTGATGTTGAAGTACAATGTAATGTGCTCTTCCCTAGACCCTATGGAGGAGCTTACAGCCACTCCCCCATACCCCAGCTGGAGCAGGATGTTGGCATGGGTCATTTGTTTCCCCCCCCCCCCCCCTCCACAAACTGGATCCATCACTGAAATTGGATGTACTCTCTTGTCAGGATCAGCTGAACAGGATGCCCTTACAATGAAAGAGTCACCCCTCAAAAACTTGATACCTTTCTTCCTAAGGCCACACCTATCATGGGGGTGGTTGCAAAATGACTAACAGTTTTTGCTGCCTCTATCTTTGTTTTCTGTATCAGTCCCTGCACCATCATCTTTTATTAAAATGCTTGACCCTTGCACCCACAACGTACATGTATTATATGTATGTGCTTGTTTACTCATTGTTACATATGTGATTCAATGGCTGGGCACTGGACAACATCACCGCCCTGTTTACAGGTAGTAGCACCAGGGCACAAAGAACATGAGGAGCCTCTAGCCGTGTCCATCCCTAGCCACCATTGGATGGAGAATTACAGTTCATTGGGTTCAAAGTTCAGGTCAAGACTAGGAGGTGTGACCAGTAACCAGGATGCAGCATGAGGTGCTGACACAGAGAGCAGCCAAGCCTTGTCAGCAGGTGATGATGCTTTCAACAACAATGAGAACTGGGTCCTCTAGTTTTTTTGACAGTACCCTTTAGTGGACGGGTGAGGCTGTGGTAGCATCCACAGATATTACTTCAGACAGGGAGATTATGCCTTATATTTGTGTCCCATAAAACAAATATCAGTCCTAACTATCACCTTCGGAAGCAATTCTTTCCTTAAAACAAAAGCTTACATATAATTAAGTGGCCAGACAAGAAATAGGCCTGTGATGAAGTACTGAAATGACTACAATTAAGCACACACTAATGTATCATTAGCTCCAATAGTCCTTAATCAAAGTTCAACTTGACTGTGACCTATTTTACATCTTGCAGCACTCTTTCAGGCGGGAGCATGCCGGATAGTTCAAGAGAGCTGATCAGCACTGAATCACCAACATGGTTCTTCCATCAGTGAGTCTCTACAAGGCTGAGAAGACATGAAGATCAAGAACATAACATATATACATGTACATAAACACATACATACATGTACATACACATACATGTATGCACACATATATGGGATGTGGAAACTGCCCCTCAAAATTCCCTTGCGTTTGAATCGCTATAACTTCCAAACGGTTAAGGCTATTGACTTCTTATTCTCAACACTTCATACTACACCATTTCTGTATGGTGAAATACGTTTTGGGGTATTGCAATGTATGATACCCCACTAGGTTCAAACCCGCCAAATACCTTTCGGTTCTCCTGTAATCATATCGCTTTTAAAATTTGGTTTGTGGGTACAGAGGTTCCTGTACCTATCGCGGCAAATTGTGTCCTGCCATATCAAGCGGGAAAATGTGCATGTAGGGACCTCTCTATTTACAAACCAAATTTGAAGCGATTTGATTACTCCTACCAAAAGTTATGGTAGGTTTGAACCCGGTGGAGTATTGGACGTTGCGATACTTGCACAGTCAAGTGCAAGGCCCCCAAAATGTATGAAGTGTTGAAAATAGGAAGTCGATAGCGTTAATCATTCGGAAGTTATAATGATTCAAACACAAAGAATTTTTATACAGTCATGTATTATATGCGATGGGCCGTTTTCGTGGAAACTGTCCCATATACATGTACATGCATGTACATACACATATGGGGCAGAGAAAACATGGTAGTTTTCAAATGTTATAGTTGACACAAATCTTATGCACCTCAACTTAAAGTCAGACTAACTGCTGCAAAGTTAAAAGTGTGGAATCTTTAATAAGGCATTACTGTTCAATGGGAAAGGTCAATAAAGTGCGTACCGCCAGTGTATGACTGCTATTGTATTTGATGCTTCCACCGTTTGTACCAGACGTTACCATACATGTAGATAGTTTAGAGATCTATATGTGTAAGCTCTTATCAGGCCCATAGCCAGGGGGAGATTCCCCCCTCCCTCCCCCCCGTTCGATGCTTGAAACTTCCGCCTCTTCTAGATATGGTACATGTACTTATAAAAATGCATCAGGCCCGAAGGTGTCTCGCTTTTCGTATTTGGCCCCCCCCCGTTCTCGTATTTGGGCCCCCGGATAAATGCTTTCAGAAGTATTAATCGATTCCCCCCCCCCCCCCCCCCCCCCCCCCCCCCCCCGCCTAACTTCCTGGCTACGGGCCTGCTTAGATATTACAGTTGCACAACCATTTAGCCTATTACGGACGTAGCTACTGTAATCATGTACGTGTCACATTCATGCTAACCTAGGACTCTGAGACTTGCAAGATGCTTCCGTAAGAAGACTGGTTGGTTGTCATGCCCAGGCACTCCTGTGTCGATTCTATAAGTGGCAAACTCCTCTGTGTAATCGCCACCTCCGTCTTTGCAGCATATAATCCCAATTAGTGCCCACTCTTACAAGGGGTCATGCTAGGTCATTAATACAAAATCAAAAAACAACCAGGTCTGGGCACGGCTGACTGACGATAGGGTGGCACGTGATGATCGTGGTAGGCACATTGAATTTGGGGTGTATCTCACTAACCATTCAAGGGAAGTGCGATTTGAAGGCCCTAAGCTCTGAAAAAATAATGATAAATAAGTTCATTGATTACTCTCATGTAATCCGTGAGCAGGTAAGGAAAATATCATTTGGTTTGGAAACTATTGATGACTGAATAAGGAAATGAGAAAAAATGAATGGACATTGGAAACCTTGCAAATTAATGTGGAAGTGCGGATATAGGTACTTAAGTTCCGAAAAACTACACACAATACGTCAACTAGTCCCCACATTGCAAATCCGAGAGCAGCTAGTCAATTTTTGGTTTTTTTCTGCAGTTAGCTGCAGTTTTCTGAATGCGTCCATACATTTTCTATGGACATTGAATTACGCAATGACCGAATACCGCGTAATCCTTTTGACCGCCAATTTCTCGATATGTTGATCTAAGCAACGCGCAGAATACACAGAAAAGTCATTTCAGCTAAAATATCCAACCACCGAGCCACTTGCCCTTTTGGATCCTTGAAACTCTTCAATCATTGCAAGGAATTGTGATCTGTACGTATAACGAAACAACGACCCCACAAATAGGCACCAAATAAAGTAGCGGATCGCCCACACGACTGCCAACATCTCCCGCCTTGTTGCACAGTATTGGCGTTCAGCTATTGTCAGCACCCCACTGGCGTATGCAATGACATGTCTGTCTCCATCTTGCGACAACACCTTTTCCAGACCGTCCTGACTAGCATCCGTATAAACGATACGATATCGAATCCCGGCGAAAAGAAGAAGACTACAACATTTGACTAGAGCATTGCGGTACACTGTAGAGTGCATGAAAGGGTGTAAATCAAATTGTTGATCGAATTGAAATTGTTGATAGCTACGTACGAGGGTCCTAGAAAAGAGCCAAGAAGGCGCGGCATCAGTACGCGACAGCTAAGTTAGAACCAGAGACAATATTATCTCTGCTAGAACGCACATATTGAATCTAAGCAATTTGCTAAAAGGCAGCGATATCTAGAGGATCTCGAGGAGAACCGTGCTGCTAAAAGGGTCAGTTGCCATTAACGCATCTGAAATTAAAGAGTCGATATTTGAATGACCCCGATGCTGTCCTTCTAGCTAAACGTATGGCACACCAGACCCGTCCTAACTTAAAGCGAGCTGCCGAGACGACGCGGTATCCGCAAGGTCTTAGAATTACCACTACCACCCAATGGTATGTTATAGCATGTAGTATGCTAAAGGATGGTGTGTAAAACGCATGTAAGGGATCTGCACAAAACCATCACCACATGTACAGTCCTTTCTCCTTTGTGACCTGTCTATGGTGTGTGAAGAAGGCTAATGTATGAACCCAACTAGCAGAGTATAATGGTGGACTAGAAGAAGCAATTCTTAGGGATAGTGAGCTTGTAAGTGATGGCTTTTGTAAGACTCATGAATGGCTAGCTCAAAAGGATGTTACTAGATCAGCCCATGTAGTAGAAGTAAGATTAGTGCAGATACGTTACTTGCTAAAGCACTGAGTGCACAAAGGGCAAATGCAGGGTTATTGCTATCTTTGAGTTTAGAAGAGTGTAAGGGAGGGTAAGGGATATATCTGCACTAGAAAACTGTAACGTTAGGTAGCTGCACTTTTTAATACTTGGGCATGCATGCATGTTGCCTGTGTGAATATGTTGCTATTGAATTTGTTAGCTAAATCTGAGTACACCGAGACAATTGCCACCTATGTGTGAGAGATCACATCATCCAAACACCATGGGTGTGAAGGCTGGTATTGAAGCACACCTTTTGAAAGATGAGTGGAGTGAATGGAATGAATACGGCAAGTGATTCTTGTACATGCAGGATGGATATTGTACCTGCTGGTGGAAACTGAGGAGCAGGCCAAAGTAGAGTCTGGTGATTTATTTAATATTTTAATACTCTACTACTTAATTATGTTATATACTGAGTTTAATCATCCAATAGATGGTTGTGGTGCGTACACAAGCGTGATACTTACCGTCAGTCATGCCATATGCTTAACAAAGATGGCATTTAAAGTGTGTTGATTATAAGAGACCCTGTAGACTTTTAAAGTCAATTTGTTGAAGATTAATTTTCGTAGGAACTAACTCTGAAACCTACAGCGTCCCAAATTTTGGGGTGATCAAGCCATTGGATTACATTTGGACAGAGGACATAATCTCACTGTTAAACATGACAGTGTAAAGTGTATTAGTTGGATTTTGTTTCTGCTCTACCACCCGCAACAAATTTTGGTTTCGCATCAGTCATTATTATATCATGTCATTTTGGTCAGTAGTACTGATGGTGTGATTCTTGCACATGGAGGTGAAGACCAGTATGGATCAAAGCAGATCTCTTTCATTTATGCATGGCCTCCATCTTGATGAGAATAAGAGGGGCACGTACATGTAGGAGACCTGCCATTTGCATGTTCCTGGCTGCCAGGAGGAAGGCTGTTGATGGTGGAGGGTGAACTCAACAGGTCTTGATAATTAATGTGCAAGGTAAATATCGCTCTACTGGAATTGATTTAATCAGACGATTTTCAGATCTTGCTAAGCTCTTCCCCATCACAACAATTCTAAAAGTAACATACAAAAGCCAAAAAGAAGCAAATGAAAGGTATGGGGAATATATGGGAGCAGTGATATAGGTACATACAGTGGATTGAGGATTAGGTAAGGAGACCTGGTGAGTGGGTTGGTTGTAATACTCCAACTCGTGACATGACTGCATGTTGTCTCAATGTTTGCAACTGTGCTCAAACTTACTGATCGTTTGTCAGTTGAAATAACTACCTTGGTGCAGTTTTGTGTTTAGTGCACATATACTGGTAGAATGTACATATGACAGCCTCTCACTCATTCAGTACATTCTAAAATAGTGCATGCTGATGCCAGAGTATAGGCCTAGTTCATTTTACCCAGTCCCATTCTAGTCAAAGCCACTGACTTTCTTGTACGGAGAATGTTGTTTCCTAGGTTTTGAAACGTCTTTACATGGCCGTAGTCAATCACAAAAATTTGGAGGGAGATGGGGGGTTGTATAATTATTAATTAGCCCGCCCCCCCTCCCCCCCACACCCCCACACACCCCGATGTTCGTTTGGATGAAAACAACTGCCATTCTGTCCCATTGTCCCTGACAGATCGATCAAGTATAATCCGACTGTATGATTAGTGTCATTCGTGAGATATAGTTACGCTATGAATATTTCAGTAAGCTTTGCTAAGCTATATCTTAGTCACGTGATGGGAAATCATCTTGGTACCAAAAAGATTTACTGTTTGAAGCTCTATCTCTTCGTCACAACATTTGCGGCTGGAATTGTTTGAAGCAGTTCACTAATATGAATATTGTACCACATTTTGTGGCTATTGCAATTTTTTATAAGATCCGAGTCATTGTAAGCCCAAAAAAATTGCGACAGCGGATTGTTAAGGTGTAGCAAAAAAAGAAAAGAATAAACACCTTAATAAACAACTTAGTGTTAAAGGATTGTGTACAGGTCTGCTTACGCCTCATCGATATCTGAAAGCAGGAAAATGCTTTATCGAGATGTTGAAAACACACTGATATATCATTTAGATCGATGGGCTTGCTCGTTCAACTGAATTCTGCATTTAAATAATTATCTGGCTGCAATGTAGTGGTCTAAAAAGTATAGACAAAATTATTAGAATCTTGAAAAACGAGGGACTTTATCATAATTTGGTTTTGACGTTATTAATTACGTGACTGTTCTACTCGACGCATTATGTAAATAAAATCTATTTGGTTATGTACATAATAAACACTATTACTGATTCAGTCGTATGTGCAGATTTGACTTTACTTGATTGAATCACATTATTGTAATATTAATATTATCAGCATTATTTAACTATGCATTACTCGAATCGTTCACAAAACAAACACTCAGTTGCCAAATTGCGATCACTCTTGTATATACAGCACCATTCGCTCCTCTGGAGTGAAGCGAGCGCAAGAGTTTTGCTAGCTTCACTTTTTAGTCAAAGAAGGACAATCAATCTCTGACAGAGTGACGTTCATTCTGTGTAATTTAGTGTCAAACCGTTGATTGAATGTAGTGATAAAAAGTGGTGCCTGATGACACTACATATATAGTGACGCTTGCGCATGCAGGAGTGACGATATATATTTATTGTTGAACGCATATATAAGCGTCACATGTGGTACTTTGTATCTTCATAACCATAACATTTCAATTACACATCGGGGCAGAATCCGCTAGCAAGATGTGTCCCCCTGGACAATTTTGGGGGGCGGGGGGAGGGGACAAACTCTGCTATGACACTGATTGATTTACAGATTAATAGAATTCAAAGATTATGTGCACTTTGTATATTCATTGATTTCATAACCATAACATTTCTATTGCACGTCGGTAAAAGATCACTTTACTGAATCAAGTAGTGCTTCAGCTATATATACCAGTTGTCCCAATGAACGAAATGATTACCGGCCTAATTAATTGTTCGCAATAAAATTGTGTACGTTTTGTTTAGTAACGAATGATGTTTGAGGTACATAAAGTGTGTGTCTGCAAGCATAGATTAATAACCTTACGTTCCGTAAGGTTATTAATTTATGCTGCAAGTTACATTCTATTATTTGTGTACACTCCCAGCATAATATTTCATTCTATATGTGTTTGGTCGCGATCTCTGGTTTTGTATCGGTCGCGCTCGTGTGGTGAAACCAGCACTATATTGGCAGATACGCTAAGCTCTGTTTCTTCAGTCGGAGTACAAAGTAAGGGGTCCTTTATTGTGCTTCTTGTAACCAGCTAGTGTTTGGAAAAAGATGGCAGTCATTTTGAAGTAAGTTCCAATTATAGCGCGCATCCAATTTCTGGGTTGTTGGAGGTGGTGTGTAGGGTGTGTAGGTTGTTGGTGAGTGTTTGGTGACAGTGGCGGACGGAGGGGGGGGGGGGGGCACAAGGGGCCTGTGCCCCCCCCCCCCCCCCCCCCCCCCCCCTCCCCCGTTAAATGAATAGATGCGGTCATACGCGGTCATACGACTGAAAACCATCAAATGATTACAATACCGCAGTCAGATATATCACATTGATTATGGTCTCGAGCTCATTAATTAATCACACATAATTTATAATCCTGGGACCATATCATGGCTGCCATTGAAGAACAATCTGACGCTAGCGTTAACCAGGTAAAGAAAAGAAAGGCGTCTGTGATTACGGATTTCTTCTGTAAACGATCAGCGTTGGTAAGTATAGTACATGAAGCACAATAATCATGCAGCTCTATTGGTCAGCTGCTTCCAAAGAAAGTACTAGTCTCGCCCAAGCAACCTTTTGTCCGCCCTAAGGGCTTGTAGGAAGCAGCAATTTCCAAACGTTCATACCATCCTTCATATTATGACAGTTTGGCCTCTAACGAATTGCGAGGCAGAGCGCTCCATCAGTGGACTAAGGAGGCTAAAAACGTACCTCAGGTCAACAATGACGGGGGAAAGGATTAATGGATTGGCCCTGCTAGCTGTACATAGATGTATCAGCGTTTCTGTGAAGGAAACAATTGATGCTTTTGCAAGCAAACAGCCACGGAGAATGAAGCTTTCCTTCATCTTGGAGGATGCAGCCACTGATGAATAATAAAATTATTGTATAGCGTGTGCAGCGGTGTGAATTAAAATTAATGATTGCATGGGTTTTAAATTATCATTATTTTTACGTAGTTTTGGAAGGTTTTAAAACGTAAAAACCGTTGGCTTCTGGGGCTCTGCCCCAGACCCCGATGGGGGAGCTCACAGCGCTCCCCCATACCCCCTAGCTGTGAGTGTTTGGGGTCCCGCCCACAAGCGTGCCCCCCCCCCCCCCCCCCCCCCTCCTAAATCCTGCGTCCGCCGCTGTGGTGTGTACTAGTAATGTAGGTGGTGTCGGGTGTCAGGGTTGGAGGTATTATGTAGGATCTTATACTACACACACATGTAGTCTATGACCACCACTATTCATGACCAGTGGCTGTGCAGTGCACCAGTGGTGATCTTCTTTCTATCCCCACATCAGGAGCTGGTGGGAGATGATACCATAGCAGTGCAAAAAATGTGTGATCATAAAGAGAGTGTCCTTCTGCACAGGCGGGAGAAGAAACTGGTGGTCATGCTGGCTGCTGATGGAAGGTATGGTTTGAGGTGTTGTATGTTGTGTGTGTGTGTGTGTGTGTGTATGTGTGTATGTGTGTGTATGTGTGTGTGTGTGTCTGTATGGACCTTGTGTATTAGTTGTATTTCATTGTAGTAATGTCATCTGAACAATACTAAAATTTCAATAATCATTAATATTAAATAATTATATAAATTATGTATTGAGCACATTGTTACAAATTATAAATGTTTCTTTTTACAACATTTAGAACGTTATGAACAAATATGACTGACTGACATGACTCCTACTGCCATAGTCTTGTACCCAGACCCAAAGTTACACAGCCGCAGGTGGATTACATCACCAATACATGTAAGTAGGGTCTGATGAACTGCTGTACTAAAGTCTGTCCATGGTCACTAGAATTTTGGGGAACCAATGAGATTAGAGGAATGAAATAATTGCATATCCGAGAGGTTAAGTAGGAATTAGTGACAGTATGTGGTGACTTCTAAAGCACATGGGCCGACTTGCCAGCTTCTATGGTGGGGGTACACTGCCCATGTGTGTACGTGTGTGTGTGTGTGTGTGTGTGTGTTTTGTGTGCGCGTGTTTGTGTGTGTGTGTTTGTGTGTATGTTTTCTGTGTGCATGTGTGTGTGTTTGTGTGCGTGTTTGTGTGTGAGTGTGAGGTCAGCCAAATCAAGATGAAGAGTGCACCACTGATGGAAAGCTGATTCTAAGCTATGGGTGGCTTTGTAATTGGAAAAGGCGTCATGGTGTTTTTAGTGTGCGCCTTCATGGCGAAGCTGGTAGTGCTGATCAGGAAGGTGTGGCCAGAGCCCAGAGGGAGCTACCTAGTATCTTAAACAACTTCAGGCTTGAGGATGTATTTAACTAGACAGGTCTATATTACAGGCAGGCAGTAAGTGGTTACTAATATTGTATATTAACAAAATTGTTGTGCATGTTAATGCTTAGCTTATAGCAACATGCACACACTGTACCAGAAACAAAATTTACCTTCATGCAGCCTGATCGTACTCTTTCAACAACCATTGATGTGAGAGGCTTTAAGAAAACCAAGGACCGCATCACTGCGGGTCTAGCTGTGAATAGCACAGGAGGGGAACGCCTCAAGCCTATTGTAATTCATAAATCTAAACGACCTCGCTGCTTTGGGAAAACTTTCAATCCTGACAGTGTAGTGTCCTACTACAGCAACAAGAAAGCCTGGATGCATAGTGAGGTACATTCATATAATACTGTTTACATGGTCCCCAGGCCAGTGGTGCACACAACTTGAATGTTTGTCCTTGAATATTTTTGTTAAGCATCATAGCAATTAGAGGCCTGTGCTTAGATCTGAGAGTAAGGATGGGGGTGTGGTCTGTTCCACATGAATAATGTCTGCACTGTTTTCCAATGCAGGTAACCAAGGCAACATGTACCAGGAGCAGTTGCTAGAGGGAGCACTGGAGACACTCCCTAAATGCCGCGCCCACTTCATTGGCCACAGGTTTATACAGAAATCTGGGTACCATGACCTGAAGACCAACAAGCTCTCACGAGAGGCCATGCGAGCGTACCTGAAGGAAAGGAAAGATTGTACTGTGATCATCGTGCACGCCAAGGTGGCCCAGAAGTCATACGGCAATGAGAAGAGGTGGGTGTGGTGTGTGAGGTGTGAGGGTTCATATAAGAAGAGGTGGGTGTGGTGTGTGGAGTGATGACGCACATGTAATTACCACACTTCAAAATGGACCAGGTGTTGTAGCATCAGGTAGGATCTTGGTATTCACGACCCATACAGATTCAAGTAGCTACCAATGATGGCTGTATGATCAACTCCTATCAGGAATATGTGTGATGTGTGAGGGTGTGCCTGTGTATCATGTGCTGTAACACTCATCACCCCACACATCACACATCAGTTTCATGGAATCTTACATGTGATGTGTAAGTAATTCATTTGGCCTCCTGCCATCATTTCCATGGGAACCTAGCCATGACTGGTGTTACCATGGGAACGAAAGTTGCCTGCAATTCTCATAAGTAGTGATGGGAGGGAGCTAGGAGGGAAAGTTGGAAGGTGTATACTTGAACCAAATGTGTAGTCACATGACATGTTTACAAAAGCACATAAAGAGGACTGTGGTATCATGACCCTGTCAGGGGATCATCATCTTTAGAGAAGGGTGAAACCACACGGGGCAATGGTGGATGTTTCCTATTGGACAATTCATGTTGCTGTGCACACACTCATGTGCTTCTGTGGTACACCCACACAAACACCACTGTTGCCCTGCCATTAACTCTTTGAACGCCAAGTGCATATATACATGCATTCTCACGCAACCGTATAATCATCTGTGTGATGCATGTCAGTGTTGTGTTTATTACAAAGAATCGCTTTGAATACCATATTGTACATTTACATACATGTACATGCAATTCAGTGACATGCTTGTAGACCAGCCATGTAGATGCTGAAGACAAATCCAGGTGGGGCACTGGGTGCACGCACATCTTGTGTGTCCATCATTACCTCGCACATACAGGTGTAACATAACATACTTATTATGAACTGCAGATGGGGATGGAGTTAACTGGCATTTTATTAAACATGTTGTACTACACTAATGTGGGATACGCATTCTATGTTCTGGGAGTAAATAGCATTAGTGAAGTCATCTGAACAATGTGTTCTTCAGAAGAAACATAATTACTGCAGTTGTAAAGTAACCAAACACGTCATGTACTTATAAGGTCACAAGTGCAGCAAACATTTGCAAGCTTACATGTACACTGTCATGTAGAATGCATAACGGTTGTGTGCATATATGAGCTAGCATGGCGTCCAAGAGAAGGGTGAGACCACAAGGGGCAAGGGTGGATGTTTCCATTGGACAATTCATGTTGCTGTCATGTGCTTCTGTGGTACACACACACACACACACACACACACACACACACACACACACACACCATGAAGTATTATCACTTGCAATGGTCCTATCTCCCTTAGAGTCAAAAGGTTGAAGCAACACGATGTGAGAACACGTTGCTTAACGTTGCTTGTTGTTGTTAGTGAAGGGCGGGGCATGTGCTGATACACACAACTCAACATTGTTTCAATGTGGTGCCTCACATATTCAGACATGCAAGAGGGACTGTTGGGCTTCAACCAGGTTTGAAGGTCTCTGAATGAACACCACATATACCACATTTGGCTCCATATTTACGCTACATTTAACTAGTAGTAAATTCCATGTAAATTCGTCTATTTTCCCAGTGTCAGGTGTCTGCTTTACTGTGGAAGTGTATGGATGCAAGCACACTTAAGCAGATAGTTCAAAGCATTATTAACCCTGTGACCAGATGTTGGGATGCCATAGGTGTGTATTGTAGCTTTGACAGGGTAGGTTTGTTAGGTGTGTTGACAGTGAACAGGGTTTAATGGCAGGGAAGTTGTGGTGTTTGTGGTGTGTGTGTGTGTGTGTGTGTGTGTGTGTGTGTGTGTGTGTGTGTGTGTGTGTGTGTGTGTGTGTGTGTGTGTGTGTGTGTGTGTGTGTGTGTGTGTGTGTGTGTGAGTGTGTGAGTGTGTATTGTATTGTTGGTAGACACACACACACACACACACGCACACATACACACGCACACACAAACACGCACACATGGATACACACATACACACACAGATACACATACACACACACAACACACACATACCACACACACTCACAACACTCACACACATGCACACACACACACACACACACACACACACCATGAAGTATAATCACTTGTGATGGTTCTATCTCCCTTAGAGTCAAGAGGTTTGGTCTCTTGAAGCAACACGATGTGAGGATTGCTTAACGTTGCTTGCTGTTGTTAGTGAAGGGTGTATCCATGTGTGTTAGTACGTGTTATAACATTGCAAGCAGGACATTGTTTTCTCTTGTGGAGTGGTCAGTGTATGTGTCTAACCAACAATGCATACGCGCACACACACACACACACATACAACACACACACACACATACACGCACATACAACACACACACATACACACATACACACACATACACACACACACTCACACACACATACACACACACACACACACACACACATGCACATGTGCACAGAACTCCAGAACTTAGCTGAGCTGATTGGGCCCTATGAAATCCACTACATGAGAGAGAAGCTGATGGAACTTGTGGCAGCACAGGTGGCTGAGATCAAGAAACTGGTCATCGCCAATCAAGGCACCCTCATAGCTCTCTACTCAAGCCGAGACAAACCTGAGATCTTCAACAAAACTGAAAAGGTAGTCTGTTAACTATTTGAACACCATTTGCACATATACCTACATGCTCACAATCATCCACCATTCATGCCGTGATGTGTGTTGTGTTGATCAACATCACTTTGAATACCATTGTAGATGCATGCAAGTGCAATACTGACATGCATGTAATCCCATAGTCATACAAAGGTTTGAACATATGTGGTCCCAGTGTAAGCATATTTGTGCATGTGTCCATTATAACCTGCTGGCTCCTTTGGTTCCAACAACCTATAATACGAACTGGCAAAAGGGGGGAGTGAACAGGCATGATATATACTACAACTGGCCACACATTCTTATTCTTGGAGTATTGAAGTGATGCATTAGTGAAGTGAAGTGAAATGGCTCATCTGAATAATGGGGTTCTTTAGCCAGTGTGAGATATTACTTGTACATGGACTTATTAGGTTACAAGTGCAGAAAGCTTATGCATGCACCCTCCTCCCCTTCCCTCCTCCCTCCCCCCTTCCCCCCCTCCCTCCTCCCCTTCCCCTCCTCCCTTCTCCCCTTCACTCCTCCCCTTCCCCACCTCTCTCCATATTCACTATCATTCTTTATCTTCTTTGCCAGACATTGAAGATCTCATCTTCAGGACCATTCTGGTTGGAGTCATTCTTACCTTCAGGAAGTTGACTCTACAAGCACTCCACCGTGTCATGGAGTATCGCATTCCATTTCTCCTAAGCACAATCAAGGACTTCAAGGTGGGTGTGGCCAGTGCATGTGGTCTGAACAAGGTGTGTGTGTACATGTACATGTATATGGTGTGTGTGCATGTGTGTGATGTGTGTGTGGTGTGTGTGTGGTGTTTGTGATGTGTGTGTGCGGTGTTTGTGATGTGGTCTTTGTTGGATAAGTCCAGCCACATACATGTAGCTGATCCCATGGCGTCTGCAGCTAGTATTCCATAACCAATTATAACTGCATCGTTTTAATGAAATTCATTCGAAAATGGAGCGTGTTTTAAACCTGAACTTTGGGCAACCAGAATTCTAATGGGAAAATATGCACGTTACACTGTAAAAAGGGGCTTGAACGATGCCCTAATCGCCTTTTTGAACAACTGAACGCTTGATTCAGTATAAACCAAGCAATTCACATAAATAAACATCTTTAGTCCTTAAATAGGACGTAACGCTCGAAAATGCACAAACAGTTTCCTGGGTTCAGAATTTAGCTCGACCAAATGATTTAGCGGTTGGTGCTTAAGCTACGTTCCAATAATCATCCTCCCTGAGTAAAGATATGTACATGTAGAAGAAACGAGTTAACAAGACTGGGGTTACTGAAAATGAAAGTTATTCAATTTTTATATTTTTATTACAATTCTTATACATGTAGCTACTTGTTGACAATTGTTTTGCCCATGCATCTGTGTTGTTAGATTTTTTATATCATATATGGTTATTGTTTCTAATTCAAATAAACATAAAATTGATGTCAATATTTTTTCCGTCCAACTAGCATGGTTTTCACTGTAAAGAAGGGTGAAACCACAAGGGGCAATGGTGGATGTTCCCCATTGGGCAATTCATGTTGCAATGTACGCACTCATACATGTGCTTCAGTGGTACACCCACACAAACACCACAACTTCCCTGCCATTAAACCCTGTTTACTATCAACACACCTAACAAACCTACCCTGCCAAAGTTTCAATACACACCTATGGCATCCCAACATCTGGTCACAGGGTTAATAATGCTTTGAACTATCTGCTTAAGTGTGCTTTCATCCATGCACACATTCCACATTAAAGCAGACACCTGACACTGATGAACTCCTCCTCCTCCCCCTCCCCCACCATAGATTCTTTCACACTCAGAGGAACTTGACAAGGCTTTGAGGGACACCCATCAGTTGCGTTGCATCACTGCCTTCCCAGTGGTGTGCACCGAGTTCCTGAGAAGCACCTCACCAGAAGAGGTGGGCGTGGCTAGTAGTGGAGCTTTGTCCCATGAGGTTACACAACCTAACCTGCTGCATGGCCAACTCTGTGTTATCCAATCTTATGTTTACTGCTCCTTCTCTCCTCCCCTTCCCTCCCCTTCTTCCCTCCTACCCTTTCCACCTCCCACTTCTCTCCTCCCCTTCCAACCTCCCCTATGGTTAGTTAGTAAGCATTGTGTTTATCAGCACCTGCCACGCCCCTTCACTTCCTCTGCAGTGAACATTGACATGCAACGCGTCCTCACATCGTGTTGCTTCAAGAGACCCAACCTCTTGACTCTAAGGGAGATAGGACCATCACAAGTGATGCATGGTGTGTGTGTGTGTGTGCATGTGTGTGTGTGTGTGTGCGCGCGCGCGTGTGTGTGTGTGTGTGTGTGTGTGTGTGTGTGTGTGTGTGTGTGTGTGAGTGTGTGTGTGTGTGTGTGTGTGTGTGTGTGTGTGTGAGTGTGTGTGTGTGTGTGTGTGTGTGTGTGTGTGTGTGTGTGTGTGTGTGTGTGTGTGTGTGTGTGATGTGCGTTTCTCCCGGGGCAATATGGCAGGTATACAACAGTCCTTTTGAAGAGGGTATCTGAAGGAGGTATCCAGTACTGTGCTGCCAGGAGATGCTTCATGAGTCACCAGACCACTGTGTTCAAGGCTGAGGAGTACACTGATCCCTGAGGTAAGGTCTGTTGTCAACTACACTGACCCATTAAGCCTTAAGGACCTCCAACATCCATTGCGGATGCATGGCTTGATGATAAGATGGGTCTAGTGATTAGTGCATGAAAGCAAATTCACTTCAAATGACATGCAATTGGTCATGTGATCAAGCTTTGATACTCTTCTGGGTCATCATGTGACATCTCACCCAGGTTTCAAAGAAGCAGAAGGATGCTGATGCCAACTACTGTCTGTCATTGTAGCCTGTACATGTAACTGTTTGTAGCTGTTGTCATAGCGATTATCTAAAATCTCGTTTTCAATTTGTGTCTTTGTGTAATGTACCTTTTGGCTGTATATCTGAATGTTATAAAACTTGACAAATCAGTTTTATTGCATCATAGCTATGGATTGTTAGACTTCACCATTTTAACAATGGTGGTCAAGTTTGCATATGGCTTCTTGCTCTAAATCTAAATACAAAGCAATCTGATAGCTTGTCCCATGCATACAAATAATGTTCTCTAAATGATGCCTCCCATCAGTGCACATAAGAACATAAGATGGCTATGCCTTGTCCCACTCCTATGCAAGCCGATCCAATGGAATACTTTGCATTTCTTCTCTTCATCTCGTGCACCAGGTGTGCAGTTATGCGAGACCCAGAGGCCGCTAGTGGATGGCCCAAGGCAATGGCTCCACCATTGACGTTGGTCTTGGCTCTGTCCAGTCCCAGATCCTTCTCCACTGCAAGGTATTGGGCAGCAAAGGCCTCGTTGACCTGGGGAGGAGGAGTGTGGGTGGTAACCACTATCAACCAAAGCCTGCCATGCAGCTTTGGCATTTCCATCCCCACATCACACACTACACGCACACGTCACTCTAATGAAGAAACAGCCCACCCTATCAGTTAAACAATTATCTCCTCAACAGAATGAATTTAAGTTTAACAAGTGAAGATATTTCTGACCTGCAAAGATGCAGATTTTAATCATCTAATGTTTGACCAGAACTACATTGCTGAACTCTGATAATATTCATCCCCACACACCCACACCTACACAAACACCACACCTCCACACTCCTACACCCACACCTACACAAACACCACACCTCCACACTCCTACACCCACACCTCACACACACCTCCACACATACCACCCTGTATGTGTGTGTACGTGTGCATGTGTGTGTGTGTATACAGTGGGTCCAGTAGGTTATATTTAGGAACACCATTGTAGCACTGAATGACGTACAACAAAAATGCAATATTCCCGACTCAAAATTGCACATTGTCTGAGTGACGTAAGCTTAACACAAAGTTGCAATTACACCGGAACAAAAATTATTAATCATTACAAAAATGCTCAGTGCTGTTGAAACCATGTGACGCACATCTCAATAGCACCATTTGTGCTATTTATTGATCAAGGTGAAAGCTGAGTGGACTAGAGTGTTGCTATGTGATAGATTGGACTCATTGAACACACACACATGGAGAAAGCATTCACAAGTGTACCTATCAGTCTTGTGTCAAGTGATAACACTGTACCATGCTTAAATCTCAGAGCTGTCCCATCTGTGTTGCCCATGCAAGCCAGTTTAGTCCATCTGCTGAGTGGTATGACCTCCTGTAGGGTATGCATCCTCACGTATCATTGAGTTCCCCACATTCCAGTGCCATTCACACAATGTTCCATTGCATCAACGTTCTGAGGGGAGGAGTCAAGGCATGAGATGATGTCATGCAGCAGCTGTGCTTCAAATGCAGCTATATAGCACATGATATGCATGCACAGACACACACACACACACACACACACACACACACACACACACACATACACACACACACACACACACATGAGAGGGAAGGTTTCACTCACCCAGCCTATACCATGGCATGTCTTACAAACACGCCAACCTTATACTCGGCCAACACACTTCGAAAACATGTTTGAAATGGGCATATACCCAGCGTTGCTGAACCAAGTTCCGACATGCAGAGGCTCCTGATGGCCTTGCAATTGTTCTCCATTACACATCCACGTTTCAGGTTGCGTGCCGTATATGTTGAAGCCGTGATGCCCCATCATATATACGTGTAAAAATGGTCTAGCAATTAATCTCATTCAGTACAATCGTACCCTAGTAACCACGTGCCTCATCAAAAACGTTCCGTCAATCGTTTATTAGAACCGTTCGTATAGAGATGGTATCCATTGCTCATCCTTCCTCCAGACATTGACCCATGTACCATAAATCCCTAAAACACACAAGAGAACTGAATAGATTGTATGTCGTCTCAGAACCAGACAAATAAAGTACTGTACATCACGTAATGACAACAAAAAAACAAAACAACTTTTAACAATTACACATGACATTCAAAAATGGCATAAAAGGAACATGAAAATCAACAAAAACCACATGAAACAGAGTACATAATGAAAGTACAATTTCACTACTACTTAAACAACATTATGAGGCCACTGTGATCCAGGAGGTCAATTTATCAGATAACAGGCCTTCACCAACACTTGGACTCCTCAGCACATTGATCAATGTCCTCCAGGTGTAAGGAAGTGACCTACGTCTCCTCCACACATCAAATATCTCACCAAATGCTCTGTGGTGGCTCTCCAGGCCTTGCTGCTGTGGACATATGGCCTGAAGCTCAGCTGTTGTGAGGCCAAGCTGAAGTCCAATGGCCCAACACTTGCTTGGAATAACAGCTGCTATTTTGTCCATGAGGTGGAGCAATGATGGCTCGCTGTCCAAAGGATCTGTACAGAGATGGAACAAAGTGATCACACGATCTACAACACACATCACCCACCTGAGGTACTGCGATCTTGTCTCCTGACACCACTTTCACCAAACCACATCAACTGATCCTCACTCAGGTCTCCACTCTGGCGCCCTCGACTGCTACATTTCCATTTCTTTGCTGCTGAAATAACTACAGCTACATGAGGAGAGTCTGAGATACAACTGGCTCCAGCACAAATGAAGGCATCTTCAAACAGGACACCTTGGTACTTGAGTATTCCACATGCACTCTTGATGCCACTGTGAACACAACATCTTATCTCTGTACACACTTGACTGGACATCTCATTAACATGCAATAGGATGTAAGAGAACATGTCAACTAGGGTCACCAGTTCTGTTGTGTGCTGAAGTTCAAATGTGATGCAGTTGCGATACAAACACAATGGCTTGTCCCCTTCCATGCACACCTTCCAAGATGATTGGTTGGTTGGAGATAAAAGATGGGCCACAAGACAGCAGAACAGACCACTGGGAATACAGCCCTGGGTGGGTGTGATTACCAATGAGGTACCTTGTTGACAGTACTTGCACACTTGGCCAGAGTCCAGGTGGGGCAGCAGAGCAGGCATCAAGTACTTGCCACCCTCGCTAGTCATAGCTATTGCTCCAACACTCACCAATAACTTTAACAGATCTTCTGGAGTGAACAGACCATCTGTGTAATGCTTTGAAAACTTGCTCAGGAGCTCCACTGACAACAGTCCATGATCCCTGAATGTGACCAGATCACTCTCAACTGCCACACCCTCATCTGGACTGTGCAACAGCTTGTGGTGGTACTCCACTAGTTCAGTCACCTTGGTGAGTACTACCTGGGGATCACAGAACACTGTCTGGGGAAGAACCTCTGGGTAATGTAAGAACACGTTGTAATGCACAAGATGGTGCAAGGCAGCAGAGAATGCATCTCCCTCGATGTGCAAGCTTTTAGCACACACCTGGCACTCTACAAGGCTCAAGATGCCATCATGGGATGACCTTTGGAGAAGAACCTCCAGCCCAAACCATGCTATAGGCATCTTTATTGCCTGTGGGCACATGGATGCTATTTTCTGCCTGAGTACCTTACAAACATGTCTGTCCTCATCTTGAGGGGTTTTCCCGTTCACAGCAAATATCACTTCTTTTAGCCTCTCTCCGTTACACAGGATACGAAAACTGCCTGTATTCAGTAATGCTCTGAGCATTTGATTTTTCCTATCGATGGATTCTGAGCACTTGCCGGCAGCATCTCGATGTGTTCCCACAGTGACGATCAGAGGTCGAGCATCCTGTGAGCATAATGCTTCAAGACAGTGCTGAAGGATCTGTTCGTGAGAGATAGATGATTGATATGGTCTACTCACTGGCTTGCCATCTGCTCCATAGTACTCGATGGCAGGATGATGGGATAGTTCTTCTGACAAATTCAAAACAAATATGGCAACACCAGGATTCTGAAAAAATAATGGAAGGATATCATGGTATTGAAATTGACCACCACTGTCAATGAACTGGATCCACTTCACACCGAATAGTTTCTCCTTGTCTACACAGAGAGATTGTACAGGTGACGTAAGTTAGCTGTGAACCATCTCTTTACCGGTGGAGTGGTTGATGTGATGAATCAGCTCCTCCTCTATGGATACAGTCAGGCTCTGATGGCTGGTATCCGTGGTAACATGGACACCAGCAGGTGTGGGGTCAGGGTGAAGGGCACCAGCTTCATCACTAGAAACATGAATGGCCATCTTTGGGAAACTGCCTACCACCTTGTCCAAGGATGTTGCCATGGATACACCCCCATCTCTGATGGTACCACCCACAACCTTCAACAGTGCCTGGTCATCTTCAACCACAAACCAGTCATTCTCCTCTTGTCCACCCACACCAGCCAGTGAGAAGGAGATGGCTCGAACAGGGTTGTCAGCCAGTCCCGTACTGACACGTTGCTGTGGAGGGTCCTTCTTCAGAATGAGGTGTTTGAGGTGAGTCTTGCCAACACCGGCTGCTCCAAGGATGAGACACTTGGTCACTGATGTTTCCACATATCCCTTGGTCATGGCCTCCTCATAGAGCCTCCTTCGAATGGATAATAAAATAAAATGCTGACATTCCCTTTCATATTGCATCAGGAGACATCTCACCACTACACAACAAATGAAACTATTAACCCATTACAGTAAGATAAAACTACTCAATAGTTCAGCTGTGAGGTACCTAAGTCATGTGTACAGTACCTGGTTACCCACATAATAGTTGAAACTGTAATTACGTACTTTGTATGTGCACTAAACACAAAAAGGCACCTGGGCAGTGAAATTTATTCAACAATCGTTCAGTATGTTTGAGCACAGTTGCAAACATTGAGACAACATGCAGTCATGTAGTTGGAGAATTACAACCAACCCACTTCACCAGGTCTCCTCACACAATCACAGTTCCCAAGAAATCCCAATACCTTTCATCTGCTTCTTTTAGGCTCTTGTCTGCCTCTTTTCCAACTGGTGTGATGGGGAAGAGCTTAGCAAGACCTGAAAATAGTCCGATTAATTCAATTTCAGTACAGAAAATTTACCTTGCACAGAAATCTTCAAGACCTGTCGAGTGAACCCTTCCACCATCAACAGCCCTCCCCCTGACAGCAACAGTGTGTCCACCTGGGAACATGCAAATGGCAAGTCTCCTACATGCTTCCACTTCTTCTCATCAACATGGAAGCCATATACGGAAGAGGTCTGCTTTGATCCATACTGGTCTCCTCCAATTGCAAGAAGCGCACCATCAGTATTACTGACCAAATTTACATCTTATGACATAATAATAGAATTGAACGAACAATTCTATACCTTGATCCATACTCCTGGTCTGCACCTCCAACTGCAAGGAGCACACCATCACACTCACACACAGACGACCCCTCGGTTCGTACATCTGGTACCTCTCTCCATACAGGTTGCTGTGTGTTATGGGTGTGTGCAGTAGTCTAGTAAATGTGTGTCATGTGTGGTAGAAATAGGTGGAGGTGTGTCATGTGTGGTCATGTGAGTATGCACATACATTTGGAGCATATATACCAGTACGCGTGATATGTGCGTGCATATGTGTGGTAAGTACACATACACTGGTGTTAAGACATCTGTGTGTGGTGTGTGTCACTACCGGCAGCCATGTGTGCACATCAGTGAATACACTGGTACATGTAGTGTGTGTGTGTTCATGAAGCACACACACACACACACACACACAGCTTCAATGTCAGCGCGTCCGTAGTGTGAGGGTGATGGCCATGTACACCTGTCTCTCCATCGCAGAGACACACACATCCGCGTCTAGTGTGTGGTGTGGACAGACGTGCGTGTATGCAGGCTGTCTACGTAGGTTCACATTGAGCATGGACTTGTAGGTGTGTGTGGTGTGTAGTAGCGTGGTGTGTGTCAGCGTGTCAGCTACACACATGCTAAACAAAGGGACAGAGATGCTGCACAATGCTCAGTGGCTCACCAGGTCGCGGATGTCGGCACACCACACTGCTCGATCCATGCCATAACCTCCCATCACGAAGACCAGGTCTCCGTGGACCACTGCTGACATGTCCCAACATGGCTTAGGAAGTGAAGGTCCTCTGTGCCAGGTCTGTGTCCCACCATCAAACACCTGAACATCATTCAAGCGCCCGCCTTCACCTTCCCCTCCCATCACCACCATACCACCTCCCCTAACACTTACTACACAGGCCCACCTACACCCTACCAACATGTCTGGCATGAGGGACCATCTCCCTTCTCTTAACTCCATCACCTTAGTACACCTACCACTATCCTTCAAACCTCCAACCCACACTAGCCTTCCTCCACACACAGCTAGTGTGCCCCCCACCTCACCACCATCAGCTACTCTACTCCACCTGTCCTCCTCATACACGTACACTCCTCCATATCCTCCTCCTCCCCACACAACCCTACCCTCCACCTCCACTAGACCACCATCACCACCCCACACTCCTTTTCGACCACCTCGCACAGGTACCTTCGCACAAGTTTTGAAACTCAACATTTTTATGTTCTGAAGAAAAGAAATTATTAATAGTTAATGGAAAGACAACACATTCAGGGAGCTAGCTAGCTCGTACGCACAACATGCGAGTCCACACCACACAACCACGCACACTTCACGCTTCTCTTTACTACACCAATAGGATCATCTAGACACGACCAACTGGACTAATGGCGACCAGTATGGATAGTTGGGGTAGTCTTTGTAGCTACGTATGGTTACAAGAGGTCTGCCTACCATTCCAGCGTCTTGGAGACACTGTCGGCTAGCTCCTTCCCATGCTCACAGCTCCCTTATCCACTCAATATACGCACCTCAAGCTTCTCTTCCACACAAAATATAAGTCCCACCTAATCTAACCAAGCTGATAAGCACTTTCAGCTATAAAGGAGGTACAGGCACGGCACTTATGCAGTCCCCCCCCCCCCCCCCCCCCCCCCACTTCAATTATTGAATAATGCAACGTTCTAGAATGATATCCACCTGTCTATCAAATGCATCTGCCTATATATCACATTCTGCACTATATGTGATGGCTTTTACTGTGGTTCCTGTGATGGCTTTTCCTGACCTCACTCACCTCCTTCAAATACTGCAACCTTTTCAAGGAGACGGAAACGGAGCTGAGTGCAATTAAATGATGTCATACGAATGGACTTATTTATTGCTAAAGATAAGGTGTGTGCATACAATGGGTCGAGAGAAAGGAATAGCGAGAAAAATAAAGGTTTTTACTTTACATGCACTGTAAGAAGTTGTACAAAAGAGATTAGTGTTTTGTAAAGCGGATACCTATTTGAAGGTCCCACTTATCTATAGCTACAATTATTCCGTTCATTTATTTTTGATGTAGCGTCAACGTGAAGCAAGACGAGCTTCAGTTCCAGCTATAGAGATAGGAGGAAGTCACACCATCGTGGACTGGAAGAACCTTTGCCGTGACAACTGTTTGGAATACTTTCTGCGCAACCCAGTTGTGATAGGCGGCCCTGGTCATACCGTAGAAATCGACGAATGCTTGCTAGTGCGCAGGAAGTACAATGTAGGACACCAAGTAGGCGAACAGTGGGTTTTTGGAGGCTACGATGTGGTAGACAAAGTAGGTTTTATGGTTCCTGTAGACCGTCGCAACGCAGCGACTCTTCTACCTGTAATTCGCTAGCATATCGAGCCCACTACAATAATTTCGGATCTCTGGGCTGCTTACAATACGCTAGGCACGCTAGGTTACCAGCATATACAGTCAACCACACTTACAACTTCGTTGACCCTATAACTGGTGCGTGTACCAACCACATTGAAAGTGTGTGGCAAAATTCGAAACAAAAACACAAACAAAGATATGGAACGCACAGAGAATTATTAGACACTTATTTACTTAGGCGAGTTTATGTGGAGACAAAGGTTCGGGCATAGTTTTCATGACTTTGTAGCACATATTACAGATGTGTATCTTTTGTAAAGTATTATTTTGTGTACAATGAGTAGTTAAAATCAATAATTGAAGTGGGGAAACTGCATAAGTAACTAAGCACACACTCTACAGATACACTCACCTCGTCTTTTCCATTCAAAACTCTACAAAAAGCCTACAAACAACCAACTCCTAAAAAGTTCCTTTCCACGCTATTAAGAATGAAAATGATGACAGCGCTCTTTCCTTTTATGGGCATGCATAGTACTGAATGCGCATGCATTTTACATCAGACGCAGCGAATGAACCATATATGGTCAGATCTAAGCTTAGACATGGAGCAAAACTTCTTGTCATCGTATCTATGGTTGTAGTATCGGAACTGCATTAGCTAGGTTTCATATATAGCAGAATTAATGAATGCCATTAAGAAAACGTGACTCGTCGTCTAGAGGGACAACCAAGAAACGGATTCGATTGTTTATCTCTTTGTAGTGATGGAACGGAGAACACAAAAGTCAACGGTTTGGCGTTGATTCCGTTGCAGATTACATGGAAGGGTGTATCTTGAATTGATGATTGAATTGAAATTGTTGATTGAATTTTAAATGACGTGCGAGGGTGTGGTTTTAGTTGTAAATAGCTAAGAGGTACGGATGTGCATGCAATATGACTAAACCAATGCATGTAGTGATAGGATCTGCACAAAACCATCACTTCACATGTACGGTGACTCAACTGTTGTGTGCAGTCCTTTCTCCTTTGTGACCTGTCTGTTGAATATTGGGGGGGGGGGGGGGGGGGGGGGGGGGGGGGGGGGGGTGATCTTCAGAAAGGTGGTATACAATAAGGATTCTCTTTTTAACACCCAAGGCCAATTAGCAAGGTGAAAAAAATTTCTGCATCCATTTTCCGTCTCCATGTAGGTACTGAACTCAACTCTTGCACACTAGCAGGGTATGATGTGGTCTAAAAAAAGCAATCCTTAGGGATAGCTAGTGAGCTTTTAAGTGAAGTAAATAAGACTCATCCATGGCTAGCTCAAAAGGATGTTACTAGATCAGCCATGTCAGGACGGGTGGAACCGGGTGGGTTATCGCGTGCTCATATGCCGCTGTATTTAATTTAGCCGGATGCCCCCCCCCCCCCCCAACCAGCAGGTTTTAATTCCCGCTCAGGGAGATAAGAAAACAGCACCGTAGGCTAGCTTCCAAAACGAATGGAAATGGAAATTCCAAATGGAAATGGCTACACTGCAGCGACAAGGTATTCTGTCCAAACACTAGAATGAAATATGCAGGGAGTGTACACAAATGATAGAATGTAACTTGCAGACACACACTTCGCTTTATTCTTCTCCTGTATGTAGCTCAAACACCATTCGTTACTAAACAGAACCTAGAGGTTATATGTATTAATTACGAATAATTAATTCTGCCGTTAATCATTTCGTTCTTTGGGACAACTGGTATGATCCTTGATCCTTCTCTCTGATCCTTCATCGTAACTAGATCTCGTCCCCAATGTCGCGTTCAAACTGTTCATTGTGCGACTGAAATGTATAAACAGTTTAGTGAGTTTCACAACATTAATTGTTAGTGGCATGCATGCATATGCGTGATAGACATACAAATTTCATTTCCATTGAGAATCGTTCCATTAAGACGATTAGCACTGGTTTAAACGATTCAGACATAGCCCATAACACTGTGCAAATAGTTTGTTATACACTGTAAAAAAAAAAAAAAAGAGTGCCCTTCACTTCTGTGAAGCGAGCACAAGAGTGAAGGCACTCTTTGCTAGCGTCACTCTTTAGCAAAAGAGTGAAGATCAATATCTGACAGAGTGACGTTCATTCCGTGGAATTTAGTGTCAAACCATTGGTTGAATTTAGTGATAAAAAGCGGTGCCTGATGACACTATATAGTGACGCTAGCGCATGCAGGAGTGACGATACTTATTGTGATATACTTATTGTTGAACGCATATATAAGCGTCACATGTTTACTTTTACCAACGCATTGCATGATTTCATACCATCATCAGTGGCGTAGGAACGGTTCAAAACGTGGGCTGAAATTAATTATTCATAAGTGGGTGTGTTAAATCGAAATCTCTGCATGCCTTGCAAAAAAATATTTTAGTATCAGTGAACCTTTTACTGAAGCAAACTTGAAACCTTATTGCTGGTTGCGCTAAGCTTTAATATCTTCCGTTGTATAAAAAGATAGTTAATTAAAACATTTACATGTACGCGCGCGCGTGATACGAGTGTAAATGTACGTGTACGCACAATTTACAGCATGATTTTAACATCGAATGCGCAGTATATTATACTATAGGGAAATATATAAATTCAAAAGCTTCTTCGACGATCATTGGCTTGTGAAAAGTCTTTCTCTACAGTCTAATCTGCTCGATATTGTTAAGTCTTTCCTGAGTCATGAATCACCTTATAGGTATGTTTTAATCCTTCGTAGAGTAGAAAAGAACCGTTCTGCTGTTGCTGTGGGTGCAGGAACTGTAAAATGTATTTTTTTGAGCTTCGCTAACCTCTGACAACAGTACTCGTGATAATTCTGACCCCTTCAGGAGACCCGGCGGCTAGTGTTTTCAATTAATCATATCTTTTAAGCACTTATACTTATCAACTTTTTTCACCTCTGTTACAAAATGAGAAATTAGGTGTAATTGCGTTATTAATTTCTTACTGTCTACATCCCTGGTGTAAAATTGTTGTACATGCAGAGTCTTTCTCGCTAATCTGTTCCTGTCCTTGCTGAAAGTTTGCTGCCTTCAGCTAATTACTCTCAACCTTGGTCAAAACGCCGTGCAATTTCACTTCTTATGACTTCAAAATACATCTATCTGTAATAGTCATCAGGTGTTTGATGGAAGTGCGGGTCAGAATCACTGTCATACCGTCGAGGGGGGCGTCTAATACGAGGAAGAGTTGGTGGTTCAGTAAAGTTCTTTGACACCTCCACAAAAACAACAAAATGCTTAATCCGATCGGTTCCGTTCGAAAACCTTACCGCTAGCTATACGGCGGCTTGACGAAGTGCCTTTTGCAATGAAACATGCTTCGTTTGAAGAAAACAAGAAAGTTGATCAGTAACGGAAAAAACAAGGTGAGAAAGCTTAAAGCCCAAATAAGTATCAAATGTATGAAGTTGAACCAAAATATCTCCTGCCTTGGCTCCTTATTCATCATGGCTCGTGCGATTGATTTCTTCCATAGCTTGGGTAAGTGGTTCGTAGTTTTCTACAACCGACTCTATTGCCGCAGTAGTGTGCACAGTCCACCTAGTTGGGCACAATGGTTTGAGTCCTTGAGAGTCAGGGCTAACTTCATTTATGATGTTGGTTAAAACGAAATGTACATGTACGTTTGGGAGAGTAGGAATTATTTAATTGCCATCACAAGGCTTAAACAGTCTCGAACATTTTTATTTAATCTTTGCTGCATCCTGTAAGCAAAGGTTTAAGCAATGGGCCAAACAATGCACATGAATGGTTGTTGGTTCTTTTCTCAGCTGAGTTGCAACTCCTCTTAAGTGACCCATCATGTTCGATGCCCCATCATAACCCTGCCCTCGACATTGCCATAGAGGCAAGATACATCGGGTTAAGACATCCTTTATTGCTTTGCATGCTGAATCAGCATCTGTTCTATCCAACTGTACTAGTTGTATAAAGTCTTCGTGGATATCAAAGTGCTAGTCTACCCATCTAATACATATACATAATTGCTCACAATTGCTTACATCCCTCGTTTCATCTGCTAGTATAGCAAACATGTTACTATTCGTACGAATCTCATCTATAGCAAATGTCTTAATAGCTGGTTTTCTATTATTGTAATGCATTCATTTCCAATTTCCGGAGATAAATAATCATTATCATGAATCCACTTCTTTAGTTGGGGATCATCTTCTGCTCTCAATTGTAGAAGCTGCACTAAATTGCCATCTTTATCCTGATGCCCCCTAATTGCAAAGCCTTGTTTAAGCAGCATGCGCAAAGTAGACAAATATTTCTCTTCTGACTGCTTGCACTTTTTTAACCTGGTCATTCAATTGAAAACCTATTCCAGGAGTATTACGCCTTTTAAATTTGAACATTGCTTCCCTGTGGCAGTTACTCAGCTGACGACTTTGATATTGGCTTTTTCCAATTTTTAAAACCGTCCGTAATGAAGGCAGACTCTAAAAATTAGTGAACTGTAGCTCATTTTCGTGTATGCATAATCTACAGTACAAGTAAATCGATATTGTGTGTAGTGCAAAGAGTAATTCATGTGAACTCTTTAAATGATTGCTTTTGAAAGATGCATGTACGTAACTGTTTTCCAATCTGCTCTTTTGTTGCTTCAAGAATGGCATCTTTTAATGGTTGGTGTGGTGACATACGATCTAAACAGCAGTCTGCAGCACATCGCAATGTATATGACCCGCACTGCAGACGATTATTAAAGTGTTTATATTATCATGTACCTCAATGAATGTGGGGCACACTCAATTAGCTGAGAAGGAACTGCGCAATCACAGTTAACGTCATTGCGTCTACCAGTATCATCAGCAGAGATCAGCATTGCTGTTCCGATATGCAATGCATGCATGGTGAATGCATGACAATACTTGTATACAGAAGTGAACAAAACCTCCCATACCTGAACTATTTTGACCAACATTGCTGTCAATGCATCCTGAAATGTGTGAGGGACACATAGGTTTTTACATGCAATATTGTGTATGTTTCTAGTTATTAAGTGTAGGGCATAACTTATCATTTATGGTACCTATGTCAGTCTGACCATTCAGATCTTGCAATGCTGCTTCAATGTGCAACTCATTTGCTTCTTTCTCATACGTTTCACGTGTTGAATGCATGCAGGTGAAACTACCACTATACGTGTGTACAGAAATCCATACCTGAACTAGTTTGACCAACATTACTGCTAGCCTGTCAATGCATCCTGAAATGTGAGGGGCACATACATGTAGATTTTTCTATTGTGCCTGGTATCCAGTTATCAAGTGCAGAGATTAAATTATCATTCGTGCATACATTGGTACCTATGTCACTCGGACCATTCAGATCTTGCAATGGTGCTTCACTGTGCAACTCATTTGCACCTTTCTCGTAAGTTTCACTTTTAAAAAACAAACAAATTTTCCCATGTCGATCATCTGCTCAGATAGAGTCGCGGGCAGGACAGGACTGCGGTACGTCGGGAAACGCCACTGTCATATCAGATGACCATCTCAGTCTAAAACATTAAAAAGCAGGCAGTAATACTGATTACGGCAAGCGCTAATTGTACAATGCACGATGGCAAGAGTGCTGGCTACAATAGAAAACCAACTGGTGGACTTCTTTGTTAGGACGGATGGGTAATCACTTTCTTTGAGTTTCCGCTTTGTCTTTGTCGCCATGGTCTCGCTTCTTGAATCAGTTAACCGATCGATAGTTTTATTCATAAATACGGGTACAAAATGTGAAGGGGTTTAGTCCCCCCCCCGCTTTCTACGCCTTTGCCCTACTTGATTCAAAGACTTGTACCGACGTGTAATTGAAATGTTATGGTTATGAAATCAATGAACATACAAAGTACACATGTACATGTGACGCTTATGTATACAATAAGTATATCACAATAAGTATCGCCACTCTAGCGTCACTATATAGTGTCATCAGGCACCCCTTTTATCACTAAATTCAGCCACTAAATTCCACAGAATGAACGTCACTCTGTTAGGAATTGATCTTCCTTCTTTTACTAAAAAGTAAACCTAGCAAAGAGTGCCCCTTCACTCTTGCGCTCGCGTCATTCCAGAGGAGTGAATGGCGCTGCAAATACAAGAGTCCGCAATTTGGCAACTGAGCGTTTGTTTTGTGAACTATTCGAGTAATGCATAGTTAAATAATGCAGATAAAATTAATATTACAATAAAGTATTATTTTATTCAATCAAGTAAAGTCAAATATCTGCACATATGACTGAATAATAGTGTTTATTAAGTACATAACCAAATAGATTTTATTTATATAATGCGTCCAGTAGAACTGATTTTAAGTCGTTAGTTAAACGTAATTAATAACTTCAAAACCATATTTAGATGCAGTCCCTCGTTTTCCAAGATTCCTTCTAATAAATTTTAATGTCTATATTGTTTAGACCACTGCACTGCAGCCCAACCAGGGATAATTATTTAAGTGCAAAATTCTGTTGAACGACCAAGCCCATCGGTCCAAATAATAAATCTCGATCAAGCATTTTCCTGCTTTCAGATGACTGACCTGTACAAATACTTTAAACAAGGGCGGGACTCAGGCGGGTGTTTATTCTTATCTTTTTATGCTACACCTAGTTATCCGCTGTCGCAATTTTTTAGAAAACTGCTTACAATGATTATGATCTTATAAAAAATTGCAATACCGCCGCAAAATGTGGCACAATATTCATATCAGTGAACTGCTTTAAAAAAACCAGCCGTAAACGGTGTGAAGTGCTTCAAACTGTAAATCTTTTGGTACCAAGAAGATTTCCCATCACGTGACTAAGATATACATGTAGCTTAGCAAAGCTTACTGAAATATTCATAGCGTAGCTATATCTCGCGAAGTCAATTTGTTGAAGATAAATTACGTTGGAACTAACTCTGAAACCTATAGCGTCCCAAATTTGAGGGTGCACAAGCCATTGGGTTACATTTCGTGCACAATAGTTATTTGTAGCAAGGATTATTAACTATTACAGCCTTTAACGTGTTTGAACTATGCACTCTGCCATAATGATCACCATCTTTGTAAAACTGCAGAGCGAAGAGTTAGGATTCTCTCGCATTCGTCAGCGTTACGTCGTGTGTTGTTAATAAATCATACCCTCTTTTCACTATATTACACTCGATCTTTCCATGAATGCTATAGCTTTTAATGTATTTTTAAGTGTATCAAACATGCATGTGTGCACATGTGATATATACTGATGCAAGTTTAGAATATGCATGTAATTTAGGCCAGGGTGAACCGTTCACGGTGGGATTAATATCCTGACATCAAAGAACGTTCCTTCGAAGTGAGCTCCCCAGAAGCCATCGGCTGCAATGTCTGATCTTGCTCCATTGTCAGTAATGGTGGACTGGAGCATGATGGAAGGTTTCACTAGTGAGTGGTTGTAGGGTTGGTTCGATGGATTCATTGTGGCATGATTCAGAGAGAAGGTTGGCAGTTAGGTTTCGGATTTTGTTGTGATGTAGTGTTAGGTAGGGGCCATAGGGGCCAGAGAGAGCATGTGTGAGGGAGAATGATATCCCACAGTTATCATGTGAGGGTGTGTTCAGGGGGTCCCATCTATACCTCAGTGCTCTTGCACAAAAGACACTTTGTGCAGTGTGAAACGATGTTCTGAGATCGGCAGGGTTGTGCTGTCAAAGAGAATGATTTCCATTACAAGTAATATTGGATATCTTTTTTTAACCATCAATTTGAAAATATTGTTTATATCATAGTCATTTCTTCCTAGTTGAATTTGTTATTTATATAACCACTAAAACCACTTCCTGGGGTGAATTTTCCTTGATTGTGGGAGGACACCTTGTATTGGTATGTTCTTGGTGAAGTGGATCTAATTTACATAACCGTGTTTGAGACCAGAAAAAGCACTCATATAAACTTTGCTATTAAAACAATTGTTTTTTCTTCAAATATCTAGATTTGAATTTCCATAGTTCCCCTCACTTATCTAAATGTTTCGTTTCATATCAGGATTGGCTGTCTTGAAATGGCAAGTGCTTTGTTTTGTATTGACCAAAACAAAAGCATCACAAGGTATGTAATGATATCTCGCTACACAACAGGCAGGTTTCAGTGCTTGCTAGGAATGATACAGAGGTTTCTTTGCTAACCAATAATATCACAAACATCTGTTTCAAGGTGAACCATCAAATGTCTAAATTTTATGCCATGTTTATTTTATCCATTGTGTTCGCACAGAGTGACACAGATGTGCGATGTACTTAGACAATTATCCTGATGAGCGCAAGTCATTTAAACAAATGTTATATTACAATTACATGTATTTAGCCAGTCCCAATACAGTAAAATGGACTTAGGGATTGTTAAAGCACATATCAGGGGGGGGGGGGGGGGGGGGGGGGGGGGGTTAATTTATTTATCGCATGTACAGCTGCATTGTATGCATAGATACCAAGGTGCATGCATTCCTACCAAAACGGGAGGCAATGCATTAACTGGGAGAGAGATTGCCAGGTTGGTCATGAGATACTGTCGCAGGGAGTAGGTCACTGTGTTTTTGTGAAGCCTCCTTATCTTGTGAGGACCGTATTACATAGTTCTGTATTTAAGCATGTGCCCTTTGTAGATAACACAGCTAGAGGTTCTGGAGGTTACATGGATGCCCTTCTGGAGATTGCAGAGCTCGGTGCCCTTCTTCGGACTGCTGTTGAGTGTTTGGAGATTACATAGCTGGGTGACTATGCATACCTATGCAGCTTGTGCCCTTTATTCCGGAGATTACATAACTGGGTGTCCCTCTAGGGATTACATCACTGGGTACCCTCCTGGAGATTACATAACTGAGTACCCTCCTGGAGAACGCATCAATCCGAACCCTCCTGGAGATTACATCACTGGGTACCCTCCTGGAGATTACATCACTGGGTACCCTCCTGGAGATTACATCACTGGGTATCCTCCTGGAGATTACATCACTGGGTACCCTCCTGGAGATTACATCACTGGATACCCTCCTGGAGATTACATCACTGGGTATCCTCCTGGAGATTACATCACTGGGTACCCTGGACCTGGAGTCTACATTACTGGGTGCCCTCCCGGATAATGTATACCTTCATTGTGTCCATCTGCATGGCGATTGCATAAATGGGTATCTATGTGGAGAATTGATCTGCCATGCACGATTGTGTGGACTCTATATACAACGAATAATCAATTGGCTGTACTTCATTCTCAAGAAGATTCTATCCTCCTGAGAATGAAGTACAGCCAATTAATTATTCATTTTATAAAAGGGCACATGAACGTTCAGTTTCACAGATGGAGATGAAGGGGAGTCCATACCCACCAA
Source organism: Ephydatia muelleri (assembly GCA_013339895.1). Lineage (NCBI taxonomy): Eukaryota > Metazoa > Porifera > Demospongiae > Spongillida > Spongillidae > Ephydatia > Ephydatia muelleri. The sequence goes on from JABACO010000024.1 coordinate 1,747,790, forward strand.
CCCCCCCCCCCCCCCCACCCCCCTCCTTCCCTGGTTTTCCGTCATCGCTGATCATTGCATGTCCTCTTAACCCTGTTCACATACCATTTATTTAATAACAGTTGCCACATGAACCAGCCAGCTTCTGCAACGTGTGTAGGTGCAATAGAAATTATGTTTAATTTTTTTATTTTTAATTCAGAATTGAGTTGCGATGTTTGATTGGTTAGTTAAATTGTAGTTTAATGCTATATATGCTTATTGGTAAACACTATGTACACGTATATTGTACATTATTATATAGGCTATTGTCTATGCGTTAATGGTTTCTCTAAATATAGAATCTGCTTAGTGTTTCAATGACAAAGAAGATGCCAACCAACAGATTGATGATGTCAAAGAAACCCTGACACAGAAAGAAAATGATTTGTTTGAAAGAACTTAGGCTTCTCAGTGAAAAGAAGTGTGTAAGAGTATCAATATATGTAGTAATACAGTGGTGGTATGCATGCAGGTATTGAACTGAGTGAGATCATCAAAACAACATAGATGCCCCTGTGGGCTAATGGTTTTGTTTCAAAGATACAAGCGGTAGAAGACTTCATGTCATTGGGCATCGTCTTTAGTTCGAAATTATTAAGATTCATCGTACCAAATAGCTTCACCAACCATGAGTTTTGTCGGCTTCTCAGTATACATAATAATCAATCCATATCACAAAAATTAACGGAGCAAAAAAACCAGTAGCGGATCCGGGGGGGGGGGGGGGCACAAATTTTATTCACTATCAATTTTCACCATATTTGGTCCTAATAAGACCATATATGGTGAACACATCGATAGTCAATATCTTCTGTGCCCGCTACTGAAAACAACACTAGGCGCTAAGCATATTGGGGCTAATAAACACAATGGAATAGCGGAAATAATAATGCATACCATAACGATGCTTGCACGTGACTAGAGGGTGGCTGTACTTCGTGTTTAAAATTGAGACCTTGAAAACGAAGCAACTGGAAAAAGTCCAAGGCATTATTACATCATCTTCAATTTGCGAGCCATTTATTTATCCATGTCAATGCCCCTTTATGAAATTGAAGGGTACTAGATTTATGTTAGGCCTTGTAATACAGACTATTTCAATTTATATGTTGTGATTTTAGACCATGAAGCATTAAATCACAGGGTACATGAGGTTGTCACATGATCCTTCATTTGTCCCATTTTTGAATACAACTTAATGAATAAAGAGATACGAGATGTGTAGGTCACTAAAATGATATTTTTAAAGAATAATTCGTGCGTTTTAGTATCTTTTCCTTCAGATTTACATGAGACTCGATTCCTCTCAGTCATAGCACTTCACTGAGACCCCACAGGTAATCGCTAGACACTTGCAAAAAAAAATAGCAGCGTAAACGCTGTAACCTGGTTGTTCCTAATGGCAGGTACATGCATGTAATTAATTAGCTTGTCATTAAATTGATGCGGCACCATGCTAAAGACTGTCGCTTGTTTCACCCGAGGAACCCATGCCAGTGTAGACCAGAGCCACTGAGTTTGCCTAAGCCGTTCTGTCAGGCTGTATGGGTTTTTCCCAGATGTGCCTTCTCCCTTCATCCATAAATGCGTGTTTGCAACACTTACTGCGAACGTTTAGCACCATATATGGATATTACCATGCATGGATATTTTTCTAGGGGTCCATGCACACCTGACTTGAATTTCATTTAATGGTCAGTCGTGCAATGGATGCTGACCTCACTGCCACAAACAACGCATACCTAAGAAGTGCACGGTCATCAGAGGGGCGAGCTTTCAGATTCAGTGTAACGGATCTAGCTGTAGCATCATTGTGTATTTAATGCGTTCTCTTCATCCTTTGGGTGTACATCTAAATACTGACATACTTTATATTCTTTTTGCATATAGTTAAAGTTTTCGGCCATTATACAGCTAAGTGTATTAAGGTGTTAATTGTGGTTACGCGTGGGAGTGTATCTTTTTATGGAATATGCGGATTGGTGTTTAAGAAATATGTACACACACGCACACCAATAAAAATATGTACTAAACATTAAAAAGGGAACTGGTCATAAAATTAGCACCAGTCTAAAAATTAGCACAGAATAATTTTAACATAGCCTTTATGGGGTTAAGTCTCCTTGCCAATAGAGAAGCCCTTAGTGTGGCAAAAATAAGGGGTAGATGATAAAGATGCCTGGTGTGGCCAAAATGGAGGAGGTATTATGAGGTTAAGGAACTTAATCTATAAAGCTGGCCAAGATAGAAGGTACCATGGGGTTAACGAAATTTTATTATAATAAGATATTTGGCCAATACAGATGCGTGGGTTTGGCCAATTTAGAGAGATATTACATTGTTCCATGATTTGTACAACTGATATGAGTGCTATGTCAAGTATTGACATATGACAGTACATAATTACAGTTGTTACTTCAATCGTTTTTTTTTGCAGTGATTCTTTGGGTGGCACTCCTGGAGTGTGAATCAATGGGTTTTCTAAACTGTACTTATTGTGCTTGTTTATTAGTTACTGAATGCACAGCACCTCTCAAATAACGGTATTTTGCACAGATTTCTGTTGAAGTAAGCTCTAAGGCTAGTTCTTGTATATCATTTTACAGGACATGTTTAGTGTTTACATATTGTGGTGGAGTGTGCCTGTTAAACATACTGATATAATTGTCATAATGACTTGTACTGTAGTGTGGTGTGGTGTGGTGTGGTGTGGTGTGGTGCGGTGCGGTGCGGTGCGGTGCGGTGCGGTGCGGTGCGGTGCGGTGCGGTGCGGTGCGGTGCGGTGCGGTGCGGTGCGGTGCGGTGCGGTGCGGTGCGGTGCGGTGCGGTGCGGTGCGGTGCGGTGCGGTGGCGGTGCGGTGCGGTGCGGTGCGGTGCGGTGCGGTGCGGTGCGGTGCGGTGCGGTGCGGTGCGGTGCGGTGCGGTGCGGTGTGGTGTGGTGTGGTGTGGTGTGGTGTGGTGTGGTGTGGTGTGGTGTGGTGTGGTGTGGTGTGGTGTGGTGTGGTGTGGTGTGGTGTGGTGTGTTGTGGTGTGGTGTGGTGTGATGTAGTATAGTTCTTTGTTCTTGTGTATGTTCAAATTGTGATTAGGTCCATTTAGTGGTGTATATGTATTATTGCTGTATGTGTATTTCTGGGTTGGTATATTTCAATAATAATAATAATAATAATAATAATAATAATTGGGCTGTTACTATTATTCAGAAGCAGGGTCCTGCTCTTCGTCTCTGGATCAATCCTGCCAAATGTGCATTGTTCTCTCACACTGTCTTGTCAGACTTTCCCCAAGAAATGAAGGTGTCCCATGAGCCAAACTTCGAAGTCCTCGCAGCTATAACAGGTGATCCCATCTTTTGTGCTAAGTTTTTAGCACAACGGCGTGCTAAGGCTGCCAAGTTGCTATCCCAGCTGGTTACTGTGGGCTCATTGGACCCCCAAGTTGCTCTTCTCCTCTTGCATCGTACTGTAAATTAGTTCATCTTGCTCGTTCAACTCCACCCTCCCTTATCTCTGATGGTTTGGCATTGTTTGATGCTGATATTTGATGCTGTTTTTCAGAATGCACTGGAATTGATACAGCTGACAATGACTGGTTGCATATTCAACTGAGCCTTGGTAGGGGTGGTCTTGGCCTTCGCAGTCTTGCTCTCCATTCTCCAGCTGCTTATTTGGCATCACTGATTAAGGTCGGGTCCCTAATACCATTGGATTATTATGCCTTGGAGTCGATCAATATTTTTAACAATACCATCCCACCAGTGCATGCAATTTCTGGAGCATTCTACTTTAAGCCAATAGTATCTCTCTGCTAGGTTGGAAAACCACCAGTTTGAACAGCTACTATTTCAATCTTCCCCTGCCAACCGTGCACGTTTATTGTCTGCGTCCTCACACCATGCTGCATCTTGGTTGTCAGTCATCCCTTCAGTAGGCCTTAACCTTCACCTTGAGCCTGATGAATTCCAGACTGCATTGAAGTGGTGGCTACGAATTGACACATCTTTGGGTTCTTGCTGTCCGCATTGTCCTGATCACCAGCTAGACCCCCTAGGACACCATGCAGTGACATGCAAAGGTGGAGGGGATGTCGTGCTGCACCACAACTGTTACAGCTTGAGGGATGTCTTTTCACAGTTCTGCCATCGAGCGCGTCTGGGGGGACAGCTTGAAGTAGGTTGTGGACGTGGGGTAGACAAAAGACATAGCCGTCCAGCTGATATTCTTGTACAGAACTGGATAATCGGCAAACCAGCAGCTTTTGACTTTACTGTAACCTCACCGCTTAATCTCACTACTTTAACTGAAGCTGGAGTTACAAGAGGGTCTGCAGCTATGGCAGCTGAAGTTCGGAAGCATGGGGTTAAAAATCATAAGTGTTCAGAGCTTGGATGGGTTTCTATACCCCTAGCAGTTGAGACTTAAGGTTGCTGGGGTGCAGAAGCCCAGTCCATCTAGCATCCCATCTGGTCATCCAGTTGCAATACAGCAAATCCAAGGCCATCAATACCATCTACCAACGCCTCAACATAACACTGATTAGAGCAAATACCAGAGCTTTGCTTTCACATTCAGGCTTTTTCAGGTCTGAGTGTGGAGTTTAACTAGTGGTGTATATGTGTAATTGTATTGCTGTTCTTGTCCTTTGTTATATTCAATGATAATAATAAAATATAGTTAGCGTTTTGTGTACATTGTGTGTAGTCTAGTTGTATATGATTGAAAGAAATGATTAATAAAAATAATAATAATGGGGCAAGCAGGCACATGATACCTTCTCCAGGCTGGCATCATTCCTAGCCATTCACCAGTCCTCCCCCAAGGCAGTAGTTGTGGCTGAAATTTATGGCCGGTTGAATGTGGTCCTGGTTCGGTCCATTGCTAGAGCCATCCTGGCCAGGAAGCTTCCACCCTCCTAACTTGCTATTAGTTGTTTAGTTGTACTCAGTGTATGTGTTTTGACTTCTAAATAATATTATTAAATAATAATAATATTTTGCGTGATATCCTTGCGGAGTCCTGCCAGCGAGCTCATCTGGGTGTCCAGGTGGAAATGGGTAACAATCTCACCAACAACAGCCACACCCGTCCAGCTGACCTTTTAGTTCCAAACTGGGTCTTGGGCAAGCCAGCAGCTTTTGACCTGTCTGTCACATCTCCACTTAATCCAACAACTCTTTTGTGACCACAGGTGTAGCTGCACTGACCACTGAGCTGAGAAAGCACTCATCTAATGACACCAAATGCAAGGAACTGGACTGGGTCATTAGTGGTGGAGTCGTATGGAGCCTGGGGAAAGGAGGCTTTGGAGTCTATCTCCCGGCTAGCTTCTCGACTAGCCACTTGCTCGTCCAAGGCAAAGTCAGTGGTTCTTACCGAACTCTACGGGCAGCTGGACCTTCACCTGGTACGAGCTAATGCAATTGCCATCCTTGCCCGTAGCCTCGGTCAAAGTGATGTAGGGTAGATATAGTTAGCATTTTGTGTACATTGTGTGTAGTCTAGTTGTGTATGATTGAAAGAATAGTAACAGATTTTACAATACGCATAAAAACATTGATTTTACTGCACACACACACATTCATACAAACCCACACACAAACAAACACACACATACACACAGATTCATAAATAGGGACCCACCCACAGACAAAAACACACACATACACCAACACACATCTCAATATGCACATGTAGTTCTGGTAGTTCAGCTCCATCATCAAATCCTGTAGCGCTTCTCCGTTTGGTTCGGGATCCTCGAAGACATAGATTGGTGGCCCTCAAAATGGCAAAGGACTACCTGGCTCGTATCCATCCTGCAACTGCAGAACTGATATGTTTTTTTTTTTCCTCCATTTTTAGCAACAAGGATTTGTATGAAGCATTCTGCTTCTCAGTCCAAATTTAAGGCTTTAACAGATCAAATCAGATCAGATTGGCATTATGATCTGATATGTTAAGGCATGTATCTGAATCTGATCTGATTTAGCAGACAGATCCAAGGTACATGATCTGCATGAATTTGAAGGTAACGGCCATTGGATATCTGAATATCTGGACCCACGGTAGTAGGTCCTATGTAGGATTGGCTCCATGGGCGTGGTTTCGATCAAGCACATGCAATGAAGACCATTCTGCTAAATTGTCTGACATTTTTCGTTGCAAGTCATCTTACCAAATCCAGTGTTTTGTTTTTACACCACCCAGACCAATCCTACATCCTACTCCATTTCAGTCTCAAAGAGAATTTTTTTAAATATACTTGTAACTTTACTATCCTTGCACAATATTATGAAATTACATTATGAAACATTCTGACGACCCCTAAATTGGACAAACTTGGTTGGATTAATGTTTCTAGCTTACCTGTGTCGAACCTACGTGAGAAATGAAACCAATTCTTGTAAAAAATACAAGCGAGCAAGGGGAAAATGCCGATATTGGAAGAGGGCGGGGCAAAAATTAAGAACAAATAATGGAAAAGCCTACCGCGTTATTTCACACACCGCCAACCGCCTTTTGCCAAAAATACAAACGCACGCGAACTGTTAAATCTGGAACCCTCGGTCCCAGACCACCCAATATTCAGATATGCGTGAATCCGATGGGATTGGGCGGGCTATAATCCGAATCTGTTCCGACTTTGGAACATCAATCTGAATGATAAATGAAACGAACTGAATCCGATCCGTTGGCCTTTCGGATAGGATATCTGAATTCGGATCCGATCCGTTAGCTCTTTGAACGCCAAGTGTGTATATGCATGCACACACAACCATTACTCCATTCATGCATGATTTAGATATTGGTGCAAAAATGTGTTGATCAGTCACAGCTCTATGATGCATGCAAATGCTTGCTGCACTTGTAACCTTATAAGTCCATATTATGTCACTGGCTAAAGAACCCCATGATTCAGATGATTTCACTTCATTTCACTAATGCATCGTTTACAATACTCAAAGAACAAGAATGCGTAGCCTACAGGCCTGTTCACTCCGGCCCCCCCCCCCCCCCCCCCCCCCCCCATTTGCAAGTTAGCATATGACAAAAGGCCAGTGGGTTATAATGCAAAAGGTGTTTACAAACCGGGACCACATATATGTATGTCTATGGGCCGTATGGGGTTACATGCATGTCAGTATTGCACTTGCATGCACATTGAAAGTGATTCTGATCACTGAACACAATATAACACATAGCACTGCATGAATGGTGAAGACGATATCGATAATTCTCGTTTTGTGAGTTAGCATGTATATATGCACTTGGCGTTCAAAGAGTTTTAATTGGTCACGGAAGAAGTCTATATACCTATACATGTATATAGGTGTACGTATCCTAGTTTCATTTGTACGCCTGTATTGTATTCGGTACATTACAATTAACCATAACCATTGCTTTTGCAACAATGCAGGGCTCTCTGATATATATGGTCGCGCGCGAGTTTGCGGTTGTCGCGCGCATGCGGTAGCACGAATCACCTCCCATACCGGCCGACAAAGCTGTATAGACGCAGTTCTGCATGGAAATCTGTGCTTCTCGGGAGTCATTCTAAAGCTTAGGGCATGTACCGCATCACAACTACATGCATGTAGGGCATATACCGCATCACAACTAGGCGAAGTTATATCTTATAATGTTGCATATGGGCTCGTTTGACTCATAACGTCGATTTTAGGTACACCCCGCCATATCTATCAAGAGATAACCTTTGGCGGTAACAACCATAGCTCATACAAACAATGCATGTTTTATTTGTCCCTGTATCGTACTAAGGTTTGTAAACTTTACTACAAACTCTTTGGTACTAAACTGCATGTGCGCGATTAATAGAAATTACCCATATACTCCATGTACACTAATTTTATTACGCCTATTACGGAATTCAAATAATTCATGTCCGCAATTGCTGGCCATGTAGCTTTCCGCATTTATACACAGCAACGCGTAAGGAGGTATATTGTGCAACTAACATTGTCTTTTTTGGCAGTACTAGCCGTAACGGAGGAGATATACATATACTGCGGTGTCGTTTTGTGACATGCATTTAGTTAATAACTATCCCTAGGTCTTCCTGATCCTTGGTGCGGACTTCTGCATAGACGTACATAGTGCGATCGTTGCTGCACGTGCTAGTATACATTCTGTCTCGCTGCTTTGTTTCCGGTTGCGGGCTGCATGTAAATAGTATATAGTCTTATCGCCGTTATCGTATATATCATTAACAAATGGTTGACGGCAGAATGGAGCAATACTGGAAACAAAAGCGTTTTGGTAAGGTGTCGCAATGATTCTCCAGCGCACTATAGTAAGAGAGAGAGAGAGAGAGAGAGAGAGAGAGAGAGAGAGAGAGAGAGAGAGAGAGAGAGAGAGAGAGAGAGAGAGAGAGAGAGAGAGAGAGAGAGAGAGAGAGAGAGAGAGAGAGAGAGAGAGAGAGAGAGAGAGAGAGAGAGTAGAGAGAGAGAGAGAGAGCAGCCCTTTAGTGTATTCATACCACTGTATAAATGCCAACCCTCTTAAAACAGCAAAGACCTTTCATTGTTGACCACACTGCTTTACATGGCCGCATTCACACAGCTGAGCCAACGCATAACCACGATGATGAATCAGTGATGGTATTGGAGCATGCTGAATCTGATATTTATAGCCACCAGCATATCTGAGGGAGGAAATGAATCACATGTGCTAAGTTGAAAAAAAGCTCTGATTGCAATAATTCCACATGTAGTGCTGCACTAACTGACCTATGTGCAAAGCATGTACTTGATCTGCAAAAAACAAGTAGAGATATCCCAAACAACAACAAGAGATCTCACAAGGCAACAAAAGTCACACAAGGGCACCATTTTCTGAAGAGTTCTTTGCAACAGCGGCTGAGTGGATCAGTGAGGCTTTATTGGATTGCCCAATCATGAACCTTGACAATCGTTTTTCTCATTTGATGACAGCAAAGTGTGAATTTGCAATCTCCTTTTCAGAAATCTATTGCTGTCCTTGTGAAATTAAGAATTGACGTCCTATGTAAGATATGGCAGCTGCCACCGTGCACGTATATTGCACAAAGTGGTTGTTATATTGAACAATGAATTGAGACCTTTAATTTTAAGACCTGATAGGGAAGCATTGAGGCTAAAAATAATGGCCATGAGTTTTCTGACGTACAGAGGGAACTTACACATACGCGACATACTTTCTCGCGACAACTTTGCGCACAAACACAAGCCCTTCACCCAGGCCGCAAACAAACTGATTGTTCGCCTCTAGAGATTTGTACGCTGATTCGAGGTTACAAAACTGGTTTGGGGATACCAAGTCATGCATTCTATGAATCGGTGTACGGAACTTCTTCGGATGACTCATTTGTGCTTACGTTCAAAGCAAAACGGATCGATATACCGTATACCGTTGATTAATTGAATCTTCTGTAAATACCTAGCGTTCGCATCTGTAGACAAACTCTGCATACAAGCAGCTTTATTACGTCACCTTAGCGGTCATATGACACTCACGCGATGAAAAAGGCTGGAATGATGCATAATTGCACTGCGGTAGATAAAATTAAATGCAAGGTGCAAGAATGCATGCATACTGTGGTTGTGACTCGCCCCAACTTTGTTCGACGCTTTCTGTTACTTGACTGTTGTGTATTGAACATTACAACGCTCGCCAAGTAAGTTAATATAGCGGAGGAAGGGTGTTAAACAGCTCGTAGTGCCAGGTTGGCAGATGCTCGTCTGTCTTTGTTCTTTGAATGCAATCACGAGTTGAGGCTGAATGACAGTGAAGCTCATTATATTGGCCGTTCACTGATGACCTTGCTGTTGGCTTGGCAACTGACATATCGTCAATGTTCCGTTCCCAGACCTTATCCGTCTCGTAATGGATCACTACTGGCAAAGCTTCGCGCTACTTGTGTGCCTTATAGTAGGCTCCAATGCTCAGCCCCCAGTTGCAGGAGCCGTATTCACACGAAGTTACAGCCAGGTGCTCTCAAGTAAGTGCATGCGCTCTATAGCTCGTCGGGTTTCGGGGGTGTACATGTGTCGATCCGGACGTGAGGAAGGTGCATGCCAGGATAACGCTTACAATTGAGAGTGCGAGAGTGCGAATAGAAGAAGGTAACGAGAGCGGCGTACGAGGCTGGGGGGGAGGGGGGGGGGGGGGGGAAGGTAGGGCCGATAAGCTAAGGAGAAATAGAGAATAGCGAGATAGAGCGTTACGAGATAGAGCTTAGCGGCCAACTGTTGATCATATCTCGGCTTGCGTTGTACCAACATTTTCACCTAGTACGACACATTTGCAAGTCCAAATTAGCACAATTTGGCTATATGCAAGTACTAGATTGTGGAGTTATCCCCTCTACAGGTCGACAAATTACGACATCGTACTGCAGCTGTGGGTGATAAGATACTAACTTTGTGGACGAAAGCACACGTTCGCTTGATAGTAGTTTGGTTACTACTAGCCGCATTGAGCCTGCCAGCACGCATCCATTTAGGTATACAGGTGGGGTTACGCCATAAATCAGCGAAAGCAGACTGGCATGCATGCGTAGGAGTAATGATGACTTATGGTTGGTGTGCATATCGGCAGACCGATGAGGGGTGTTCTATTGACAGACACAAAATGCAAATGGGTGTGAAAGGGGATCATAGTTTTACGGTTCAGAGAGGAGGGAAAAGGATCTAAATAATACAAAACCATATCGTAATCTACTGAGGTTAGAGTATTTGAGTTAGTATACCTTGAGTAACAGCACAGACATGTACAGGTATGATTATATAGCGCGTTAAGTGTCTTACGACAGCTGCAATGTGTGTGTAGATGAATATACTTCTGAATGCCACATTAGTTCATCACGTTGCTAGCTAAATTGATATCTAAAACTGCCTCACCAATGTTCAAGCTATAATTGTACAAGATTGCGCTTTTTGCTTGTTGCACAGTGGTACATGCACTGTGACGTATCTGATAGATGAGACAAGCATGCACAGTTACTGTATAGTATGTAATGGTTTTGTGGTAAATTAAATATTTTTGCGGCAACTTTAATGCTTGGATATATTTCAGACTATGAGTACTCGAAATACAGTGGACAAAGTGGTACATCGACACCATACTTCATCAGCCAGCTGAACTTTGACTCAATTCCAGGCAGCATAGCTGTGGGAGCAGCGTAAGGATATGATCGAATGTGCATGCATGCAGTATGTAGGTGTAGCTTCCAAGGAAAGAAGTTTAAGAGTTGCAAGTAGCACATACAGTATCGATTAAGCATTTTCATTCCCGAGTAGAATATCATTCAGATGAAGATGAAGATGCGGTGAAATCCAATATCTAAACTAAGACTCGATACTTTCTAAGTCACTGAAACAAAAGGGTGATTGGTCAAAAACTGCATGCTTAACAAACGCACCAAAGAAATATACATCCATGTATCAATGGTGTGGGTTTGATTTAATGCAATGTGAGGTGCAATTCCGTTCAACAGGGACTGGCTCTATGTATTAAATCTGAACCTTACTATGGCTAAACAAGTGAATCTGCTGCCACAAGCCTCCACTTCAGCATGTTCAGCTGCTATTGGATACAATCCAGTGAGGTCCATTATTAAGTTGCATGGTTCTACATCCACACCCCTTTCCTCTCTCCTCCCCAGGACTACGTGTGCAGGAACCACCTTCGTGTGTTCCCCTCCAGTCCCACTGATCCCACCAGACTGCTGGTTTGTGGAAGTGAGGCCATTGGGACTCCATCTTGTAGGGCAGTTAATGTAAGTCAAAGAGTGATGTTATGATTGACTGTACATACATATAAGACAAAGTAGTTTTCATGAAGCTGTGTCATAATAACTCCATATTGATGAAAGTTTAATTTTAATTCCGCAATTGAAGTAATATTAATGCGTAAACAGTTATTTGGAAATTTGGCATCTCGATTGTATATATACATGTATTTACCGAATTCCACATCAGGTGATCGACAGCTTCACATTCACATTTGAATGAACAGTTGCCTAAGGAAATAAACCTGCATGTAGAAATGCAGTGAACACCTCATTTACACTATTAGTCCACACACACACACACACACACACACACACACACACACACGCACACACACGCACACACACGCACACACGCACACACACACACACACACATCTACATAAACACATCTACACACTGTTTAGCATTGTACAGTGCACGAAAGGAAAATAATGGGATACATTTTCAAAACTATAATTTCCCATGCTTATACTTTCAGATGTCTAACCTACTGAGCTTCACTAGTGTGACAGCAGCTAATGGTATGGTCTCCATTAGACCTGATTTCTATGGAAGCGGAATTGCCTATAATGGTAAGATTTCTGTGCATGTTGTAGGTGTCTGTAGCTCTGCAGATGATAATTTGATGTTATTTTCCTTCATGCAGTAAGCAATCCAAGGGGCATTAACATCTTTGCCGTTTCTACTCTCAACTTGGATGCCAGCAACACTGGTCTATTCTTCCTCACTGTCAACTACACAAACCCTACAGACCCTAACTCACTCTACACAGTACTGCAGCTGCGCACTAATAGCATTGCCAATTTCAAAGGTGCATTGCTTTGCTGTATGTTATTCAATTTCAGTACTGTTATTCTCTCCTGTATGTAGCCCCAGTGTTTGTGGACACCTATAGGGCCAACTATGCCCCCAGGACTGCCCTTCTGCCTGGTGTCATGGATCCCATCAGTCCTGATGAACACAAATATTTCTATGCGTTTGTGAGAGACACTGATAGCACAAATGTAAGCTACTCTGATTTAAGCAATGAATATCATTAGGTGCATCCAGCGCCCACTTAGCCCTTTGTACAATTGTGCAATATTAGAATAGCTGTTCTCAGAGTTAAAACTGATTTTAGTAGTAACTACACCCAGTACATCCTGCTACAACTAACTGCGTATAGTTAATTTGCGTTCTTATGTCTCTCTAGAAAATCATAAGTCAACTTGTTCGTGTCTGTCAGGTCAGTAAATCTTTATTCAATGACATGAGGGACTGCATAAAGAGACTTCCTCTTACCTCTTAACTGTAGAATGATCCAGGGAACAGTGGTGACAATGCTCCACTCACTCTGGTGAAGGCACGTATTAACTGCAACAGTGCAACATACTCCACCAACTACAATGCCATCAGTAAGTGGACAGATAGACAGTTTACAGTTTACAGGATTGTGCAATAGTGATGTATTGCGTCTGATATTTCATTAACACATTATCATTCAGCATTATGATGACTCCCATGATCATTCAGCATTATGATGGCTCCCATGATCATTCAGCATTATGATGGCTCCCATCATCGTTCATTTCATACAATTTTAAGGTTCTGTGCATAGCAAGTACGACAACAATATTCTCACGTTTAGTGCCCAGGCATTGTCAGTAAGATAAATGTTGGAAACATATTGATTCTTTCATCTAAAGAATTTTGCTTATTGTATGCAATGACAATGCTAATATGTAATACTATGCCACAGGTGGTGTTGCATTCAACCAGATGGGGAGGTATTATCAGAATGGAGATTGGTCACTGTTCATGTATGGAGTCTTCACTACCACCATAGGGTTAGTGTCCATATGTGCTACACAACAATGTTGGAGGCTGCATTCCAGTGATGTCATGAGACTTTATCTTGTTTCGATAAATGCAAAATGCTTGCAAAAGGGTGTTGACAAATATCATACATAATGCATTTTTGTCACAGCTCATAATGGATTTATTGCATTGCAAAAATGATACTGAAAGGGACTCACACTTCAATGTAATGCTGCCATAGGCATCCAGAGACTAACTGCGTTTAACCCAACCACACTTTAATATGGGATTGATGGATCTTACGTATACACATGGGAAAATACTCTCGGCAGAACAATTTGCTGTCTAAAGTTGCTATGTTCTAGGACAATGTAGCCAATGCTACCCTGATTTACTATGTTTTAAGCAGTATTTAAAACTTGCTGGATCCATGCATATAATGTGACAAGGTAAATATATCACCCCACACTCAGTTTTTATTAAACAAATTTCTTTTGAAACCTTCAGGTAGATGGTTTCTATCAGCAGAAAAAATGCATAGTTTAAAGCTTGCATTACACCCTCTTTTTGTTCGGTAGAGGTGTCACCCTTTCTGCTGTGTGCGTCTACCCAGCCAATAACAGTGTGGAGGACTCAACTGGTCAATTTGGGAGGAATGGTGGTGTGTTTGACATCTTCAGGACTCTGCTTGTAAATCCCACTACGGGTGCACAAACGACATCTGGCTATGTGGAGGTAGGCACTTCATTTGGCAGGCAGTATTGCATATGAAGAAACTAAATGCAATTATAACTTTGGTATTGCATGTAGGAATTGTTAAAAGTACTTTTGTATCAAATGATACTGTGGCATAGAGGGTTAAATTGCAAGTGCTTTAGCGAGTGCAATTTAAATTTATCTGTTGACTTCAAACCTCCCATCTTAGTGCACGACCAATGGAAATATGGCAAGACCAGACTACACCTACACTGACACAGTCTTGCCAATAACTCAGATTGGCACTGAGCCACTGGCTGTGTTCAATGGTGTCACAGTTACTAAGATTGTGCTGGACCAGACCTGTGTAGTCACAAGCACGGCACAAACCTGTGTCATCCAAGATGTGCTCTTTTTGGGAACAGGTATGCAATATAGTTTTTAGCACTGAAATTACATTTTTGGTGAGGCAATATCTTTAGGGTGTTTATACATGTCATGATACCATGTAGCTGCTGGTACAGTGCTGAAGGTAGCCAGTGGCTTCACCAGTGGAAGCATATTCTCTATTGTATCCGAGGAGATCAAGGTACATTTAGGTGTTTTATAATGCACTGTACGTGATACCAGTTTGAGAGTTTTGCATTCATTCAGTGTAACATCATGTTCTCAGAATGTTCTCAGAATGTTCTCAGACAGATGGAATTTATTAGATACTATGTGCAGTTGCTGCAACTAATGGCTTTATCGCATGCATACTAAAGTATACGAGTACATGTTGTGGAGGAGATGAAAGGCATGTTCAGTAGCAAAACTCCTTTTAATTTTTACATGGTCTTGATAAACATCAACAAATCTTCAATGTATAATAGCTTCATACATGATACCCCCTGGCTACAAACGACAGCCCTTCTCTAAGTATGGCTGCATTTATTGTGTCATTTTACACAAGTGCTGCTTAAATCAAGATTAGATTCTGTATCCTATTGACCAAACCATCATGTGTTGATGACACCTTTGCGTATTTCATCCAATCTGCAGTTGGACGACACAAGCAGTGTCAGACAGATAAGCATACAACAGCAGGTAAGTGTTGATGTGTGTGTTACCTGCACGTATGATTTTTTGCAACTGTGTGGGTGCACATGTAGGTGTGCATGTGGATATATTATGTTTCCTTGCAATAACTACTATTTTATGCCAGTAGTGTATGTACTGTATTATTAAAGTGCCAATCATATAACAAGGTTGTCTCATTTATTTCCTTAACCACTTTCACCACTACTTCCATCATTGCTAGGGAGGAGTGAAGTACCTCTATGTGAACACAGACACCTCCATCTACAGACTACCTGTTCAGAGATGTGGTAGATACCTCAGCTGCAGGTATGATGGGGGGAGTGTAGGTGTCAGTTGTACTAAACCTTAATAATCAGTGCCACGCCTTTCCATGCTACATGATTCACAACACTGTTGCATGATGATCCAGGGAATGATTTGACATGGTTTTCATCTCAACAGCACCTGTGTGGGTTCTAGAGATCCTTACTGTGTGTGGAACACTTCTCTGTCACAGTGTGTGGTGTCTTCTATTGTGCCCACCAACTACAATGGTTCAGCATCAGTACCCAATGGGTGAGTCTGTATGATGTAACTTACCCCACTGAGCCAACTGTTCCATCTCTTTTACTCAGCATATACCAGAACATTCATACAGGAGTTGTTAGCAGCTGCCCAGGTAAGCATCTATAAAACCTATGCACAGGTGGATTGACATGTAGAATGCAGCATAAATCCTGCTCACACACCTTGTCTTGAATTCTTCTTCACACAGCCCTGACACTGAGTGTCTCCAATTCTTTACTGGGTACTTCTCAACCTGCTTTTATTGGTTCCAACATCACCTTCGTGTGCACTGCCAATGATGGACACAATGGAGCCACTGTCACCAGCTACCAGTGGTACAAAAA
Source organism: Ephydatia muelleri (assembly GCA_013339895.1). Classification (NCBI taxonomy): domain Eukaryota; kingdom Metazoa; phylum Porifera; class Demospongiae; order Spongillida; family Spongillidae; genus Ephydatia; species Ephydatia muelleri. The sequence goes on from JABACO010000024.1 coordinate 1,764,061, forward strand.
TGGAGTAGTCCTAAATAATGGAGGGACCATTCATACTCTCTCAGTCAGTAGTGTAACACTACTGGACCAGGGAACATACCAGTGCAATGCCATCAATGTTGAAGGATCTAATAGTAGTCTGTCCAATGGCATACAACTCACTGTTATTGGTATGTAACATCAGATTAATAATTATAGTAAGGTGTTAATTACTTCTCCGTCATTTGTTAGATGTCATGGTAACCAGCCAGCCTCAGAGCCTAACCAATGTACTACCTGGTCGTATGGCTAGCTTCAGTGTGACTGCAGCTGGAGCTGAATCTTTCACATTCCAATGGCAGTACGGGAATGGGACCAATATACCACCAGGAGGAAGATACCAGGGTGTGACCACATCCACCTTGGTCATTTCCTCTGTGATAGGAGGAGACAACAGCAGTGTGTATGTGTGTAGAGTGACCAGTCCATCTGGGAACACCACAACTACACAGCCTGCATATCTAATGCTTGGTAGGAACAAATACAAATACATAACTATTGTAAGACTATGGTTACTTTAACATCACTCTGTCCCCATAGCCTCTTCTCCTATTATAACACAACAGCCTACAGCTACACTCTCTGTGACATTTGGACAGAATGCATCACTCTCCTGTTCTGCCAATGGTCTGGACCCCCTCACGGTACGCTGGACCACGCCTCCTGGCATGACTCCTCCCCAGTCCAGACAATATGGTGGCTATGACATCACAGACACATTGGTCCTCAGCTCAGTGAACACAACACACAGAGGAACGTACATGTGTGTGGTCACCGATAGCAGAGGTACAGAGGTCCTCTCCATGCCCTCCATTTTGAGAGTGATAGGTAACTAGCTCACATATAAAAGATATCCAGTGTTCTATGTTGTGTATTTGGTTTCAGTTCCGACACCAAACGCTGTTGCTGTGGTAAAATCATTGCTTGGAACTTTTTCCTGTATCACTAATGATGGTGTGGGTGGAGCTACCATCACCAGCTACCAGTGGGTTAAGAATGGCGTGGCTCTCGCCAATGGAGGGAGGGTGACAGGAGCCAACCAACCAACCCTCTCAATAAGCAACGTGATGCCTCAGGACCAAGGACTGTACCAGTGCAATGTCACCAATGTTGATGGAGCCACCAGTCTCTCTACTGCTACCACACTGTTGTTTGTAGGTGAGATTGTACTGAGTAACTTTAGGACATTGCAATGTGTTCAAGTGTTCATGTTGTGTGTACATGTGTGTGTGTCATGTTTACAAATGGAACCTATGTGTGCAGTTGTTACCCTGGAAACCAAATCTCTTCAAAAAATGGTACTTTTGTGGATAAGAAAGCATGCAACTATCGACTTTAGTCCTCTGAATGTACTTGAAGTTCCTCCAGTCGGCTTGATGCCAAATGTTCAGTATCATTTGTACAGTAACCCTTGCAAACATGTTATGTTAACTTATTATTGGTCCTTCTGACTCTCCTCATGTCCCGTTCATGAAAGATATGTATGTATAAGTGTGTGATATTATGAGCTTCCACATTAAATGGCGATTACTTATGCAAAGAGCAAAGTCACAGAAATTTCTATAATTGCCAAGCTGATCATGTAGCGGTTTTAATTTCATATGAATGAAAATTCACTGGGAAAAGAGTATTTGTTTATTGCTAGCTTGCTACCCAAATCTGGAGGCTCATACACTCTTACTCAGTAATGCTATGCAGTAAATATACATGTATGCTTGTACCATATGTGATTTCATGGCAAGTCATATATTACTTATTGCGTTCCACCATCCCCATATAGTGTATTCTGATAATGTAATGATGAATTTGCTACGATTGATTCTATAGCATAAACATTGCTTCTGTGAAAACTCTTCCTTGTACTTTATTGAAACATGTTTCACGCAATTTCTAGATATAAATTCTGAACTTCATTTTGTGATCTGGATAACAGCAGAACTAAATGTTTTCACAAACGTAGCACTGAAGGGAAAACTAGATATTTACTGTATTCTATAATTATGGACAATTGCATTAAATTATGATCATGTACCCATTATGGTTCTCTGCAATTTAGAACCATGTGCTGAGGCATGTAATGAAACTGCAAACAAGATGGCACCAAGTATCACTGTGGTGATTGAAAATAGGGTGTCATTGAACATCACTGTGAAGCCAGAAAGCGTGTCAGCTTCTTTGAATTCTCAAGTGACTCTAATATGTCAGATGACAGGATGCCCTAGTCCTCAGATCACGTGGTACAAAGACAATGTAGTTATTTCAAATGTACCAAGCCTGGTGATTCCAGCACTGACACTGTCTCATAGAGGTTTGTATGCATGCAAATCAGGAGATATGTCTTCAGATGCAGTGAGATTGTCAACTAAAGGTTAGATACTGCAACGTTTGAATGTTTATGATTAATTATATCTTTTCCATTCAAAAGGTGTTTATCAATATTTTGTACATATCCAGCTAAATACATCAGCAACATTGGATATTGCTACCGAGGTGGAATATATTTGCTGTTTATATAACATTTAAAATGTTTGCTGCCTTTCATTTCTCCCAGCTTCATGCATACCTAACTGGAAGATATGTTCTGAATAACAGTGCCAAAATTATCCTTGTCAATATAAGGTAAACTGAGTATGAATGTAGCATCTACATTTTAATCAGGAATAGCACTCTGCTTTATATAAATTGTTTGTGCTATATATGGAGAGCAATGTTTTCAACAAGTTAAAGTTATCATTTGTTTGTTTATTTTTAATGTGTTATATGTTTCATTTTGTGTGCTTATTAATTGTACGAATGAACAATCACTAGAGGTTTTCATTTATTTGAGTAATCCTAGTAAACTCAGGAATGTTCCCCTCCAATAATTAGCAATCTCCCTTACAAGTGAAAATAGCAAATCTTTCATATTCATGTAATTGGTCACTGTTCTAGTGACCATAGTTGCGATGTAACATGCAGTTTTGCGTGCATAGCTTTATTTCAGCTGTTGTTATGTTTATTTTAATTCCTGCAGTTATTCAGGTTCATCACTAGATGCCATCATCACACTGGCTAGAAATTACTCAATTTCTTATGAACTTTTCAATAATGAATTAAACGCACTGCTGCATGTGGCTTTGGGAAACATTGAGAGCAATATCACCAGTATAAGACGCTTTGGTAAGGCTAAAGATACGTACTACTCATTTTTGTCTACATGCAGTTTTGGTCCACATGCAGATGGCTGCCCTCTCACTAAGAGTTGTGGCAATAAATATGTTTGGCCAGAGTCCGAGATAGGCACTGTTAATGCATCGTACTCGTGTATCCAGCGTCACTGTGGAGGCACTTATTCCACTGGAGGACTATGGGAACCAGTTGTCTTTACATGCGCAACTGACTATCTATCATGTGCAATTGGGGAACTGGAAGGCCTTCTTACTGCTGCTGTAAATAGTACTGAGGTTAGTACACATAAAGATCGTTAATTATTTGTTAACACATTACCTTCCTTGTTTCTATTGGTTATAACACAGGTTGCAGCAATGCTTCTAAGAGGTGTTGATAACGTATTGGTTACTAACAATGAAGCAATGTATCAAATCCAAGACCCTACAAGGTCATAAAAATGGTTGTTAGCATAAATATATGACCCACTCGCTATACTGCGCATATATCAAAAGGCCAAAAACGTAATGAAATTATATTATTCGAGCTTTACTTATAATGCATTACATGTATATTTTTAGACCTGATTGTTGTTATTCAAGGTAAGTGGTGATTCTTGAACATGACAGTGGATTCACCCAAGCTGATTTTGTGCTACATGACGGTTTTTTCATACTACTTTCGTCAGCTCTATTGAGCTGTATTTTCATTAAAGCATCTCTCTACTCTAAAAGTACTATCTTTTGTGTGATTCCAAATGGTGTTCCCTTTTTAGATGTTTGGGTTGTATCATATCATATGATAACAATATTCATTTGTCCGATTGATGTGATACTGGATTCATTTTACCAGGCTGTTAAAGATTTTGAACTACTACTCCAATAATGCCATAATAAATGAAACCACAGTGTTTACAGGGAAAACCTTTGCTATTCAGCTGGAAGATATTCCTGTATCAAATGGATGTTTTACTGGAAGGAATTTCAGCATCAACCTCGGTTCAATTGATACTGTATTAGCACAAAACACCACAATCTTCAGAAGTGCTATCAGTTCCAATAGAATTGAAAACACAACGGCCTCTGTTCTTGTTCTACCATCACCCTCCAATGAGTGTGCACTGAACACAACGTCCATCTATAGATTAACATTCTACACATTTCTTCACGATGTACTTTTCCGATCTACTAAGCAAGAGAAGGAAGGCTTCAAAATTGGGTCTATTATCATAAGTGTTGGTGGAAATGCCATACGTTTGGCAGAGAAACTTCAGTTCACCTTCCAAGTGGTTAAGGTAAGAAGTGAATGTTCTATTTTGAGGCAGTGTTTCACATGCACTGTGCCTGCATGTAGGATGCTAAAAATGCTAAGCCTGCACAATGGATTAATGATTCAAATCAAACTGGAAAATGGTCAACTGAAGGCTGCACAATATTAAGTACACAGAACAATATGTTCACAACAGAAGTGAAATTACAAAGTCAAGCTGATACGATCACAGTTTATCAGGGTAATTTTGCAATGCTCTTGGTGAGTTCTATAACACCATCGCTCCAGAACATTTAGGGTGATGTTAGACTCCCTCCTATCCGTCCCCTCCATTTCCATGCATAGGATCTCAACCCTGGGAGTGTGACATGTCCAGAAGCTGATATAGTTACATTGATTGGAACCGTCTTGTCGATTATCTCGTTGCTCTTCTTTCTTGTAACATACTTATGTTCAAAGTAAGGTATACTGTTGTAGTTTGAATAAACTTTAGTAAAATGCAAAGTATACACACCTCATCAATTTGTTTCAGTGTAACATACTTCACTTTTCCCCCAGACCTCTCCGAAAATCTGAACATGGCACAGTACTCATTAATATATCATGTGCACTTCTATGCCTGTACATAGTGTTTTTGATGGCAGCTTACTCAAAGTCTGTTCCTGCATTGTGTGGCATCAGTGCAGCTTTGGTCCACTATTTCATGCTGGTGTACTTCATGTGGACTGCAGCTGAAGCAGTCTTTCTGTTCATTAAGTTGGTGAAGGTCTTGGGAAACAAAATCAATCATTTTACTCTTAAAGCTGGACTTCTGTCATGGCGTGAGTGCAATTATATATTTACATCAAATCATGGAATCTTAACCCTGCGCTCTACGTTCCAGTGGTTCCCCTAGGCATTGTGATTATTTCAGCTGGAGCTGGATACCGTTACTATTATAATTCGAAATAGTAAGTTAATAGCAATGCTAAGTGTTGAATGAAACACACACCGTTCTTTCGTTGCATGTTTGATGCTGCAATTGTGTTCCTCTCTTTCCCTTGCATGCAGCTGTCGTGCTAGTGAACTTCCATTCTACCTAGGCTTTATCACCCCTTTCCTTGGTATCTACGTCTTCAATTGGATCATGTTCACCATGATTATCGTTTCTCTCTGCAAACAATCGGCCAGGTCGGCAACTGGCAAAGCTGGCAATGGCCACAAGTTACGCAACGTTCTAATTGCGGCTGGGTTAGCCCTGGTGTTGGGACTAGGATGGGGATTTGGCCTTGCGGCGAGCAGCAACAACATCAACGCCCTGGCGTGCTCATTTCAATTTCTATTCAGCGTCTTTGTTAGCTGCCAGGGGCTCCTCCTTCTCTTCGTCCATGGAGTGCGAAACAAAAATGCCACAAAGGTATGGCGGTCATGGGTTGGCCTCCACAGCAAGTCGTACACTGTCACCATGAGCATGAGGCCCGGGGAGGGGGGTAACGCAATGAAAAGCCACCGTGATCAAACTGCGAGCTCGCAACCTACCAGCTGTCCAGGAAACCAGCCCGATACCTCATGCGAAGAACTCAAAAAGGCAGCCACAACTGATGAAACGTTAATCGATGAAGGATCTAATTAATTCGACTCGGATGTAATAATAGTGCCCTTCACAAAGGGAGCGATGTACTACGCTGTTGTAGTATAGTTTAGCAGTAGCATATCGATTATGTATTGCGAATAGAATGCCTCCAATACATGTATATGCTTTTACTGTATGGTGCATGTATACGTATGGTGCTTGTGACGTAATGCATGTACCAATATAAGTGTATAACTGATCTAGGTGTGTAAGTAAGGAGGAAAAAGCTACAATGCAAGTGTGTGTGTGTTTGTGTGTGTGTGTGTGTGTGTGTGTGTGTGTGTGTGTGTGTGTGTGTGTGTGCGTGCGTGCGTGCGTGCGTGTGTGCGTGCGTGTGCGTGCGTGCGTGCGTGCGTGCGCGTGCGTGCGTGCGTGCGTGCGTATGGAATATTATTCGTGCCAAAATTATCGCAACGTCCTTTATGGCACAGCGCGCACGACGTGCAGCACGAAGAGCAATGATGCAGCGCACAGCGCTGTGCTCGTATAAATGGATATGCGGAATGATCAGTAATTCGCGCACAGCGCTGTACTAGTATAAATAGATATGCGGTATGATCAGAAATTCGCGCGCAGCGCTGTACTAGTATAAATAGATATGCGGTATGATCAGAAATTCGCGCGCAGCGCTGTACTAGTATAAATAGATATGCGGTATGACCAGTATTTCGTGCACAGCGCTGTACTAGTATAAATATATATGCGGTATGATCAAAAATTCCGCGTAGCACGACGAGCAATGATGCAGCGCACAGCGCTGTGCTCGTATAAATGGATTTGCGGTATGATCAGAAATTCGCGCGCAGCGCTGTACTAGTATAAATAGATATGCGGTATGACCAGTATTTCGTGCACAGCGCTGTACTAGTATAAATATATATGCGGTATGATCAAAAATTCCGCGTAGCACGACGAGCAATGATGCAGCGCACAGCGCTGTGCTCGTATAAATGGATTTGCGGTATGATCAGAAATTCCGCGCAGCACGACTGATGCAGCGCACAGCGCTGTGCTCGTATAAATGGATTTGCGGTGTGATCAGAAATTCCGCGCAGCACGACGAGCAATGATGCAGCGCACAGCGCTGTGCTTGTCGAAGTACTTATACGAATACGACCACTGTTCATCATGCTGCGCAGAATCTTACCACATATCAATATGTACGTATACTTTTCAAATGGTGCTCGCTCAGACATTGCAGTGGATGGTTTTTGGGGTGGTGATTTGAGCGGACAATTTTTGATGACAGAGTTTTCAATCCTTATGCCCCTTCTAATCACACACCCACATTGTCCAGTTGCTATCTAAAATATGAAAACTTTAAAAAGAGGAATAAGAGCTTCGAATCCTAGACGTTGAGCGGGCATCATGCACTCCAATTGTCCTCTTTTCAACTGGAGGCATGGGTAACATTTCCACCACTATAAACGTTTTGCGTCACTACTAAGCTGACTAATGGGTCGCATCATACAGTCAGACCATGGGGTGGGTTGGGTCTATCCTCTCTTTTACGGTATCGATCCATACAATGTATCAGAGGAGCACGATTCAATCAAGGACATGCGATACACCTCTCACCCTCTATCGATCAGTGAATCTGATACCTCTTGTGTAACATTATTGTCAAAAAGAATGTCAATGTTCCTCTATTGTGTATGCACGTGCATGTATGTCTATTAATAAAATATGCTTTTCAAATATATCGCAACGATCTTCCCCATAGACAAATAATCTCTACCTAACCCTAAACCCAGCCCAGCTAAACTACAGAAATCCTCGCGATTACTGGAAAGCCACAGTGGTGCAAAATGTTGCTAACATCCTCAGCCTTGGTGACTTCCGGAATAACTTGTCGCATTCTGTGGATAATAGGACACCGTAGACCTTTGATGTTGCATCCATGACTAGACATGCGGCTTTCCCGGTGAATAGAGCAGCTACCATATATCATGTGAGAACCCATCACAGAAAGTTACATAAAGTACATGGAAATAAAGCATTGTACCCTCTGTACAGGGCGTAAATTACAATCTGGTCTGCTGCAAACATGAAAACAATTCTCACACAATTACGCATTATAATGAAGTATTCCAGAACATATTCAATGGCTTAGCAGTAAACATTGGAAAAGTGCAAATGAATACAGATGATTAGTGTTCAACAAAAAAGGATGACAAAATGGTACCTAAGTTGCACCAAATCCATCATGTCCCAATACCCCCATTTGTAAATATTCCTTGAACGTTTCATACTCTGTGTGCTTGGTCGGGATTCGTAGCACATTGTCACATGTTGATGAACTTGGCAGTTTTTCTTCATCAAACTCAAGTGTGGCATAGGGAGGGATGATGGTACCACCAGTAAAAAAAACCACCACATCCTGCAAGTTGCAGGCTAATTTCCCAACTGAAAACAAAACAGTGGCAAGTAAGATTGGAAAAAAGGAACAAATGTAAATATGTCTTAGCCATATACATACAGAGTATCTAAGAATGAAAGAAAATTAACTCTTTCACGGGCAACAGAGCAATATTGCGCCGCAGGTGCTATACTAAAGCCACTCTGTTTATCTAAACAGTTAAAAACTTTGTGTAGTCAACAACATATTGATCAGTTGTTTCCTGGTCATATAGTGTAAGTTGTTTGCTAACTACGTTTCCTGCAACGCACAACACTTTTTTTTTTGCACAACATGTGTACCCTTAATAATTGACTTTGCCCGCGAAAGAGTTAATGTTCAAAAATAACCAATTGCAAGAGGATGAAATGGTAATAACGTTTTGAAAAACAAATAAATATAAACCTGCAATTGAAATAGTATAGTTAATTCATTCTAGGTTAGAGTAAATTAAAACTGTCAAAAGTTATTACTGTCAAAGTTATTATCACTTGAACAGTCAGTGGTGTAAACTTATTCTTAAATGATTTATCAATGAACTATTGTTAAAATACCAACTATGAATGAAATTTTTTTTTTTAATTAAAATTTTCTTTACATTAATTTTAAATAATATTATTTGTCATAGCCCATTCTGTTGCAATTGATTTAGCACAGTATGCATATTTTAAAGTTGTTTCATTGCAATAACTTACACAGGTTCCTTGTAACCTTGAAATAAACACCCGCATAATGAAGGTCCAAACATAATCATAACATAATCATAAATAATTTAAATAACAACATCATTATAATTCAAAAAATTAACAGGCTGCTTCAAAAACTCCTATCTTTGACTTTCAATAGAAAAATGTGAGTGTTTTGTCTCCATCTTGAATAATTTGATTGAAAAGTTCCCGTTTATAACATATCACTGAATCAAGAATATTATATTTTGGTTAAAGTACATCATCTGTAGACTATTAATATTAAAAAGAAATTAGGGTTATTATTATTATTATTTTTAATCAATGCCGTTCTGTAGATGCAATGGCAGTAGTGCGTGTTATAGAAATTGCTCTTATGCTAAAGACAAGAAAGGCTGTACCAACTGTTGTGTGAAGGAAAGGTAAGTGCGTGAACTCGTCGACCACTACGCTTCAGACAGCGTCACAGCCGCGTCCCCCTATCCTACCGTCTTCATGCTTGTCGGATCATGGGTCTCAATCCGTGCTACCTCATCACTTATCTCCCCCCGCCGCTAGAGCATTATTCATCTACCCATCCACCGCAGCCACCTGGCTCCTCTCCGCAGGTACCCAACTCCTCATCGCAGCCTCATGACATACCTCCCCCTCTGTCACCTCTCACTGCTTCCAACCGATATCGGGCTTTGATTATGACATCGGCCCCCATCCTTTCCTCTCTACCCGGGCGTCTTTTGACCGAGCTTCCATCTCCTACAGATCAGCATCTACAGTCATCACAGCTGCCACACTCACAGTCGCCTCAACCTCAATCACATGTACAGCTGCCAAGGTCATCATCACAGGCCCAGCCTTCATTTCCCCTGCTGTCCCCATCAACCTCTCACCCACTGGCATCACCATCATCTCCCATGTCAAGTCAGCTTCCTTTGACTTCATGCTCACCATCCCCTCTCCAAGCATCCTCTCATCGCAACTTGAATTATCGCATAGTCAGGTTCCTTTGCATACTCCCTCCGCCCTACAGCAGCTTCCAGGTGCTCCAGCCAGAACCTCTTCGTAAGCCTCATTCCATTGAGGAGCTTTGCAAGCTGTGGTTGGATGGCTTCCCTGTGGCGGTATGCCTCTGGTCATGCCAGGAAGGCCAACTCCAAGTCATCTAAGGAGCAAACACAGGAAACAGACAGGAAAGTTCAGTTGGCAGTTTCTAAGGCTAGAGAAAGGTTACTGTGGAAGGCATGCAAAGTTCTATCCTCTTCTGGAATTGCTCCCAACACTCCTGAGACTTGGAACCTGTTACAACAAAAACACCCAGGGGCCCAGTTTTTTCACACCCTGAAGTCACATTACCTTCAAATATTTTCAAGTTGCCTCCAGACTTTGACATCATGTCCATCCTTCGTCAATTTCCTAAAGATAGTGCTTGTGGTCCCTCAGGTATGCGAATACAGTACTTAATTTAAGCAGCTGAAGTCCATCTTCCGATCTCCATCTGTTCTTCTCTCAGGGCCATTGTGAACATCTTAGCAGGTGGTAGAGTCCCAATCGGGGTAGCAAATTTTATTGCTGGTGGCTCACACACGGCCTTGATTAAGAGTGACGGGGGGTCTCCACTGGACATATGCCCAATTGCGGTTGGAGAGGCACTGAGAAGACTAACAGGAAAATGTCTCTGCATCATTTCTAGAGTCAAAGCATCTGAATTGTTTGGCCCTTTCCAGCTTGGGGTGGCTTGTCCAGCAGGGGCTGAAAAGTTGGTACATGATCTGCGGCGCTGTATTACGGAACATTGGGAGGATGATGATTTGGTTGCCTGCAAGATTGACCTTAAGAATGCCTTTAATGAGGTATCACAACAAACCCTTTTAGAGGAGTGTGCAACTCACTTTCCTGAACTTTTCAGGTGGGTTTTTTTGGTGTTATGGACAACACCCCACCTTGTGGCACTCCATGGGCACTTATGGATCCAAACTTGGAGTTCAGCAGGGAGACCCTTTGGGTCCTCTCCGTTTCTCTAGTTCTGCATCAACTTGTTTGATCTATAGCTTCTGATAGCGAGTGTTCTGAGCTTTTGTTTAACATGTGGTATCTTGACGATGGTACTCTTGCTGGTCCTAAAGCAGCAGTAAATCGGGCTATTCTCCTCATTCAGCAGGTTGGCCAACCCCTGGGGCTAAGGATCAACACTAGCAAGTCAAGGTGACTTGGATGGCTTTCCGGCTAACATGAAGAGGTCTCATGAGCCTAACTTTGAGATCCTGGGTGCACCTATTGGAGATGTCATTTTTTGTGCCAAATTCCTTGCTCAAAAGCGAGCCAAGGCAGTCAGGTTGCTGTCCCAGCTGTCGGAGGTGGGAACCTTAGATCCTCAAATTGCACTTCTTCTCTTACGTCATTGTGCCTCATTCTTTAAGCTGGTTCATTTAGCTCGCTTCCACGCCACCCTCTCTTGTGTCTGAAGGTCTAGCATTGTTTGATGAGGAGGTCCATCGATACTTCGCTGATTGTATTGCAATTGATGCTTCAGACTATTATTGGCTGCAAGTTCAGCTGTGCCTTAGTAGGGGTGGGCTAGGCCTCCGTAAGGTGGCGTTACATTGTTCAGCAGCTTATTTGGCATCAATTATCAAAGCTGGTTGTGCAGATCCTCGTGGTGAGTTCACTATGCAAGCCATTACCACATACAATAGCTTAGTTCCTCCTGAGAGTTCTGTCTCAGTTGAGTCTTTGATTGATTCTGGCCTCAGTCAAAAGAATTTATCTAGCAGGATTGATGACCATCAATTTGACCAGTTGTACCTCACCACATCTCCAGCCAACCGTGCCCGTCTGCTATCGGTCTCTTCGCGTCATGCTTCATCTTGGCTAGCTGTTATTCCATCAAAGGGACTTAATCTTAGCTTGGAACCAGAAGAGTTCCAGGCTGCCATAAAATGGTGGCTTGGGATAGAAACATCGCCACAGGTACATTGCCCTTACTGCAGGGACCACCAGCTGGATCCTCTGGGGCATCATGCTATGACGTGCAAACGGGGTTGTGATGTTGTGCGCCACAATGCCCTGAGGGATGTTTTTGCCCAATTCTGTCACAGGGCTTGGCTGGGTGGAGTAGGCCATGGGTCAGGATCTGATAGCTCACATAGCCGGCCAGCAGACATCTTGGTGCCCAACTGGTTGAATGGCAAGCCAGCTGCTTTTGATTTAACTGTAGTCTCTCCGCTTAACTCCAAGACACTGAATGAAGCGGGAGCTACAGGTGGGTCAGCAGCTGGTAATGCCGAAGCTTGCAAACATACGGCCAACAATCAGAAGTGCAGAGAGCTAGGTTGGGTCTGTGTCCCCTTGGCAGTAGAGACTTATGGTTGTTGGGGTGAAGAAGCGCAGTGCTCAGTCTCTCGCCTGGCAGCTCGGCTGGCCCTGCAGCGCAGTGTAGCAAATCCACGGCCATCACGAACTTTACCAGAGGCTTAACCTCACCCTAGTTCGATGCAATGCTAGAGCCTTGCTCGCCCGGTCAAGGTTGCAGCATGCAGAGGACATGGGTTGAAGGTAGCCTTCACAGAGTGAATTGGTGTGTGGGTAGGGTTTAGTGTGTTTATGGCATGTTTGTTGTCAGTGATTGTAATGATTATATTCATTATTATTTAAATAAACATTATTACAAATGACCATGCAGAAACAACCCCGTAACCCACAAGCAGGTCCATTGTTTTGGCGTTGTGTGACCTTGCGTGGGGAAAGCACGGGCATTGGCTAATTAATAATTGGTACCAACAATAAATGTAATCCAATTTAAATCAGAAGATGCAATAAGTACAAGGGTCACACATATTTTGCATTGCATACTTTGGCATGCTTTTCATTTTAGTTCATGACCCTTAGATAAATAACAATAAACGACATAATATTAGCAAGCTGCACACGAGTAGAAATCTTTATGATGTAACATTTAAATGTTCGAATACCTATCTTAGTTTATTAAATCCAATGTGATGATATTTAAAGGTGTAAAAATTACCCAAGGTTGTCTTTTTGTAATATTCACCAACATACAATTACTAACCCTGACAGTCTTGCAGAAACTGCAAAAAAAAACAAAAAGCTTGTTCTTCGCAGTCCGAAGTGATGGTGACCTCTGGTCCAAACAGTTCAATCAATGCATCTGTAGGATGACAGCAATAATTCAGCTACATTCATATGAAAGAATGTTTGACTACCAGCAGATATCACACTGTGTTGATCGACAAAAAATTTCTTCATCTGATGCGGGTACTTCTGTACCATGCTGAGGACATCTAGCAGATTTAGGCCTTGCCTAAACTGGTCCATCATAGCTGAACACTTCACAATACAATGGTAATCCACCAACACAGTGACCAATGTGTTCTTCATACTCAAATTAATGGCAGAAACAGGGATTTGAAAACCACACTGGAGCAACAGATCCTTATCATCATCAGCAGCAAACACATCTCTTAGTTCATCGACTGTGGTAGATTGCTTCACCTATACAGCATTGAGGAAATTTTATCATTAAATAACATGACATGTTCAGTATCTAGGCGGTACTTATTCAAGTTCACCAAATGTTTCATTCTTAACACATCACAATAAAGAATATGAAAAGGGTCAGTAATTTTGACCATATTCCTGATAAAGCCTTTTATTTTTCATTGTTTACAAAATAAAAAGGCATATGTATAGTGTTTGAATATACTGCCGCACCTTCAAAACAACTGTCTTTATGTGACATGGCAAATCATCATCACTTATCACTGTATGATCTTCAGTGTAACGTCCTTGATAAATGTATTCATACACTGCCTCTGCTAAAATGGGGATCCCGCCACATCCCACTGCTATTGAGTGTGCAACAAACTGCCCTAAATGAAGCATTTCTTGTTGCTAGAAGGTGTAATTGAAGTAAATATTCAATTGTCTGAATGATACTTGATTTACCTGAAGTGAACATATATTGTTGACAAAAAACTTTCGCTTTCCCCCGGTAAAATACATGTCTGCACTCTGGGCAACAAATAGGCGAAAAAATTCTCTACTAAGCCCTCCTCCATCATACCCATCTTCACCTAAAAATGACACCTGCCAAGAAAGGAAATAGTAGTATTTTTATACTCACTGCAAGGATATACCTTTATCGCATTCTTTAAATCCAACTTCCCTCTTCTTAATGCCATAAGGGCATCATTGACAACAGTGTTCCTCTTAACCTCCAATAAAGATGGGAGATGTTGAATATTAGAATTGAGAAATTCAATTATCTGTTGAGCAGTATCAAATTGATTGTGTTTATTCTGTGGGGGAAAGATCAAACCAACAGAACATCTGTATCATTTCAGATCCAACAAGTGAAATGTTTAGGTTGTATTGTCAAATCAGAAGTGATTAATCAGACTGTGAGCATTGACATCAGAGAAATCCCAATGATTTGATTGGTTTTTACACTTCATAGCTAAAATCAAGTAAGCTACTGTGAAATTGCAGTGTGATGTCATAAACAGCTGCATGCCATCAAATTCAACCAGTATCTCAATGCTAATGGACTCTTACCGTGGTCATAAGTGTGTACTTTCACCTAAACTTAGCTCTCTCAATGGCGCACCAATCGCATATAGTACAAGTTGTATGCATAAATACATGGATACTTATCGTGCCCCCCCTTATCTTATTAATAATTAAAAAGGCATTATTCATATAATTCATATCGGGCTCAAAGTACTCTTAACTCTGGGGCTGCTTGTTTCTGACAATGGATAAATCTAGTGAGATGATGAACAAAATTGTTCCTTGCACATCCAATTCCTTTAATATATTATTTAGTTAGTTGAATGCCCAACATTCCAGAATTTATAGAGTCCCAAAATTAAACCTACTGTCACAAAAACACACTAAAGGTCAAAAAAAGTCTCCAGTATTCATTTTCATGAAGTGCAGAGAATATCAGAAAGTTACTATAACACAAACTATG
This sequence comes from Ephydatia muelleri, assembly GCA_013339895.1. NCBI lineage: Eukaryota > Metazoa > Porifera > Demospongiae > Spongillida > Spongillidae > Ephydatia > Ephydatia muelleri. The sequence continues at coordinate 1,779,177 of JABACO010000024.1, forward strand.
CTAGCCACCTTTTCATTACTCAATCAGTATTACAAGAAAAAACCCAATGAATTTTAATGGAATCAACATTTGAATTAAACATAATGTATACAGATGCATAATAATATGATTAAAAACGAATAACAATTATTCATTAAATATACACTTAGACTGCCATCTACCTTCTTGGAGGGTACAATAATAACATCGTCGTCAGAATCAGACAAGCTGAAAATGAAAACTCCAAATTAAATCCATACTTGCAGCCATATTCAAATACATGCAACTTTAGATTCATCATATTGAACGAAATCTATGCCATTCAAATTCTATGCTATTACGTTCTGGGAAAAAACACACGCTGTGAAAATGTATCAAAATAATCTTTCAAGAACAATCCATGCTATGCAAGCAGAATTATGCTAGTATCTTGAGTAAGCAGATCAATAGAGTGTGCAGGCCCTTTGCGATTAAAGGTTGGGTACAGTGACATTGCAGTAAAAGTATAAATGTGTAGTACGTTCGTCATCAGACACCAACCAATGTGACACTCATGGGACCAATGTGATTTTGAAATGATGTGTGGGAGGTTAGAAGCATACACACTAGTTTTTAGTATTCATAAACTCTAATGAACATCACTGTAACAGATCTAGCACTCCACAACAAACTAGTTTAACAATGTGACATAATATGATCGGGACAGTGCCATTACAACACGGTATTCCACCTCAAACATTCCAAGCTATTGCTATGTTTCTGTAATCATTTCACATATGTACCTTGTATGGGCAGATAAATGAGCTGATGTCCAATCCTGTGTATTGACACTGAAAGAAGAAAAAAGGATTATTGTTGCGGTTCATGCCCTTTTATGAAAACAATGGTCAATTCATTTCACTTCCCAACCATAAACGTTATGGTGCATCCAAAGTCATGTTGCTTACCGTGACATGAATCTTGTTCCACCACTTGGACCACTGTGAAGAAAATAAGGCGAACAATGATAACTAAAAACAGACGTTCATCGGAAGTTTCGCTAGAAACTTCCATATAGGATTTGACCCCGACTATGAATCTCATTAAAAATACGTGACCCGTCTCTAACAAGACTCCCAATGATCAGATCGTTTAGTTTATTATAGCAATCTAACTAGAAGTCAAAAATGAGCAGTTTCGTCTTTTTTTATGTCACAGAACCGCGCGGTTGTAGAGAATAAAAGGGTTCTGCCCATCCTCGTACCCAGTCCCGGAACATGGTCTCCTTCTTCTTCTTCTTCTTGGCAACGCATAACTCGGGATAGGAACACTTTTAAACAATGAAAATTTCACCAATAGCTTCAGAATAGGCTGGAAGAGCCGCTTTCATATAAAATAGCCGATGTTATATATTGGTAACAATCGACTATACGGTATATGCAAGATGCATAATTAGATAACATTTTAGATATCTTAAAAGTAAAAATGGCGGCATCAAGCCACCCAAAATGGAAACGGTCCGCTGAACGCGAGCGGTATCAAGAAGACCCAGAAAAGAAACGGTTCGCTAAAAGGCAACGTTATTGGGAGAGTCCTGAATCTGCTTGCATGGCGAAGAGAGTGCGGTACAGAAAGCTAAGCGTACCCTGCAAAACCAAACGAGACCATCGAAAGAGTACTACCGATAAAGGTATGTAAATGTAGCTACCTACTCCTACTAAGCTTAGTTTACAAGGTGGCTGAACATTACGGATCAATTACGCATCATCATCAATTACGCATCGGAATAATGTGCATGAACAAAGAAAAAATGAATGGAACAAGTAAATTAAAAACCTTCTCTATGAGAAAGTTGGTGGGATATAGGATTTGAAGGCAATGGTGGTGTAAAAAGCATGGAAACAAGGGTCTGTAATAGTAAGTGAAAATGTCATAGTCCTGTATTTAGCACACGAACATATATGCTACAAATGGGCTAAATATAGGACTATGACATTTTCACTTACTATTACAGACCCTTGTTTCCATGCTTTTTACACCACCATTGCCTTCAAATCCTATATCCCACCAACTTTCTCATAGAGAAGGTTTTTTATTTACTTGTGTGATAGAGCAATTCCAGTTTGATGATACACAAAAATCACACTCGAACACTTTGAGCGGTTGCTATGCATCGAAAATCAAATCACGTTTGTGCCAGAATTGGCTGAAGTCTCAAGTTTACTGAAACTGAAATAATATGAAAGGCATATCAGTGTGGGGTGTGCACTTTAGCAAAAACATTCCTCAAATATTTCATATTTATCACAAAAACCTTAACAATTATTGTGTACCAGAACGTCATGTTGCATACTATGTCATCACAAGATCAGGACAGTCCCACTACAACACAGTATTCCTTCAGAATTACACATCAAACATTCCAGGCTAATCCCATGTTTCTGTAATCATTTCACGTTTGTACCTTTTATGGGCAGACAATCCGGCTGATGTCCGATCCTGTGTACTGGTGAAAGAAGAAAAATGGCTTATCATTGTGGTCCATGCACCTATTGTCAATTCATTTCACTTCACATTATGCTTACTGTGACATGAATCCCATTCCACCACTTAGACCACTGTGAAGAAAATAAGTTCAACAATACCACAGATGTTCATGTGAAAGAGCAATGCCAATTTGTAAATTATACACAAGAATCACACTCAAACACTCTGAGTTGTTGCCATGCATTAAAATCAAATCATGTTTGTGTCAGCCACTACTAACTAGTTGAACAATGTGACATAGTTTTTTGAGGAGCTACATTTGTGGAGATGTAGTCTTCAATGAACATGAATTTGGATATAAACCAAAGGAATTCTATCACAGTAATACATCTGATTGAGTTGAAGTGCATTCAGTGTCTGAGACCAAATCAGAGTCAGATGAGCAAGTTGAACCAGAGAGGAGACAATCAGATCGCATTAAACTACCTCATATCAGATATGGAATAAATGCATATGCTGATACAGCTACAGTTAGTGTTCAACGTGTGGCCTATGACATTCACCAATTTATAGAACCACAAACCATGAGTGAAGCACAGGCTGGAGATTTTTCAAATGAATGGAAGCAAGCAAAAGATTCCAAATATTACTTACTTCTACTAAATGAGCATGGGATCTTGTGGAGTTGCCAAGTGGAAAGAAAACTGTAGGCAATAAGTGGATCTTCAAAGTCAAGTATGGAGATGGTGGAAACGTGGAACGATTCAAGGCTCAGCTCTTTGAAAAGGGTATGCACAGGATGATAATGTTAGTAAGTCTGTAGATTCAGTGATGTACCAATCAATGCTTGGAAGCTTGTTGTACACCATTGCAACAAGACCTGATATTGCTCAAGCTCTCAAAACTTTGCTAAAATCCAACAGAAAATCCAACAGAGGCTCATTTAACAGCTGTTGAAATGAATTATAAATTATTTAAAGGGAAACTTAAATGTCACTCTTAAGTACAAGAAGTCTGATGTTATAGCACTAATTAGATACTCATATGCAGATTTTGCAGTTGACTTAGATGACAGACATTCTACAAGTGGTACCTGTTTCTTATGAGTAGTGGACCTATAAGTTGGTTCGGCAAGAAACAACCAATTGTCACACTCTCCACTGCTTAGGCAGAGTATGTTGCTTTGAATACAGCCACACAGGAAGCAGTGTGGATAAGAAAATGTTTAGCAGATCTTCATATGTCACAGAAAAAAGCAACAACAATCATGGAGAACAATCAGGGAGCTATGTGCATTGCCAAAAACCTTGTGGCACATGCAAGGACCAAGCAAATTGATATTCATTTTCACTACATAAGAAGCTCTGAATGAAGGCACAATCATTTTCAACAACAAACTGCCATAAATGAAGCATTTCTTGCCGCTAGAAGGTGCAATAAAAGTAAAATATTCAAAGAACTACATGTATACATTTACAGAAATACTGGGTCAGGATCTTGCATTTCAGCCCTATTCCAACTGGGATGAAATTCTATACGTGGGTGCCTTTGAAGGCAAGTATCTCAACAATTGTCTTATGGAGTTTCCAGCGGAACATCGCATCGACCGACGAAGCAGCATTGTGAGAAGTGGATTCTGAGATGAGCATTTGTTGACAGTCTAACGCTGCCACATTCAGTTCTCTGGCAGAAGATGGATGCATTTGGATCGCTCTTTAGTCTTGATACTATTATAAATATACGAAAAGAAATATGCCTACACAAGTTTAACTCCTCCCTACGTATTCCTGAATGGGTTTGTAATAAATAGTGTCTAACAGTGTCCAACAAATCGAGGAAGTGGCCACGGCTGCCACCCACCTAGGCCGTGGCGCATTGTTGTCCAAAGTAGACATCGAGTCAGCCTACCGACTCATACCGGTCCACCCCGACGACTGCTGGTTGCTTGGGACAAAATAGGATAACCATTTGTACATCAACCCAATGCTCCCCTTCGAGCTCCACTCATCGGCCAAGATTTTCAACGCCATTGCTGATGCATTGGAGTGGAGACTGAAGGTGGTCAGAGTACCTCATGTCTACTACTACCTGGACGACTTCACGGTCCTGGGTGCCCCAGGGACAATGAGTGCTCTCGAGCAGTGAAAAAACTCCATATCACATGCTCTAAGCTACGGATACCGCTCACAACCCTCAAGGCCGAAGGGCCAGCAACGAGCATTACCTTCCTCGGTATAGTTGCAGGTCATTCCTCAGGAGGATGATCAATCTGCTGCATAATTGCAAGAACGTGCACTATATCCACCTGAGTCGTGGCTTCCGGTTGGACCTACAATGGTGGAAGGTGTTTGCTACCACATGGAACGGCACCTCGTACCTGGCATCTAACACAACAGCACAACGCATCCGGCACTCGGGGTTGTGCACAGGACTTCGTGGTTCCAATGGCGATGGGGCATGTGGTCTCATGACCTCGCCATCGCTGTGAAAGAACTACTACCCATCGTACTGGCAGCCCTAATCTGGGGACCAGCATGGCACAGCCCGACAGTGCTCAGTTACTGTGACAATCAAGCAGTTGTGGCAGGGACCCGGCACGAGTGCCAGAGGCGGCAGTCCAGTCGCTGCTAGACCCAGAAGGGGACTGGACCTCGCCAGCCTGGACACATCGCTTCAACAGTATCTTCATGATGGACTAGCCCCATTGACCCACATGTCGTACGACTCCGAATCTGACGTTTCTCTTGTTTTTGCATAGACTATAATGTGTTCTCCCCATTCCCGGTCACTGAAAAATTGCTGTGTTACTTCGTGACAGCCCTAGCTAATGATGGCCTAGCCCCCCAGACCATCAAGACATACTTGTCAGTGGTGCGTTAGCATGCAGTTTTCCCTGGGCACCATGAGACCAGTCCTCGCTCCCCATTTTAAAGCGAACCATAGATGGCATCCGGAGACACAGAGCCACGGGAGACAAGCCACCTAGGGCCCGCCTACCAATTACAGTAACGGTGCTAGCTGAATACAGAGCCCACTGGACACAGCGGCCAATCCGGACAGCACAGCATACTGGCCAATAGCTATGTCCACATTCTTCGGCTTCTTCCATCTCGGAGAGCTGTTGGTCGAAACAGAGACCACATACAACTGCACCTCAGCTGGAGGATGTCGCCATCGACGATTGCTTGGCCGCAACAATGGTGAAGTTCCACCTTTAGAAATCCAAATGTGACCAGTTTGGCACCGGTGCAGACATACTCATGGACCACTCAAGCTGCCGGCTATGCTCAGTGGCGGCCATCTTAGCCCGAGCAAAAAACCCTTGCATGATTCATGCATAATTCACACATGTTTTTCAGACAATTCGTGCTCTATCTGTAAAATGCTGTAATGTTTCATGTTGCCATGCAAGCTGTTGCATGATCATTTATTTGACCATGCATGGCCATGTATGATCATGCATGGACATGCAAGAAAGTACGAAAAACATGCAAGATCCTTTCAAGATCTTGCATGATTCTTTGCAAGATGCCATGCATACTTTTATCCTTGGGAGCTGGCCTACATGAAGGCACGAGGTGACCACCCCGGCGCCTTCTTCATCGAGAACAACAGGGTGCCATTTACCAAAGCAAAGTTCGTGGCCAATTAATGTGCGGGATACGCTGAGATCAGCCGGGTACCCCGAGGAGCAGTTTGCGAGGCACAGCTTCCGATAGGCGCAGCAAGTACCACGTCAAATGTTCTTTGATATCGCTATCATCAGTACTGTCTTCAACATGCATGACTGATCATGTAGGTTCAAATCAGTATGGCCATACTGCCATAATTATGACCACACGACATATTTGTGTGTGCAAAGGTACAATAGGTACAGTAGGTGTGTGGCAGGCAAAAATGCAAGTGCGTAGTGCATGTTCAAGTGCTGTGAGCTAAGTTATAGCATCCCTGCAGTGTAGCCGAGTGGGCGTGACAGCAATGAAGTTAAGCAAGCGAATGTGGGAAAGCTTTACAATACACTAGTAGGTACCGAACAGTGATGCGGAGTGAGTAGGGAAAAAGATCCTTACGCGCGTCCGTGACGTGGGAAGAAGCGACAACCATCAGGTGCTAGCTGACAACCATTCATTTGGATCCGTTTATTCGGTACGATCGTCATACGAAGTGATAACTCATCTTCTTTGACCCATATAGACTCAGAAAATAAAACTAAACAACAAAAAACAAACAGACACTGAGTTGCGAACGGCTATCACTTAGTTTAAGGTGGAGAATGGGCGGAACAAGGAACTGATTAATATTCGGGATGGATGATGGAGCACCTCTCTACCCTATTTTATAGATTGCTCATGCATAGCAGCATATGTATACTGGAAGAATTTAATTTCTTTTTATTTATTTATTTTATTGTAAAATTAGACGTTTACGTGCATTAAAAAACAACAACCCTTATTCATGCGGAATGGGAGAATGGAACTAGGGTTGCCTGGGCAAATCGAGCAGGACATGTGCATTAAATTTGCACACCTGTATCTCCGCAACGGATAGAGTGAAAATTAACAAACAGAACAAATCAATAGCTATAGGACTCCTCTATCTATAAACCAAATTTGTAGCGATTTGATTACTCCTGCCGAAAGTTATGATGGGTTCATACCCTGTGGGGTATCGGACGTGGCAACACTGGAACGGTGCAAGTGTAAGAACCCCAAAAGTAATATACCGTAGAGAAATGGTGTAGTATAAAGTATAGAAAATAGGACTTTGATAGCTTAAACCATTACGGACGTTTAGCGATTCAAACATGAAGCATTTTTATAACTATATATATATATATACGCCACTTTTCATTTTCTCGGAAACTGACCCATATATATATACAACGTCTTTGCAAAAGAGCGCAACTATTTTAAATTTATATAATTCCTTAATAGGATTGTCAATCTAAATGAATTTATGAACGTTACAATAGCCACATTTAGTCAAATATGAGCGGCATTGTTACAATTCATATACCTTTAAAAGATAAAATCAAATAGCTTGCAATTAACTAAATTGACAAAATAATATACGACAACTTTTAATTAATAACGTGATTTATAAATTGCAGAATTAATATTGATGAGACTTTGAAAAAAGTATTAAATTTGGCATTTAACTAGTTAACAACAAATCAAACTTGAAAAAGCTATATGACACACTATGTTTTATTAACTTTGAGTGTTAATAGCGCACCATTAAATAATCTGTTACCAAATCAAATAGTGTTTTGTACTTCATCTTATACTGCAACATTTTATTATGGTTATTAATATTTACCACACAACGGCTTCAACCTTAATAACTTAAAAGCAAATTATGGTCTCAAATGTTAATAACTTACTATTTAAACTACTAACTTGAAATCAGTACTGTTCCACTGCATATCTAGATCTTGTGTTACTTAATTATTAAAATCAATTATCTTGAATAACTTTGTTAATAGAGGGCTTTAGATGTATGATGGTTTTGATAGTTACTTAACCGCTTACAATAAATCTAATTGAATCGTTACTATTTGCATAACTAGTGCAACATATGTTAAAGAAATCAAGTAGTTCATTATTTTCAATCCTGAGTTATAGGGATTTTAAAGCGTTGTGTTCTATCGCAAACACCATGTATATAGGGCGATCATATACGCATATTATATCAAGGCGTCTTACATACACATAATGTTTGGGGGGGGGGGGGGGGGGGGGGAGTCGAGATTTCTAGGTCTCACCCCTTGGGCTGGCACTGTACAACGACTGGGGAGTGCCATCTCACCACACCCCAAAATTGCTAGCCACGAAGCCCGGGGCATGGCCAATGGTTGAAACTAGTCGTTAAGAGCACCAAGCATAGACCAATTCGAGCGTAAGAAGGTTAAATAACGTTTAAGGTAGTTAAACTAAGTTAACCGATGAGCCCAGTAAGGTAGTTAAACTAAGTTAACCGATGAGCCCAGCATCACACGCATTTGAGCTCATTGCCCCAGCCATGTAAATTAAGTTGTTCCAAAAGAGTCGTGATGGCCTTTCATTTCTTTTTGTTTTTTGTTGTCCTCCTTTCCATTCCATCATCCATGTTGGATGATGTGACACCCCGGGCAGGTATCTGGCATCGTACGATGACTGGGGAGTGCCCTCTCACCACACCCCCAAACCTGCTAGCAACGAAGCCCGGGGCACGGCCAATGGTAGAACCTAGTTACGCGTGCCAAGTATAGACCAATTCGAGCGTAAGAAGGAACCTTAAATGTGGTTCATGCACTTTTTGTGAAAACTATAGTCAATTCATTTCACTTCCCAAGCATTACAGTTATAGTGCATACAAAGTCATGTTGCTTACCATGACATGAATCTCGTTCCACCACTTGGACCACTGTGAAGAAAATAAGTTGAACAATGACAACAACAGACAGACGTTCATGTGAAAGAGCAATTCCAATTTGAAAATGATACACAAGAATCACATAAATACACTCTGAGCTGTTGCTATGCATCTACAATCAAATCATGCTTGTTGCCAGAATAATTGGCTTAAGTCTTTAACAGTTTACTGAAACTGTAAGCATATCAGTGTCGGTTGTGCACGTTTTATGGAAAAAAAGAATATTTGTCACACAAAAACTGTAACAATTACTATTGCATATCTATTACAAACTAGTTGAACAATGTGACATAATATGAACGGGACAGTGCCATTACATCACTATATTCCTTCAGAATTACACCTCCAACATTCCATACTATTGTAATCCAATCACATTTGTACCTTGTACGGCCAAACAAATCAGCTGACGACTGATCCTGTGTACTGACACTGAAAGAATAAAGGACATCATAGTGATTAATGCACCTGTTTGTGAAAACTGTCAACAGTTAAGTTTTAAATGTCTAACATAAACCCTGACAACATTTGCATTTAAAGGTTATGTTGCTTATGACGATTACATGTATCTCACTCCATGGCTTGGAACGTCAGCAACATTAAAGTTGAAGAAAAAAGTTGAAAACATAAGACATCGTTACGATTCAGTAATGCTATCTGAACATGGTACACTACATCACAAAACCAACTCTAACCTATTGCCACGCTTCTAAAATCAATATGTACCTTCTATGGGCAGACACATCAGCTGATGTCCAATCCTGTGTACTGATACTGAAAGGAGACAAATGGCTTGTCATTGTGTTTCATGGATTTTGTGTGAAAACTATGGTCAATTCATTTCCCCTCCCAAGCATTAAAGTTATAGTGCATCCAAAGTCATGTTGCTTACCATGACGTGAATTTCAATCCACCACTTAGACCACTGTGAAGAAAATAAGTTGATCAATGACAGCAACAAACAGACGTTCATGTGAAAGAGCAATTCCAATTTGAAAATGATACATAACAAAAACACTCTGAGCTGTTACTATGCATCTAAAATCAAATCATGTTTGTGCCAGAATAATTGGCTGAAGTCTGTTACAGTTTAATGAAAGCATATCAGTGTAAGTTGCGCATGTTTAGCAAAAATATTTTTTATTTGTCACGCTAAAAACCTGAACAATTATTGTGTACTAACTAGAATGATACGTGACACATCTAGCACTCCACTACAAACTAGTTGAACAATGTGACATAATATGATCGGGACAGTGCCATTACATCACTGTATTCCTTCAGAATTACACCTCCAACATTCCAAGCTATTGCAATCAAATCACATTTGTACCTTGTATGGGAAGACAAATCAGCTGATGTCCGATCCTGTGTACTGACACTGAAAGAAGAAAAATGGCTCATCATTGTGTCTATGCACTGCATGAAAACTCTGGTAAATTCATTTCACTTCACAAGCATAAACATTATGCTTACCGTGACATGAATCTTGTTCCACCATATGGACCACTGTGAAGAGAGAATAAGTTGAACAATAACTACAATAAACAGATGTTCATGTGAAAGAGCAATTCCAATTTGAAAATGATACACAAGAATCACATGTGCTCAAACGCTGAGCTTTTGCTATGCATCTAAAATCAAATCATGCTTGTGGCAGAATAATTGGCTGAAGTCTGTTACAGTTTACTGAAAGCATATCAGTGTAAGTCGTACAGGTTTAGCAAAAACTTGTCACTCAAAAACCTTAACAATTATCAGGACCTACGTTAGAGGGTCCTATATAGGATTTGAAGTGTCATGAATACAATTAGAAAAATACCTGATTCCACTCTTGCCGATGTGCTGTACAATCAGTTGGACTTTAGCGAGCGTGTTTGGATACAACCATCGAGTATTCTACAACGTAGTAAAACTGCCGACACGCTTAGAAAGCTCAGACAATAGAGATACGCTCACTCGTTGACACACTCGAACCCGAAAAAAGTTACTCATTCCGGAACTCATAAGATAAGATTCGCTCGGATATACTTCCTTCTTCGTGTACTCTCATGCATAAAAATGAGTGAAACAATTTTACTCAATTGCTGTCTACAAATCCTACATCATCAATTTTATTTTAATTAAATTTTTATATCTTGTACTAACTAGAACGTCACGTGACTCATCTAGCACTCCACTACAAACTAGTTGAACAGATCTTGACAGTGCCATAACATCACTGTATTACACCTCAAATATTTCAAGCTATTGTAATCAAATCCCATTTGTACAATGTACCTTGTATGGGCAGACAAATCAGCTGACGACTGATTCTGTGTACTGACACTGAAAGAATGAAGGAAATTATTATGATTTATGTACCTGTTTGTGAAAACTGTCAACAGTGTTAAGATTTAAATGCCAAACATAAACCCTGACAATAATTGCATTCAAAGGTGATGTTGGTTACGATGATGACATGTATCTCAGTCCATGGCTTGGAACGTTAGCAGCACAAAACGTTTTAAACATTAGACATCGCTACGATTCAGTAATGCTATCTGAACATAGTACACTACATCACAAAACCAACTCCAACCTATTGCCATGCTTCTAAAATTAATATGTACCTTGTATGGGAAGACAAATTGGCTGATGTCCGATCCTGTGTACTGACACTGAAAGAAGAAAAAATGGCTCATCATTGTGTCTATGCACTGCATGAAAACTCTGGTAAATTCATTTCACTTCACAAGCATAAACATTATGCTTACCGTGACATGAATCTTGTTCCACCACTTGGACCACTGTGAAGAGAGAATAAGTTGAACAATAACTACAATAAACAGATGTTCATGTGAAAGAGCAATTCCCATTTGAAAATGATACACAAGAATTGCACAAAACACTCTGAGCTGTTGCAATGCATCTAAAATCAAATCATGTTTGTGCCAGAATAATTGGCTGAAGTCTGTTACAGTTTACTAAAACTAAAAGCATATCAGTGTAAGTTGTGCATGTTTAGCAAAAACATTTTTTATTTGTCACGCAAAAACCTGAACAATTATTGTGTACTAACTAGAATGTCACGTGACACATCTAGCACTCCACTACAAACTTGTTGAACAATGTGACATAATATGATTGGGACAGTGCTATTGCATCTCTGTATTCCTTCAGAATTACACCTCAAACATTCCAAGCTATTATAATCATATCACATTTGTACCTTGTATGGGAAGACAAATCCACTGACGACTGATCCTGTGTACTGACACTGAAAGTAGAAAAATGGCTTATCATTGTGGTTTATGCACTGCGTGAAAACTATGGTAAACTCATTTCACTTCACAAGCATAAACATTATGCTTACTGTGACATGAATCTTGTTCCACCACTTGGACCACTGTGAAGAGAATGAGTTGAACAATAACTACAATAAACAGATGTTCATGTGAAAGAGCAATTCCAAGTTGAAACTGATACACAAGAATCACATGTGCTAAAACGCTGAGATGTTGCTATGCATCTAAAATCAAATCATGCTTGTGGCAGAATAAGTGGCTGAAGTCTGTTACAGTTTACTGAAACTGAAAGCACATCAGTGTAAGTTTTACATGTTTAGCAAAAACATTTTATTTGTCATGCAAAAAACCCTACAATTACAAATAGAACGTCACGTGACACATCTAGCACTCCACTACAAAGTAGTTGAGTGACAGTGCCATTATATCACTGTATTCTTTTAGAATTACACCACCAACATTCCAAGCTATTGTTATCAAATCACATTTGTACCTTGCATGGGTAAACAAATCAGCTGACGACTGATCCTGTGTACTGAAACTGAAAGAATAAAGGAGATCATAGTGATTTATGATGCATCTGTTTGTGAAAACTGTCAACAGTGTTTAAGTTTTTATGCCAAACATAAACCCTGACAATAAATGCATTCAAAGGTTATGTTGCTTATGATGGTGACATGTATCTCACTCCATGGCTTGGAACGTCAGCAACACAAAATGTTTTAAACATAAGACATCGCTACAATTCAGTAATGCTATCTGAACATGGTACACTACATCACAAAACCATTGCCACGGTTCTAAAATCAATATGTACCTTGTATTGGAAGACAAGTCAGCTGATGTCCGATCCTGTGTACTGATATGCAAAAAGAAAAATGGCTTGTCGTTGTGGTTTATGCACTGTGTGACAAACTATGGTAAATTTATTTCACTTCCCAAACATTAACCTTATCAATTACTGTGCACCAAAACAGTATGTTGCATACTGTGGACACATCTAGCACTCCACTACAAACTAGTTGAACAATGTGACATAAAATGATCAGGACAGTGTCATTACAGCATGGTATTCCTTTAGAATTCCTACACCAAAATCACATTTGTACCTTTCATGGGAAGATAAATCAGCTGATGACTGATCCTGTGTACTGACACTGAAAGAAGAAAAATGGATTATCATTGTGGTCCATGCAGGTATTGTCAATTCATTTCACTTCACAAGCATAAACATTATGCACACCATGACATGAATCTTGTTCCACCACTTGGACCACTGTGAAGAGAGAATAAATTGAACAATAACTACAATAAACAGATGTTCATGTGAAAGAGCAATTCCAATTTGAAAATGATACACAAGAATCACATGTGCTCAAACGCTGAGCTTTTGCTATGCATCTAAAATCAAATCATGCTTGTGGCAGAATAATTGGCTGAAGTCTGTTACAGTTTACTGAAAGCATATCAGTGTAAGTCGTACAGGTTTAGCAAAAACTTGTCACTCAAAAACCTTAACAATTATCAGGACCTACGTTAGAGGGTCCTATATAGGATTTGAAGTGTCATGAATACAATTAGAAAAATACCTGATTCCACTCTTGCCGATGTGCTGTACAATCAGTTGGACTTTAGCGAGCGTGTTTGGATACAACCATCGAGTATTCTACAACGTAGTAAAACTGCCGACACGCTTAGAAAGCTCAGACAACAGAGATAACGCTCACTCGTTGACACACTCGAACCCGAAAAAAGTTACTCATTCCGGAACTCATAAGATAAGATTCGCTCGGATATACTTCCTTCTTCGTGTACTCATGCATAAAAATGAGTGAAACAATTTTACTCAATTGCTGTCTACAAATCCTACATCGTCAATTTTATTTTAATTAAATTTTTATATCTTGTACTAACTAGAACGTCACGTGACTCATCTAGCACTCCACTACAAACTAGTTGAACAGATCTTGACAGTGCCATAACATCACTGTATTACACCTCAAATATTCCAAGCTATTGTAATCAAATCCCATTTGTACAATGTACCTTGTATGGGCAGACAAATCAGCTGACGACTGATCCTGTGTACTGACACTGAAAGAATGAAGGAAATTATTATGATTTATGTACCTGTTTGTGAAAACTGTCAACAGTGTTAAGGTTTAAATGCCAAACATAAACCCTGACAATAATTGCATTCAAAGGTGATGTTGGTTACGATGATGACATGTATCTCAGTCCATGGCTTGGAACGTTAGCAACACAAAACGTTTTAAACATTAGACATCGCTACGATTCAGTAATGCTATCTGAACATAGTACACTACATCACAAAACCAACTCCAACCTATTGCCATGCTTCTAAAATTAATATGTACCTTGTATGGGAAGACAAATTGGCTGATGTCCGATCCTGTGTACTGACACTGAAAGAAGAAAAAATGGCTCATCATTGTGTCTATGCACTGCATGAAAACTCTGGTAAATTCATTTCACTTCACAAGCATAAACATTATGCTTACCGTGACATGAATCGTGTTCCACCACTTGGACCACTGTGAAGAGAGAATAAGTTGAACAATAACTACAATAAACAGATGTTCATGTGAAAGAGCAATTCCCATTTGAAAATGATACACAAGAATTGCACAAAACACTCTGAGCTGTTGCAATGCATCTAAAATCAAATCATGTTTGTGCCAGAATAATTGGCTGAAGTCTGTTACAGTTTACTAAAACTAAAAGCATATCAGTGTAAGTTGTGCATGTTTAGCAAAAACATTTTTTATTTGTCACGCAAAAACCTGAACAATTATTGTGTACTAACTAGAATGTCACGTGACACATCTAGCACTCCACTACAAACTTGTTGAACAATGTGACATAATATGATCGGGACAGTGCCATTGCATCTCTGTATTCCTTCAGAATTACACCTCAAACATTCCAAGCTATTATAATCATATCACATTTGTACCTTGTATGGGAAGACAAATCCACTGACGACTGATCCTGTGTACTGACACTGAAAGTAGAAAAATGGCTTATCATTGTGGTTTATGCACTGCGTGAAAACTATGGTAAACTCATTTCACTTCACAAGCATAAACATTATGCTTACTGTGACATGAATCTTGTTCCACCACTTGGACCACTGTGAAGAGAATGAGTTGAACAATAACTACAATAAACAGATGTTCATGTGAAAGAGCAATTCCAAGTTGAAACTGATACACAAGAATCACATGTGCTAAAACGCTGAGATGTTGCTATGCATCTAAAATCAAATCATGCTTGTGGCAGAATAAGTGGCTGAAGTCTGTTACAGTTTACTGAAACTGAAAGCACATCAGTGTAAGTTTTACATGTTTAGCAAAAACATTTTATTTGTCATGCAAAAACCCCTACAATTACAAATAGAACGTCACGTGACACATCTAGCACTCCACTACAAAGTAGTTGAGTGACAGTGCCATTATATCACTGTATTCTTTTAGAATTACACCACCAACATTCCAAGCTATTGTTATCAAATCACATTTGTACCTTGCATGGGTAAACAAATCAGCTGACGACTGATCCTGTGTACTGAAACTGAAAGAATAAAGGAGATCATAGTGATTTATGATGCATCTGTTTGTGAAAACTGTCAACAGTGTTTAAGTTTTTATGCCAAACATAAACCCTGACAATAAATGCATTCAAAGGTTATGTTGCTTATGATGGTGACATGTATCTCACTCCATGGCTTGGAACGTCAGCAACACAAAATGTTTTAAACATAAGACATCGCTACAATTCAGTAATGCTATCTGAACATGGTACACTACATCACAAAACCATTGCCACGGTTCTAAAATCAATATGTACCTTGTATTGGAAGACAAGTCAGCTGATGTCCGATCCTGTGTACTGATATGCAAAAAGAAAAATGGCTTGTCGTTGTGGTTTATGCACTGTGTGACAAACTATGGTAAATTTATTTCACTTCCCAAACATTAACCTTATCAATTACTGTGCACCAAAACAGTATGTTGCATACTGTGGACACATCTAGCACTCCACTACAAACTAGTTGAACAATGTGACATAAAATGATCAGGACAGTGTCATTACAGCATGGTATTCCTTTAGAATTCCTACACCAAAATCACATTTGTACCTTTCATGGGAAGATAAATCAGCTGATGACTGATCCTGTGTACTGACACTGAAAGAAGAAAAATGGATTATCATTGTGGTCCATGCAGGTATTGTCAATTCATTTCACTTCACAAGCATAAACATTATGCACACCATGACATGAATCTTGTTCCACCACTTGGACCTTTGTGAAGAGAATGAGTTGAACAATAACTACAATAAACAGATGTTCATGTGAAAGAGCAATCCCAATTTGAAAATGATACACAAGAATCACATGTGCTCAAACGCTGAGCTTTTGCTATGCATCTAAAATCAAATCATGCTTGTGGCAGAATAATTGGCTGAAGTCTGTAACAGTTTACTGAAACTGAAAGCATATCAGCGTTAGTTGTACATGTTTAGCGAAAACATTCCTGATTTGTCACGCACAAACTTAACAATTGTACTAACTAGAACGTCACCTGACAAATCTAGCACTCCACTACAAACTAGTTGAACAATGTGACATAACATGATCGGGACAGTGTCTTTACATTACTGTATTCCTTCAGAATTACACCTCAAACATTCCAAGCTATTGTAATCAAATCACATTCGTACCTTGTATGGGAAGACAAATCAGCTGACGACTGATCCTGTGTACTGACACTGAAAGAATAAAGAACATCATTGTGATTTATGCACCTGTTTGTGAAAACTGTTAACAGTGTTAATTATAAGGTTTTAATGTCAAACATAAACCCTGACAATAATTGCATTCAAAGGTCCTGTTGCTTACGATGGTGACACGTATCTCTCTCCATGGCTTGGAACATCAGCAACACAAAAAGTTTTAAACATTAGACATTGCTACGATTCATTAATGCTATCTGAACATGGTACACTACATCACAAAACCAACTCCAACCTATTGCCATGCTTCTAAAATCAATATGTACCTTGTATGGGATGACAAATCGGCTGATGTCTGATCCTGTGTACTGATACTGAAAGAAGAAAAATAGCTTATCATTGTGGTTTTATGCACTGTGTGAAAACTATGGTAAATCCCAAACATAAATCTTATCAATTACTGTTCACCAAAATGGTATGTTGCATACTGTGGACACATCTAACACTCCACTACAAACTAGTTGAACAATGTGACATAAAATGATCAGGACAGTGTCATTACAGCATGGTATTCCTTCAGAATTACACGTTAAATTCCAAAATCCAAAATTCTATCGCAATCATATCACATTCGTACCTTGTATGGGCAGACAAATCAGCTGACGACTGATGCTGTGAACTGACACTGAAAGAAGAAAAATGGCTTATCATTGTGGTTTATGCACTGCGTGAAAACTATGGTCAATTCATTTCACTTCCTAAGCAATAAACATTATGCATACCGTGACATGAATCTCGTTCCACCGCTTCGACCACTGTGAAGAAAATAAGTTGAACAATAATAAAAAACAGATGTTGATGCGCAAGAGCAATTCCAATTTGAAAATGATACACCAAGAATCACACTCAAACACTCTGAGTTGTTGCTGTGCATCTAAAATCAAATTATTTTTGTGCCAGAGTAATTAGTTGAAGTTTGATTCAGTTCTCTGAAACACAAGCATCTATCACATGTTCTCACCCATGACTTGAGTTGGCAGTATTTTTCTCTTGCAATAATATGCTCAGTTGTTGGGAAACAATTTATTGCAATTCTAACTGCTAATTTAATGATACTATGTAACTAAATGCTTGGTATTGTAATGATACATATTTCATAATCTGCTGCCAATTCAATGGAAAGCATACATAAGAAAATGTATACAAACTTAGATGTTACCTGTGTTATAAAGTTGCAAAAAGTAGCACTAGCTAGATCCTGTTACATTAAAAAAATTGAAAGCTAACCTACAACCTCTGACCTAATCACTAATGATAATGATCATGCATTCATTAATGGAATGAATAGCTGGTATTTCAGAGCTTACATGTTCATTGAACACTCTACCACATGGTCTTCAAGCTCATAGATGCTTATCTTCTTATCACAAGTCATACAGATCTCTCCTGGTTCATCATTCTGAAATAAAAAAGATAAATTAAAATGTTAGACATGCAGTAATAGATACCTTGTCACAGTGATCTTTTGTGATGTGAGACACATCCACATCTTTTTGTAGCGGGCGCAAGTACAGGGTGCCTCTTTTTATAATCGATGACAAATAGTGAACTGAAAGACCACCTTTTGGCATTTGTATGGGGATCAAACTTTTTCCATTAGACACCATAAATGTATAGCCTCCAGATAATTGAAGGCTTGGAAATGCCACATATACAACATTATGTATATGTGTCGCATTTCCATCGTCATTCAAAACTAGGACTTTGTTGCACAAACCAAGCCCTGCAAGCCTAATGCGCTCTTCCACTGATGGAACCTTCTCCTGATCCTTAGAGATCAAACAAGTAGATATTATTTTAATTGTTTTTACAGCTGTCTTTGTTTTGTTAAAGAGCTTGCTAGCAGTTTGACGACGAGACTACAATAAGCGGTTAACCATAAACAAATAGAATGAGGAGAGAATAACTTACACTTGTGAGTACGTTTCTGCTTTGAAGCATCATCTACAAGAAATCAATAATTTTTAAACGGTTTCAAACACAAATTTTTAAAAATTGACAAAACTATTTCAGGTTTGTACAAACAAATGCTAGTCAATGATTTGTAATATAACAATGTTGATATAGCATTTCTCAAACAAGATAGTTCTAACAGTATATACCATGTTACAGTTTGAAAATTAAAATGGACGTTAAAAATATATACCATCTTACAGCCTACACATTTAAAGTTAACACCAGTACCAGAAAAATAAACAAACTTACACTAGATGATGGCACTGATACTTGTGCACATGATACTTGAATAAGAATAATAATTTATAAATTACAGTTAGTTTCCAGATTTTAGTATTACAGTGCATTGCACTCAAGTCATGGTGTTATCATCAGTCAATCATTAGTTTGATAAGGGTACAAAATAGTTATGGGTCAACAAATATCTACTTGCACGTGGTGTTGAGAATGAAGCTTGATGTTGTGATGTCTGAAGAGGTTTAAGTGAAATATATAACTTTATGAATACTACAGATTTTTGAATCACAGTGCTTTAAGTTTATATAGTAAAATACATATATGTACTCAGTGTTCATACTGCAAAGCTATCTAAAAATTACTAAACCTGTCATGAACTTTTATAACATTATAAATAAGAGATGGAGGTGCATAAGCTATGTAAATCTCTTGGCAGATCAGAAGTTTTAATATTGTAATGAACACCGACTCATGGTAATGATATAAAGTAGCATGAATGAAATTTGAAACAAAAACAAAATGTTCAGTACAGGTTTTTAACTCTTGCAGGGTTTGCCGTAAGGGTTGCAATAAATGACATTCATATTTTGATGACGATCGTCGGTAATTATGTTAATAGCAAAAACGTCATAATGCATCACCGTAAAGGGGGCGGACATAGTGAATTGCTTGAAATACGACAATTACCGCCACCATGCGTTTAACATAGCAGCTGCTTAAAATGGGAGCCCATATCTACATATGCATGAAGAGGGCTCCATTGTAGAAGTAAACAATGGGCTTTTTGTACGGTCTTACGTGCAGCGCTCTGCATGGTTAGTACATAACACATTCCCGTTTTTTTTTGCGCTCTGATGCTCTGTTATTGCAATGGATCCAGATGAGCCTGCTACTACAAGCAAGTGTGAACCTGCTTGCCAGTTTAGAGACCAATGGCTGACTGTTCTTTCCATGGTTGTTTGAGGAAGGCAAGATGTTTGTACAGTGTGCTCATCACAAGAAGGAACATCAGGCCAATTTTTGATGGCAGCACTAGATTCACTAACGCATCATGCTGAAAGGTACATATGTATAGGCTTATTCAGTTGTGTCCATTCATTATGCCAATGTTATCTACATGAAAAAAATAGCATCCAGCATAGGTCCTGCATGCATACACTGAGTGGAAATACTTCAACAGCTGAGCAGGCAGTGATGCACCGATTGGCTTTGCTGTTTCAAAATGCCCATGCCATTGCCAAGGCTGGTAGACCATTCACTGACATGGAGTGGATGTGTGCTCTGGACAAGAAAAAGGGTCTTGATGTGGGAGCATCATACAGGACTGACAGGAAGTGTTGCAAATTCATCCACTGCATTGCAGAAGAGCAGCGGTTGGGTTTGCAGGCACAACAACTGTCAAACAACTTCTTCTCTGTCATGATGGACGGCACTACAGATTCGTATGTTAGTGATGCTGAAATTATCAATATAATGTACACAGGTACAGTGCTTCTCATTTAATTACTTTACTGGCTTCTAATATATAGGCAGGCTGTAAAAGGAGTGATTGCTGTCAACTTTCTTGCCTATGTAAATATTAGCCGAGGTACAGCTGACCACATATACAATGCAGTTGTCCAAGCCTTGGAGAATAATCTCCAGATGACAAAAGAGACCATCTTTACCAAGCTGGTTGGATTTGGCAGTGATGGAGCATCTGTAATGACTGGATGCAAGAGTGGTGTCAGTACTCGGCTGAAGAGGGAACAACTACCGTTGTTCACAATGCACTGCATGGCACATAGGCTGGAACTGGGGTTCAAGGCAATTGTTGGAGAAAATAGCTTCATGACCACCTTCTCAGAGCTTTTATTTTCCATCTATAATTTCTACCGTTCAAGTGCTCTGAACCGAGAGAATCTCAAGTCATCCTGTGCTACAGCAGGTATGAAGTTCCTAGCACCCAGCAGGGTTGGTGGTACTAGGCAGCTGCCTCACACCATGCTGGCACTAAAGAAGTTGTGGAATATGTATCCAGCCCTAATGCAGCACTTTGAGCAGGTAAGGTGATTCTACAAACAAGCAAAAGTATTTATAATCTCTTTTTTAGTTGTCCATTGCAACAGGAGCAGGAGTGTCTAGTGATAGGAAGGCCAAAGCAAAGGGCTTTTTTAAAAAGCTCTCTTCTAAAAAAACCGTTTTGCTTGGGGCATTTGTTACAGATGTTGTAGAGACTCTCCACTCTGTATCGTTGGCCATACAGTCTCCAAGCTATTCCCCTGGGCATATCATTGGGACACTGAAGTAAACTCTGGCTAAGCTACAGGCACTAACAGAGAGGTGAATGATCCATACATAATTCAAAGTTAATCCCCTATTGCATGTATATTCATGTAGTCCTGGCCACTATTTGACATCAGCCCTTAAAAATGAGTCATCATTTATGGGGATCCTTTTATCGGGAAAGTACGACGTTGTTCAGCTAAAGGCATGAAGTGCCTTGTGGATGGTCTCACAGCGCAGCTGGAAAAGCGACTAGGAGAAAATGGAAGTGATGATGTCACGAGTGCTATGCATTTTTGAACTCGTAGCTTAGCTCCAAAAGGCTGAACAAATTTCCAATTAGCGCCGATTCGAAATGCAATTAATGCACAAATGACAAAATTGTTTTTGATCAACATTCATCTAACAGCAATTTAGGCAGGGTTCTTTGCTTACAGCAGCCACGGGGCTAACTATTGGGAGATTCACAACGCCCATAAATATTTAAAAACCTTTCATGTTTTGCCGTACTCCCTAACTTTTCTGGGCCCTTGAAATCTTAAAATACATAAACTTTTTCCAGGTCCAAAACCTGTATGAACCTTGTGTATTAACACTGTGTAAAAAGGGTTGTTATACACTGTGTATAACATTAATTACCAGTGTATAACACTGCATATGGAGACATTATACTCAATATTGTGTATAGCGTCTCCATACTAACTGTTAAATAGTATTGTATAAAAACCCTTTCTACACAGTGTAAGTATAGCAGCAGATGACAATGACATTTGTTTATGTGATGCCTGTTTGATAAGTGTCATGGGTCAACTTACACTGGGTGATGTGACTGAAGCTTGCAACTGTGATGTCTGAAGAGTTTTTTAAAGAGAAAAATTTAAGTCATGGTGATCTAATACATATGTGATATTACAAGTCATTGTACTACATATTTGTGTGTGATAGCAAAATACACATGCTGATGATGGCATTGGCAGTGTACGTGATGCACGAGGAGATGTTTAAGAGAGTATCCAGGGAATAATTTAACCAGTATCACATCGCATTTTGCGATGCAGTTTTTATAAGGTGCAAAACAACTTTAAAATTTGTCGCAGAAAACTGCGATGCGAAGTTTTAATGTTTTTGAATACGCCATCACAGAATCGATCCACCCACGCTTACAGACACATGCTACGCGAAGAGAGCGTATGTACGGTACAAAAGAAGACACGCTGATTATTATATGGTTTCCACAACGTTGCATCATCAGTGTGATTGTACAGACTCACGTGATATCGACGCATTGCTATGCAACTGAGACTTTGCATAGCAAAATTGCTATGCAATTTTTAAAAAGTAAATTATTACCTGGTATCACAATTAATTGCTATACTACCAAAACTTTAGTCTGATGGCCTGTAGCTATACCTCTGCAATAAAAAAAAAGTAAATTATTCCCTGGTATCACAATTAATTGCTATACTACCAAAACTTTAGTCTGATGGCCTGTAGCTATACCTCTGTACTACAATTGTAAATCTCAAGACAACCAAAAGCCTACAAACGTGATGTGTCAATGTTTGAAAACCCTATAGCAATATTAACAAGAACAATCTTCATTTTTCACTCATAGCTAGTTTCAGTGCAGAGGTGTGTGTGAGTGAGTGTTGTTTCTATAGCCCCGAAACTCATAAGGATTTTATACTAAAATGAATTCGAGTGAAATACACAGACTGACTCAGAACACTGGCACATTATATATATCGAAGCCTATTCAAATGCTCTAGAATAGAAAGCTAGAAAATATGCAGTGCAAATTACAGAACTCTAGACATGAGAACATACAAGTGTGAAACTTTGATCTCATACAGCACCTCCCCTGTTAGCCTTAAAACCAGGAGTGCAAGGAAAACGTCTCATTATTGTGTCTCTGAGACCTCTGAGGCTGTTGGGCATACAATTCCAGAGCTTAGATGGTGGTTTTTGTGCCGTGGTGATAAGGCACCGACATCTTGGAAAAAGAATCGTTTGCTCTCAAAGTAGCATGTTGCGCTACAGTTGCCAAGCATTATTTTATCTTATTTTTTATCGTCGAAGGATTCAAGATGTTAAAACTGACAAACTTCCAATTGTGGATGTAGATGGGTCCTACTTGTATAGGAAGCAAAAGAAAATCCAGCAGTCAGCAGTCACATGATATTTATTACACATCCGATCTTTCACGAAAAGGGTCCATTCCTTGTGCTAGTGCCAGAATGGACCCCTTTCATGAATCGGATGTGCAATAAACATCACGTCCAGAGTAAAAACTGCAGCGGTTGCCTATAGTGATATCATGTCACATTTGCGGACGTTAGTATTCCTGCATGGCCTCATTTTGAACAATGGGCGATAAATACATTGTATGAGGCATTGGAATGCACGGCTACTGCCATACCTGACTGCTGGATTTTCTATTGCTTCCTTTACAAGTATGACCCATCTACATCCACAATTAGAAGTTTATATCAGTACAGAAATGCCAAGTTCCACAGAGTCAGATGCTGGAGCCTCCTTGTGTATATATACGTGTGACACACATGCAATGTGATATAGCATGTGTTATCTGTTTTCTGTGAGTAGTATTATTACGGTTCAAGTGGAAAGTAAGAGTTACGTTCATATGTTAACAAATTGTCGACAGTACCAAAAAACAACTGCTACCTGCAACACACACATACTATGTCTCAGTACAGATACCTTTGAACTCGTAGCTTTGCTCTAAAACGCTGAATTTCCAATTAGTACTGATTTGAAATGCAATCACGCAACATAATTGTTATTGATCAACATTCATCTAACAGCAATTTAGGCAGGGTTCTTTGCTTACAGCAGCCACGGGGCTAACTATTGGGAGATTCACAACACGCATAAATATTAAAAAACCTTTCACATTGTTCCGTACTCCCTAACTTTTCTGGGCCCTTGAAATCTTACAACTCAAATTCATAACTTTTTCCAGAATTCCAAAACCTCTATGAACCCTGTGTATTAACTATACGCATAGCAACAGATGACATTGACATTTGTGTATGTGATGCCTGTTTGATGGTTCAACTTACACTTGGTGATGTGACTGAAGCTTGCAACTGTGATGTCTAAAGAGTTTTAAGAGAAAAATATAAGCCATGGTGATCTAATACATATGTGATGATGATTGACACTTCTTAATTGTATACGTGATGCCAGTTTGATAAGTGTCATGGGTCAACTTACACTTGGTGATGTGACTGAAGCTTGCAACCGTGATGTCTGAAGAGTTTTAAGAGAAAAATATAAGCCATGGTGATCTAATACATATGTGATGATGACATTGACACTTAATTGTGTATGTGATGCCTGTTTGATAAGTGTCATGGCTCAACTTACACTTGGTGATGTAACTGAAGCTTGCAACTGTGATGTCTGAAGTGTTTTAAGAGAAAAATATAAGCCATGGTGATCTAATACATATGTGATGATGACATTGACACTTAATTGTATACGTGATGCCTGTTTGATAAGTGTCATGGGTCAACTTACACTTGGTGATGTGACTGAAGCTTGCAACCGTGATGTCTGAAGAGTTTTTTAAAGAGAAAAATATAAGTCACGGTGATCTAATACATATGTGTTATTACAAGTCATTGTACTAAATGTTTGTGTGTGATAGCAACATACACATGCTGATGATGGCATTGGCAGTGCACGTGATGTATGAAGAGATGTTTAAGAGAGTATCACAAATAATTGTTATACTACCAAAACTTTAGCCTGATGACCAGTAGCTATACCTCTGTACTACAATTGTAAATCTCAAGACAACCAAAAGCCTACAAACGTGATGTGTCAATGTTTGAAAAGCATTCTTCACTCATAGCCAGTTTTTCAGTGCAGAGGTGTGTGAGTGTTGTTTCTATAGCCTCGAAACTCATAAGGATTTTATACTAAAATGAATTTGTGTGAATAGACAGATTGAATCAGAACATGTGCGCATTTTATATGGGTCAGTTTCCGAGAAAATGAAAAGTGGCTATATATATAAAGTTATAAAAATGCTTCACGTTTGAATCGCTAAAACTCCATAACGGTTTAAGCTATCAACTTCCTATTTTCTACATTTCATACTACACCATTTCTCTACCGTAAAATATTTTTGGGGGTCTTGCACTTGCTCCGTGCCCGTATTGCAACGTCCGATACCCCACAGGGTATGAACCCGTCATAACTTTCGGCAGGAGTAATCAAATCGCTTCAAATTCGGTTTGTAGGTAGAGGGATCCTATAGCTATTGATTTGTTCTGTTGCTAATTTTGACTCTATCCATTGCGGAGATACAGGTGTGCAAAGTTTACGCACATGTCCTGCTCGATTTGCCCAGGCAACCCTATTTCCATTCTCCCATTCCGCATGAATATTAATCACTTCCTTGTTCCGCCCATTCTCCACGCTATAGCCGTTCGCAACTCAATGTCTGTTTCTTTTTTGTTGTTTTGTTTTATCTTCTGAGTCTATATGGGTCAAAGAAGATGAGTTATCACTTAGTACGATGATCGTACCGAATTAACGGATCCAAGTGAATGGAGTTGTCAGCTAGCGCCTGATGGTTGTCGTCGCCTCCCACGTCATGGACGCGCGTAAGGATTTTTTTTCCTACTCACTCGCATCACCGTTCGGTACCTAGTATTGGCATTCCCACATTCGCTTGCTTAACTTCATTCCTGTCATGCCCACTCGGCTACACTGCAGGGATGCTATAACTTAGCTCACATAGCACGTGAACATGCACTACGCACTTGCATTGTTACCTGCCACACACCTACCTACTGTATCTTTGCACACACAAACACGCTCACACCATGCACACAAAAACACACACACATACACACACAGACTGGGCTTGTACCAGATGCAGTGACATTGGTTCTTATTCACTGTTTTCACAAAGCGTACATGTGCATGAATGTACACGCCTGTGCACACACACATGCACGCACACATACATGCACACACACACACACACACACACACACACACACACACACACACATAAAGACTGGGCTTGTACCACTTGCAGTGACTTTGGGTTCTTATTTCTCACACTGTATTCACAAAGCATGTACATGTGCAAGAACTCACTTGCATTGTTATGTAAATAGCACATTCGTCACAAACACACACACACACAAGCACACACACAGACTGGGCTTGTACCGCTTGCAGTGACTTTTTTCTCACACTGTTATTACAAAGCTTACATGTGCATGAATGTACACACCTGTGTGCACACACACACACACACGACTGGGCTTGTACCACTTGCAGTGACTTTGGGCTCTTATTTCTCACACTGTTTTCACAAAGCATGTACATGTGTAACAACACACCTTGCATTGTTATGTAAATAGCCTGTACACCATATTCGTCACAAACGCACACACCACACACACATACAGTTGTCAGATTAAAAGTCACGTTTCGTTTTAGTGCGACGATTACTGCACCATGCAGTCTTTTCATAAACACCATATTAGTACGATTATCTCCTTTCACCCTTTCGTATGTGTTAAACGATACTTGTGAACTGCGCAACTCCGTTTAATGTTTAAATGATCACGCGTTACCCTTGGGGAACGAACGTTCCCCAAGGGTAACGCACATTTGCTGGCCTCTGGCTCTCACTAGAAATAATGGCTACGCACAAATCTTCTACTGTGTGGCATTATTATCTGATCCCAACATCCGCCTGAGGTTAAAAAGTGATTGTGATATCTGCGCTTTGCGCTATGCTTCTTTTGTTCCACATTCTTTGTACCTGACGATAATGGCGAAGGGTTTGAGTGTTGGAGATAGAGTGTGCGCAAATGCTACAAAGGTTCTTGGCGCCAGAAAAGCTACAGCCGAGTTTGGGAAACAGGCATCTAAGGTCCAATTGCGTGGAAAGGTAACTGAAAAGGTAGGAGCAGGACCGTCGGCAAAATGGCGCGTAAGGTGGGACAAACCTGAGATCGATATGTTACTGAACGCTCGCAGTCTCACTCGTGAGACACGCGATCTCGAGCCTGAAGATGACGATATGAACAGTTCGAGCGACGATGAAGATGAGTCTTCAGATGATGCTCCTGAAGAGAACCCCGTTATTGAAGACACTCTAGCAAGACCCGCCCCTTCCGATAATCCGCTCATTGTAGATGGAATACAATGGACAGCAGTTGATGCCATCACTGCTAACCACTTCGATGGAGATCATCACAGCATGAGGATTCTGTGGGGAGATGATGCACACATTTCCAGTAGATCTGTGTATGACTTTTTCCTGATGATGTTTCCAACCCATATGCTGGCTGATTTTGCATTTTGGACATCAACAGTGCTGAAAGATGCTGGGCAGGCAGAAACATCACCGCAGGAGGTACTGAAGGTGCTTGGGTTTTTGTATGGCATGACTGTGCATCCATATGGGGACCGTCGCAAGTATTGGAGTGTTGAAAACAGTGAAGATAGCCTCCTTCCTGCTCCAGCATGGGGAAATCGATTTGGTATGGGGCAAAGAAGGTTCGAAACTGTTCTCCGTTATTTGACTTTTCATGATCCTTCAACTTTCAATGAAAGTGACAGGTGGCACCCAGTTCGCACACTTGTTGATACTTTCAATCAGCGCAGGCTTGGTAAGGTTCGTCCTTCGAGCTGTCTTGTTGTAGATGAGTCTTTTGCATCCTGGATTAGTAGAAAGCCAGATGATATGCCAGATGCTCTCCCACACACCCAAAAGATAATTCGCAAGCCAAAAGGTGTTGGCACAGAGTTTAAAAACCTTGCTGATGGTGTGACTGGTGTCATGCTGAGATTAGAAATACAAGAAAAGAAAAGTGATATGGCAGACAAAGACTGGTCAGCACTCCCTGCTGGCACAGCATGGTTGCTTCGGTTATGTGAGCCCTACTTCGGAAGCCATCGGATAGTTAGGGCAGACTCTGCATTCACTAGTACAACAGCGGCTGTATTGCTGGGAAAAAGAGGCTTGTTCTTACAGGGCATCGTGAAAGGGGCAACTAAAGAGTTCCCTGCAAAGTACTTGGACAATTGTCAGTACCAGAGGGGTGACCACCATGCTGCAACTGCAACAATTGAAGGTGTCCCAATGATTGCACTGGGCTGGAAAGATAAGACGCTAAAAAGGTTCTTGTCAACATGTGGGACAACAGTGGAAGGCCAGCCACACACGAAGAAAAGATACCGTGTGTCTGAAGATGGAGAGTCATCAGAGATATTTTACAAGACTGTGAAAAGACCCAAGCTAGTAGAAGAATACTTTGATAGTGCTAGCAAGATTGATGTACATAACCACCTTCGCCAGGGTTCACTGGCACTTGAGGAAGCTTGGGGGACAAGGAAATGGCATCACCGTGTCTTTGCAAGCATTTTGGGAATGGTGGAGGTGGATGCCTTCCTACTGTATTCAGCCCTTCATTTAGATGGTAAAAGCATGGAACACCGCACATTCACAGAGAGATTGGCACTGTCTCTCATTACCAACACATATGGTGTTCCAGTGTCGCCCCATA
This sequence comes from Ephydatia muelleri, assembly GCA_013339895.1. Lineage (NCBI taxonomy): Eukaryota > Metazoa > Porifera > Demospongiae > Spongillida > Spongillidae > Ephydatia > Ephydatia muelleri. The sequence goes on from JABACO010000024.1 coordinate 1,808,164, forward strand.
CTAGGTCCCTAAGGTCACCACAACAATCTGAAAGTGCATCTACAGATACAGCTCATCTCTTTATGCCCCTGACCACACTACACCAGTATGAGTCAAAGCAGGGCAGTGCTGGAGGGGCTAGGAGAAAGTGCCTGGTGTGTGTACGTGTGTTCAAAGAGCAGAACAATGGCCACTACTTCTGCTCAACATGCAGTCGACCTCCTGAAGGTTTAATAGTGACTGTATGTGGAATGTCATCAGATAGAGGCTCTCGCTGCATGGATTGGCATAGGGAGCGTGGCATACCTGAACTCTGAAACTATGCACTTTTACATGTAGCACTATGGAGCATATGAGTAGTGTAATTTTGCTACATTGTAATGTATAATGTTATACGCGTTACCCCTGGGGAACGTAATGCTTGCGCAGATAGACATTAAACTGGTTTTATAGTTAAGCACGCGGCATCTTTTTGAATAGTCGATAGTTTAAACGATGACGCTTCGAAAAGCACTGAAAGAACTGAGTAAGTATAAGTAACTTTCCAAAATAATCGGAAAAGTATATCATATTGTACTTGTTCCAAAGAACCTGTTTTTCCTAATATTCTGGGCCGAGGAGAATTCCGTAACAAGGGTGCTGAAGGAGAAGGTGTTGCCATCGGTAAAAGGAGCTGCGCATGAGGTTGGCAGCACTGTACAAGTGAATACTTTCACGCATACATTCTAGGCCCTCCGATCGCAAGCGCTTGTAGATAGTTGGCGCTTTGTGCCCTTTCCGATGATAAAAAAGGATGCGAAGCTTGACATAATTGCTGTACACCATTTTCAAAAATAATAAGTTATTAGTTAAGTGACGCGGTAAAAAAAAACTATGACGTCTTGACAAAATGCGGTGCTAATACGAACGGTGCAATCGATTCGAAGACAAAACTAAGCCAAACCCGAAGCCATACACCCGTGCAACGATCGTCACACTAAAACGAAACGTGACTTTTAATCTGACGCCTACTGTACACACACACACACACACACACACACACACACACACACACACACACACACACACACACACACTGGGCTTGTACCACATGCAGAGGTTTTACAAAGCGTACATGTGCATGAATGAACACACATACACACATGTGCACACACACAGTACCACTTGCAGTGACTTTGGGTTCTTATTTCTCACACTGTCACTGTTTTCACAAAGCACGTACTTGTGCATGAATGTACACACTTGATTATTATGTAAATAGCTGTACACCATATTCGTCCCACACACACACACACACACACACACACACACACACACACACACCACTCGTGCACACACACACACACAGGCTCGTACTACCTGCAGTGACATCAATTGGGTTCTCATTTTCACACTGTTTTCACGAAGTGTACATGTGCATGAATGTGCACACCTGTGCACACACATTGTTATGTACACAGCCTGTACACCATATATTTGTCACACATACAGCGCATACACATACAATACACTTGCATTGTTATGGAATGGAATCTTGTGCACAACACATACATACACTCATGTACAGTACACTTGTACGCGCGCATAAAAATGAAAAACATTAAGCATGTCTACACACACTCACACACACATGTACATTGCGTAATGTCTAAACTTGTTCTCTGTACCTGCACATGCATTGTATTCCATTTAACAGCTTTATGCATGTATTTTGACTTCTATACCCTGTCCCTTTGCACTCGTAGTGTGTCCCTCTGTAGTGTTGCAGGAAGTTGACAACTTGGTTCTCTGTACATACACACTTACATCACCATTTTCTGAGGTGTGAAATAAAAATGGGCACAACCCTGACTAAACTTATTTTTGTTCGCTATGCTCAGCTTTGTTCCACTTGCATGACTTTTCTCAATGTTTTCACCTCACATAGAGTACATGTACATGCCCTCATGGACACACACCCATCGTTTGATAGCGACAAAGAGGGAAATGATCCGATTCACCGACCTCCCTCCAGACGCGAGTCACGTTTTTTTTTAATGACTTCATTATACGGCATCATTCCTATATGGAACCTGCTTCCACAGGTTCCGATATCCCCAGTGTACTGCTAGAAGATTGAGGAAATGGGAGCCCATGGCTGCAGTTTCCATGTAAATACTACAAACTTTACAGGGAACAATGATATTCACTGTCAGACATGAAAGGCTTCCAACACAGTGAAAAGCCCTATAGCATAAGCCCACACACGTGCGCACACATCCGATCTTTCACGAAAAGGGTCCATTCCATGTGCTAGCGCCAGAATGGACCCTTTCGTGAATCTGTAAAACCCGCCGTGGTTGCCTATAGTGATATCGTATCACATTCGCGGACGTTACTTAGTATTTCTGCATGGCCTCATTCTGAACTATGGGCGATAAATACGTTGTATGAGACATTGGGATGCATGGCTCTGCCATACCTAACTGCTGGATTTTCTTTTACTTCCTTTACAAGTATGACCCATCTACATCCACAATTGGAAGTTTGTCAGTTTTAACATCTTGAATCGTTTGACGATGGATAAAAATAAAATAATGCTTGGCAGCTGTAGCGCAATATGCTACTTAGAGAGCAAACGATTCTTTTTCCAAGATGTCAGCACAAAAACCACCATGAATCAGTGGCTAATCCAGGGGAGGGGGGGGGGGGGGGGGAGGGGCACAGCAGGATGCGTGGCCATTTCATGTACTGACATGCGCAAGATATCACTAAACGGCTGCGGGTTTTACTCCGGACGTGACGTTTATCGCACATCCGATCTTTCACGGAAGGGCCCATAGGCACTGTATCGATTTAAAAGGTCAAGATTATAAATTAAATTATACATAACCTTTGCGGTTACAAACACCTCCCATGCGATTCCGCAACCTAGAATGATCGCTTTTTTTTTTTTTGGCGGGCAATGTTTAGTACCAAGCATTTTGAGCGAATATGCACGCTTTATTCTATACGTGCAAGAATGATATCGTACTGCCATGAAAGCATATACCGCATCGCGCACGCGGACAACTCTTGGCTTATTTCAATGGCTTGAAAATCGTTTGACAGCTAAAGTGCAGACATGTTAGGGGGCTATTCGTTGCCCTCGACATTTTTTTCAACACCAGCAAGTCTACCAATAAATAAACATTACTCACACCTATATAGAAATAGCGTATACAAACCTTGTATACTTCCAGAGCTTTTGTGATCACTCTTACAACTTCATTTTCGTCGACCATTCTTTCGCAGTTCACGTGTACCGTCACGTGAGAATATGAATGAAACCGTATCTATTATTTTACGAAATACGGAAAACAAGGCGAAAGCACGGCTGTATCATTAGGCCACTTAGTTCATAAATAGATTATTACGGTACATCTACCATCCCCGTAGCGACCGACCTAGCAACCGAGTTGCGAATATACAGCTTTGGCTGCATGAAATAAGACTTAAATAACATTGGTTATTTTTCATGGTTGTTCTTATTCCGATTCCATGCACGCAGGACCGAATCCCCATCCTGATCCACTGCGCACGTGTTGTAGTAGCCCTGGAGGAATCGCGCGGTTAGACCATTCTACACAGTGCAAAAAGTATGTTATGCGACACTGTATATAATAGCGTATATTCGAATATACACAGCAATATAAGCTGTCGGCGTATTAAACATTATAAGCAAATGCAATATAGTCAGTCACGTGCGGTTTGTGGTATCTTAGCAAACCTTTGAATTTTAATGTTACATGGTGAACCGCGCACTACCGTAATTTGGGTTTTGACCTTCCGTAAACCAGTCCTCCCCCTCACTCCTCCCCCCCTTTGCATCTGCTTGGTTATAAAACTTTTCTTCGCACATATAAGTGGTACAACACCAAACACAAAATATTCAAACACCATAGTGTTTAAGACAGCGGTTCCCAAGTACTAACTTAGTGTGACCTGAAAAAGACGACAATAAAATAATAACATTTGGCGTCAATTGAAATGGCCGTACTTACCTCTAGTGATGGACTTGTTGGTGCCGTCGTTGCTTTAGGTTTCGACCTAACCAAAATGCGCACAAGAAGAAAAATACATTTTAGAGCCTCCCAGCATACTGTCTTATTACTTACCAGTTCGAATCGAAACGCTGCAGAAAAGCAGAATGAAGGTAGCAAAGCCATTGCGTAACTTACCTCAGCAGAATCGACCACTTGTGATAGCCGAAAACCATAATCCTTGAGACAACGGTCCCCATGTACTACGTGACCTGATAAAGACGAGAACATAATAACATTTGGCATCAATTGAAATGGTCATACTTATCCCTACTGATGGTCTTGTTGGTGCCGTCGTGTTTTAGTTCTCGGCCTAACGAAATGCGAAGAAAAAAACATTTTAGTGCCATACTAACCAGCAGTATACGAATCGAAACTCTGCAGAAAGCAAAATGCAATGCCACTGCGTAATTTAACTCAGCAGCATCGGCCGTTTGTGATAACCAGAGACCAAACACCAATAAAGTGCATTGCACACAAATTGTGAGTCGCTTACCGTATACTAGGCTTGCCTTCAGCAGGTTTATGGGGCTGATGTACTGCATCACAAACGCATCCCCAAAATAACACAAACATGCATGATAAGCAAAGACACGTACCTTTCCAGGCCACACTCACACGGGAACCCGCCAAAACTAGCCATCACGTGCAATGGCATAGTCTAATTGGTGCACTTTTAAATTTGGTTCAACAATTATAAATAATAAATAACAACGATAACTGTGTATAACAGCACTAACCTATTGTAAAATATGACAAGTAAGATTATCACCAATTTCTTGAACTGGCATACGAAATCTTTAAAGTTACAACACCTGCATGAAATTTTAACAACAATATCATACTTTCCATATCATTATGTACTGTATATCCATGCCAAATTGAACAGTAATGGTAAGAATGAAAATGGTACACATGAACATTACAAAATAGTAATGACCACACTTGCACGTACATGTCCACACGCTCACGAACACACACACTAGCACATACACACAGATGTCCACGCACACGCATAAACACACAACACACAGACAGACACACAGTTGCATGTACACACATGCAGACAGATGTCACACACACGCATACAGACAGATGTCCACACACATGCATATGCACAGACACACACACACACAGACAGATGTCCACACACACATATACACACAGACAGATGTCCATCAGTATCTGCTAAATATGAGAGGCTATTTCTTCTGAGGAAGTAAGGTGGCTTCACAGTGTTTACGATGCATTATATACAAATTCAGAAATTGCTTACATCCCCATGCTCATGAAGTGTTTTATGAAATTGATATATTTGGTGAACACTTCACATCACTGACAGTAAAATCCAAAGAAAATCACTCTCCTGTTGTTACTGCATATTGGCCTGCATCATTAGAGCAGAATGGCCCTATATGTGAATTATGTGCTGGAGCTATTCAGTACGTTTTTTCCCATAACATTTCAATCATAATATCATCTTAAGGTTTTTGCCACCTTAACTAAAACGGTGGATCATCTACCTAATGTCCTGTTGTGTAGTGTGTGATACAACTGTAAAGTTTGACTTTGGAACAGATCATGTACTATTGCTCTGTCCAACGAACAAAAAAATCCATCTATAAATACTCAAATGCATTGGCTATGTGATACGTAATCTATGTGCATGTGTGTGTGTGATGTAAATATATGTTTTCTCAGTCATGACATGTGGTATAATTGTAATCAGTTCTATGTCGACATAATTGTGATTCTATATCGACATCCACTTTTGCATTGCCAATTGATTGGAATGTCACATCCGAGGAGTGAAGAACTGTGCATCCAAGCCTGCATGCATATCTTACTAAATGATTTCGTATGTGTAAGTATGTACGAGTGTGGGCATGATGTGTTAGTATGTAGGATGTAGTGTGTGCGAAGTGAATTTATAAGTTACATCGATCTGTATAGCTAGGCTCGAAATCCGACTTTGGCATTGAGCGTGTCAAGTTCGGTTTGTACTGACTGTCGCATGCAAGACGTAATTAAGTACTAAAGGCTAAGTGTCGGCTCCTTAGTAATTAGATGCTTATTAACGCTTATACGAGAATAGATAATTTGCACACAAATATACACACAAGTATATGTGAAACTTGAATAGATGGGTTTGTATGGGTTATGATAGGCATTTATTCCATTAGAAAAGTACAGCCTCACAATGGCAACTCTTTGTTCGATTGACAGTCTTGGTACTCGTGGCATTTTCAAGTATAGTGGAAATGTATACCCTTTAATCTTTTTTTATACTTTTTAGGTACATTTTGATTGGATAACAAGCATTTGTATTGGACAACTATCCGTGCTTTCCTATTGGTTAACTACTTCTATCCATGCATTTTCATTGGTTGGGAGACAAAAATCCATTCTAAAAGTGATCCTGAATCGCAGTCAACATACCAACCCTTCCTTCTACATGTACTCTTCTCCAAGGACAAATATGCTCATCGATTATTTGACTCAATACAAACTCACAAACAGTACAACAATGCCTTAATTATGGTTCAAACAGTCTACTGAGAATGTCTAGTCACCCTTAGTGAATGCTAACAATCCAGCTGGCTTTCTCAAACAAACCCATACAAACCCATCTTCCACAGCAATAAGGCTATACCTCCTTAGCGCCAATCTTCATATGTAGGTAATATAAAATGCTTTATACACTTTTCTGCCAGGACCTATATGTACACTGTGTGCTCTTTGAGGTGTTTGATCAAATGGCATTGCTTTATAACTTATCACCAATCATATTTCACACGAGAAAGGTGTAACCTTCAGTTTTATGCAGCTGTAGTCAATTTTATAATCTTCCTGTGAAAGATGTACTGCCTATATTACCCACTATAGGTTTCAAAAAGACTAATACACACATTCCAGTCATTTGTATACAAATGCTAACCATCTAGCGAAATCTATATCCCACACCAATCTTATCACAAAGGAAGCGGTGCCAAAAAAAACCTACAGGAATCCTATTTCTACACACTTTCAGAGAGATCCTGAACACACGTATATACAGCCTTGGGGTCTGGGGGAGTGCTTTAAGCAATCCATATGCTAATGCATGTCCACCAATATGAGATGCATATTTTTTCATACCGGTAGACACATTTGTATGTCATTTTCAGCTGTTTCACGTGATGGACATCTTGAGAAAAGTGGTCAGGCCCACGAACTCCCATGATATCCTCACAGTATAGACCTTTCAGTCTTAAGTTATATTTCTCACCTTGTAATCATTTTATTCTGATTTAGGTTAACTCTCTACAAAAAGTATTCTAACATGATAGATTCAGGAAATAAAAGTAAAGACCTTATTGTGCATTCTGAATAATGTCAGCAAAACTGCTCACTCTCTTACGTAATGAACAACGTTGGTTTTAAAACTGATTAGACTTAGCACACACCACAGATTTCAACACAAATCACCATGACACACAAATACACATGCACTGTACATACCAGTTGAGAGCCATATCTACAGTTCCTATGACATTGAATACTGTTGAAAAGAATGCTCGAACAGTTCGAAATTTTTTTTTCAAACACACGTCGGTAATTTCAAGTTGGTGTCAAAGTATTCAACATACCATTAATTAACGTGTTTACTTCTCCACCTCTGGTGATAAAAGATCAGCAGCCAACTCTCAAAGAAGCCCAACAACTGTTATGGGCTGGTTGAGATGCTGTCTGAGTTGTCATACTGTGCAGTGCTGTTGTGTGCCTGCATAGATGCAGGCTTTGTATTCACCATGCAATGTGTCACTTGCAATATGTGAGAGCTTAGTGTTGTAAATTATTGTTTACATCTAAGTCTGGGTCCTTGTGATGAAGCAGGAAGTGGTGTGGGGCATGAAAGACATCCTCGTTCCTCATTCCTCATTGGGATTTGGGTAAACCAGTGGCCTTTGATCTGACCGTCACATCTACGCTATATTCAAGCTAGTACATTACTAGAAGCGAGTGTGACGGGTGGATCTGCAGCTCTGGCAGCCAAGGTGTGCAAGCACAGTTCCAATGATGCCAAATGCTTAGAGCTTGGCTGTTCATGTATCCCCATTGCAGTAGAGACTTTGGTTAGGGGTTACAGAGGCCATGCCTACCATGTCACGCCTAGCAACTCGCCTAGCCACTCCGGTCCTCTCATGCCATTCGTCAATTGTATGGCCAGCTTAGCCTTACTTTGAGCCATCTCACGGGCACTCCTGTCACAGGGATCAATTGTTGAAGATCCATAGGACATAACTATCTGTAATGCTTTATACTGTAAGTCAGTCCATCTCTCTTAGTATACTGTATTGTATGGGACTGTACATAAGTTACGTCACGCTAAAGGGGGAGGGAGGAGGGGAGGGGGGGTGACAATTTAAACGTCAGTATGGGATAATACGTGACTAGGGGAAGGGGGGGGGGGGGGGTCCATAATGGTAAAAAAAAAAAGAAGCGTGACGTACCTTATGGATGGAGCTAACCTATACCATCCATTTGTTGATGATGCACAAATGTTGTCTTTCAGTTTTATGGCATAGATTATGAAGGTCCTCTGCCTAAGATGGAGGAAGATGGAGATGTCCATGCACCTGCAATTTCAACAAGCATTTCAGAGGATGAATATGTTGCCTCGTGTATGGCCACCTTAAGACATAATGGTGGAGACTACTATTTGGCGAAATCAAAACAATTTATTTTGTTAAATAACTGACGGTTTGCAATCGGCGAGTTCACGATAATTAAACTTAAGGTGATTTATAATTGGCGGATGTAACATTTAATTAGACTTATGCCGAAAATACAGAACTACCAGTACCGGTGTGCAAATGAATTAGACTCGTGTGGCCCGCTGTATACTATGCAACCGGCTCGGTAGTGTACAACAATAGTACATGAAGTTATCATTAGCGCTTCAGCGTGGCAACAGACTTCGCCCGCGACAGGGGGGGGGGGGGGGGGGGGGGGGGGGGGGGGGTCTCATGTGACAATGATAGGCGCATTAACGAGCCCTATTTTATTCGGGACGGATCCGGAGGTCGGGTGTTGTAAGCTATAATTCGCATTGATAAAAGTTAAAATGTATATATTTAACGGATTATACGCGGAATTGTAACATGTTTATCATTTTCATGCGTGGTATCAGAGTATGTTCGTACTGCATATACCACATGCACGGCGTGGAATTTTTCAGAGACAATTTTTTGAGATATTGTGATGTTTCGTTTTGCAGGGTTGTGATCGACGCAACTCTTTTGAGCGAGAGATGATCATTTGTACATCATGTCTCTGATTGAGCGATACGTATGTAGTTATATATGTAGCTGGTATAGCGCGTAGGTGTACGTGAGCGGACTTTGTGTTGTGTGTGGGTGCATACATGGTTGTACGCTGAGTATACTTAGGGATGCGTTGGTAGCAAACGCTGAATGTACGTATATAGTATAATGTGTTGATAGCCGTGTATGTGCGCTGAGTGTGCAGTATCAGACCTTATCACGCGCTGCAACCCTCCCCTACATGAAGACTGTAAGATGTAACTTTTGCACAGACCCTGTTGGTATAACAATCATTCGTTTACGGCCGTCTCTATGCACACAATAACCACTGGCATGCAATGTCCTGCTATCGCGGCCAGGCTGCGTATATACGCAAATTTGCGTATAATCGGTTAAGAGCTCTTTGCGCAGCAAGACGTTCGTACACAGGACACGACTTGAAATTGCGTTATGTGGTTACTATAACGTGGGTTGAAAGTGACACCGAGTATATTTAAGTATGGTCATAACGCATGCATGTGCCAATATCAATAAAAAATAGAATAAAAAACTTTAACTTAGAATATCGTGAAAACCACGTTTCTTTGAGACATCCAGTGCACAGATATTGTATACAGCATCACACTACAGATAGAATCCCAAACAAAATGTTAAGAGCGGAAGCTGTAGCGGAACTAAGACAGTGCGATTGCGGAAATACATAAATGGTTAAAATTTGTAGCTTTATTCTATGCAATAGAATAAAATAGAGGTGGACGCTAGTCTAATTTATGCTTTTAAAGTGTAAGTGGCTTAACTGAAATGAGATTATAGTCAATTTATAGAAATAGCTGTTCATGCAGCATTGGGTAATAATCACGCAGTATGTAGAATAACACGCTCAGCTATTATCCCTAGAAACCTGCAAATAGAATAAAATAAACATTTTCTAGGGATATATAATTTGGGTATGTTTATGGTTTTTAATTACATGTACTTTGTTTTCAGGCATGAATGGATCAAAAAGGAAAGTACAGAGATCAGCTATAGAAGCAAAATCATTATAATTTACTTCATCAAAGGTGTGGTACAATAGCTGCAGCGTCGAAAATGGCTATAATTTTGGAAGGATCTGTTGACACACAGTAGAGCTAATCATAAGAAGAGGGGGAAAATGAAAGGAGGAAACAGAAGGTATTTACATCATGTACGTCGTTAGCTATATACTACATGAATTAGTGTACATGCAGTTTTGCTTTATATCTCACCCATACTAGGATTAGAATCGACCTTCTGGCTTAACTTGACACTACCTCTTTGATATGGCTAACAGGCTTAATCTGAGTCGGAGTGGAAATTGTACATTGATTGCATACTGACTGCACATAATCTCATAAAAGGAACTTAACTAACATGCAATTGAACGTATACCACTCTATATTTCTACGCATCACAAGGTAAAATGTCAAAATGTCAACTACTAGCAAGAGAGCATAACTTGTAACTGCACTTTGGCAGCATGACCAAACAATTAGCGGAATCAAAACAAAAAAAAAACGTAATGCCACATGCAGTGATGCTATTAGATATGCATGGTTGTCAATGAATGCATAACATATAAATGTTGTTGTTGCTTTGTAGTAGCTAATTAACGCATGGCCGTAGCATCCAGTCCGGCCGGTCCCGGCCATCGGTTTTAACGATTATTATTATTTATTTCTTGGTTTAACCCGGTCTGTAACTCGAGTGAGTGACAAGATGAATGTGCAACTAGAGATCTGTATATGATCTCTGAGCTAATCAACCGCTGCGGTTTCCATTTCCGATCGTGAATTCGGAAAGAACGTAGTAAAAAGGGCTTTCAAACCATGATCGAGCGTTTTGTTTTATTTGCGTTAAAGCTGTTACCACAGTTCAGTTACGTACTATGACCCATATTGTATATGCAGTATTCATGAATGATACATGTACATGTACCTGTCAAAGCACACACTTTTAACTCCAAATGTAATTTAATGACGAGACAAACGGCAAAGGTGTTTATACGTGACGCACGCAGCTTTTGTGTAGTTTTTTACGTAGCGTTGGCTCCTGGGGCTCCGCCCCAGACCCCAATGGGGGAGCTTCCAGCGCTCCCCATACCCCTTTGCTGGGCGGGAGTAGTGCCCCCCTCCCGCACCCTCCCCGGGACTTTCTCCACATTTTCAATTTCCACAATGGCCGGTGTCACAGGAGTACGCGTCCCCCGACGTACGCGTCCGGCCGGACTCGGGGTCCTAGGATACTAGGTCCGCCGGACAACCAGTCCTAGGAGCCACTGTCCCCCCGGACAACGTATTCTAGGATAGTATGTCCCCCCTTAGGAGTAGCTGTCCCCCCGGACAGCGTATACTAGGATAGCATGTCCCCAATATAGCATTATTTTCTTTTCACTTATCACCAAGTCTAGTCTAATATGTATACTAGTTAATGGTATTATTGTAGCATTTTCCTATATATAGTCATTGTACCCATTCTAAGCTGAGCTAGCTACATGCACATGCATGGTATGCTATATAGCCATCATAGTCAGGGTAGTATAATAGTTCTTTAGTAGTGGTGTTTCATGTAGTTATAGTTCTTTGTTTTTGTTATAGTGTTGTATATTAATAATAATTATAAAGCTTATCAAGGTTTTCAATATAGATTATACATGTACCTATAGCTTATCGTGGTTTTTAATAGATTATTAAACGATATATCTGATCATACAACATGTCAGTGATAAATACATGAAACAAGTATACATAAAAAATAATGTTCAGTTGGGCTGACATTTTTTACAATTCCATTTGTATTTTTTATTGTTCCACGCTTCTTTTGGAATGGATATGTCACATTCTTTGTGGAACCATTCTTTACAAGAATCGCACTGAATCATTAATCCAGCATCTGGCATCCTACAATAGCACCTCACGTGTACGCTCTTTTTTTGTGCTATAGCACGACTACTGATTGGATGAGCTGAAGCAGGAAATGGAGTTTTGTAAACAATTTAAGAGATGTGGACGCATCAGTACTGCACTATAGTTCCTTTTACACACGTCTTGACCAGAGCATAGATCTATGGCAAAGGCAATGGCATATAGGTTGCAGTCAGAATGATTGGTTTGCTTCACAGTATCCATGAAATGAGATGTACCGCATCGTTAGGTGTACATAGAATTGCACATATTTGTTCAATGATAAAACTATTGCAGGTGTCATAAAAACTATCGAAAACGTTCACGTGGCCAGATGCCAATCCAATGGTCGAAATAGTCACCCAATGATCTTCTCCATTGTGTAGAATTTGAATGAATTCTCTCATTACATTGAATCTTAAATTATAAGCCAAGGTTGTAGCTTGAAATCCCGGTCGGCCATATTGGCTATGGAGAAGGAACTGTAAAGCATTAATCAAGCACATCATCTACCCACTTGTTACTCTCCAGGATGCATCTGTGTTCTTCATAGAGCTTAACATCTTCCACTTCCATCCATTGTTTACGACATCTAACCTTTCTGGCTTTCTTTATCGGCTTCTCTTCATCACTGGTTTTCTTACTTTGTTGTTTCTCCTCATCACAATCATTCACGCTAACTTTTGCTTCATTCGTTCTACAATTATCAGGTCGTACTTGAATGAATCCAGAGGCGCAAACATTCAAATCTGGCTTACTGGCTAAGTTTAGGCTGTCAAGAATCACACCATCTTTATTGTACATCTTTCTTGTCTCCATAACCCACTGACAGAATGCATCAATATTCGCTGCAGACATTAGGAAGTATCTTTTGCCATATCTAATAATGGTCTTAATACTAATGCCACTGGATTTGAACCAACACTCCAGAAGTTGAAGAGACTCCACTGGATAGAAACTTCCATTAATGTCATGCATTCTGAAATGATCAAACTCTTCGGAAAGTTTTTCATTCATTATTACAAACTGCCCTCCGCAGAAATCTCTTAAAGGTGCTTCTTTATTATATGCACGATGAGTCAGCCAGTGCTCTACAATAAGATCCTTGTTCAGGGCATACTCACCAGCTTCAGAATTTAATCCACTTGTCTAAAAAAAAGTAAAACGAAGTAAGGTAATATTTTTATACCGGTGTACTTAGGAAATACATTTACGAGCATAACGTACATAAAATAACATGTTAAAGACTGAATAACTTACATCAAAGTCATCATCATCTTCTGCTGGATTAAATGCAAGTTCATTGGCACCTGTTCGCCATAATCGAAACAATTGTGGTGAAAACAATTGCTCATGAAGCAGTTCACGAGTAGAAATTTCACTGCCATAGATTTTTTCATTGTGAGAATCAGTCACACCTATGGCCAGTCTCTCTTTGCTTGCACTTTCTTCATTGTGAGATGCAGTAAAATCCTGTTCAATTTTGCTTGCTATCTCCTCGTCACTAGCACCAGCATGAACCTGCCCTAGATCACTAGCAGCTTCATGAATTTGCCTTTCTTCATATGTTTTCAACTGGATTGAATTATATAAATTTTTTAAAACCTTGCCGTGTTCAATCTTTAATAAATACAACGCCTTATCACACACTTCAGCTATTGTAAAAGGGCCTGTCCACTCATTGTCCATTTTCCCTCCTTTTCGAGAAAGCTTTTTCATATTTCTTAAAAGAACTGGGCTTCCTAGTTTGAATTCTGCCTTTGCATGCTTGCGGTCATAGTAAAGCTTTTGTTTAGCTTGAGCATTTTCAATTTTAGATGCAACTTTCATAAAAGTCTCAGTGCGTATCATATCCAGCCTTGCAGCATGCCTCTGAGCTTCACTTTCAATTTCTGGGATTGCATGACCATTATCCACATTACTGGTGTGTAGCTGGATGGGTAATACTGCTTCTCTACCGTACATAAGAAAAAAGGGTGTGTATTTAGTTGTAGCATGAACACTTGTACGATATGAGAAAAGAACTGATTCTAAGTGTTCGTCCCAGTCATCTTGATCAGCATTAATATATTTAACAAGCGACTTTGTAACAGTTTGATTCAGTCTTTCGTCAAGTCCGTTGGTTTGCGGTGGTATGCGCTTGCAATACGATGCTCAGTTCCCATCAGTAAAAAAGCTTCTCATTTAGTGCATTTACAAACTCACGACCCTGATCTGAAATGCATACTTTAAAACAGCCAAACCTAGCAATTAGGGAATAAATGAAATTGGCTATCCCTTCAGCACATTTGGATGGAAGAGCTTGAGCTTCGGGCCATTTTGAAAAATAGTCTGTGCATGTTACTAGAAACCTGACAGAAGATCACAAAATGGCAATGTGAGGATAAATAATGTCAAATATCAGTGCTGTTTAATTATCAACGTACACACTGCACAAAAACATACCGTAGAGTCCCGGATACAACACCCCCTCCGCCCTCCATGGAGAAAATGGAATGTTTTTTCACACGAGCATATCTCCATCACCATATTAAGCGCTAGGACTAACCAATTATGTTGTTTGAGAAATAAAAGTTTGTTGAATATTAATTTTATTATAAGTAACTACTGTAGCGCTTATTTTTTTACTGAGATACGATCGGTTAAGAAAAAAAGTAATTTTTTCTATGCATACATGGGGATGGAGAGGAAGGTATTATAATTATACCCGGAACTGTACGACATTTGTTCCATAATAAATAAGGAAGGAGCAATGTACAAAGAGAATAAAATAAGTACCTAGTACAAATAAATACAATATTTTTTCACACTGTTGCAAATATGCAAGGAGTTGCTTAAATTACATCAATCCCCAAACCACATTACCATTTCACTCTGGAGCCATCAGTGCAAAAACAGGCTAGGATATATAGATTATGAACGCAAAAGATAACTTTGTTCGAACAAAATCATATAATTTTTTGTACAAATTCTCTCATTTTGTTGCATAATTACTTGTTTTTATACACTATGTACAATCGATTACATGAAGCCCAGCATGAGAACTTTACCTGTTATTATTACGTGTCAGTGTCAACGGTCCAACGAGATCAATTTCAACTTGATGCCACACTTCAGACCTCACTGGAATGGGATGTAGCTCTGCAGAGGCCTTGCTTAGCTTCTTATTGGTTCGCTGACATGTATCACATGTTCTAATATGTTCTTTAATGTCGTTGGTCATATCATGCCAGTAGAAACGAGAGCATGCCTTCTGCAATGTTTTATCCCTGCCAAAATGGCCTCCACCTGGTCATGCATGAAAATGGAATACAATGTCATGATGTTTACATGATACACAAGGAGTTATTACCTAGTTTATCGTCGTGGCAAGCTTCGGTCACTCTTTTCTGGTCTTCTTCGTCAAACACCCAACGTCTTCTATCATATACAACTGACCATCCTCGAGTACAAACTCTCCTGCTTTCCTGCGTATCGTCCTCTTCCAGTTCTTTTCAGCATCCACTCTGTACGCCCTTTCCATAATATATTTCATTACGTCTTGATACAGCAGCTTTTCTTGGTCATTCTTCTCACTCCTACTCATTTCCTTTTCACTCCCTTCGCTCATTTCCTTTTCGCTCCTTCCGCTCAATTCCTTTTCACTCCTTTCGCTCGTTTTCTGTTCACTTCTTCAGCTCATTTCCTTTTCATTCCTTCCGCTCGTTTCCTTTTCGCTCCTTCCGCTCGTTTCGTTTTTCCTCCTTCCACGCGTTTCCTTTTCACTCCTTTTCTTTTCACTCGTTTCGCTCGTTTTCTCACTCATTTCATAAACTTTTAAACACGTGCGCATGTTTAGTATTATTAATATTGCGTCTGTCAGGGCCAGACGGATCCTGCCTGGCCACTGAATGAGGTGACAATTGAGACCTGAAATGGAGAGGGGACTGCGCTTCTAGAAGGATCTCAGGTGTGTGTATGCTGACACATGGTTGCGCATTGGTATTTAAGTGTATTGGTGCATTGATTATAATGATTACTTTTGGCGTGGAACGACCTAGCGAACGTGGTGGTAATCCTGACAGCGTCACTGAGATTGTAGGGCATCGGATGTTGAATTATATTGTACATAAATACTGATTTCCAAAGCTACATACATGTACATATCTGCTGCTTATGGGCAAAGCTTAATTTATTTGGCTTACCTATACCTCCTGCTACCGGTAACGAAGTCAACAAGGGGCAATGGGGGACCTCGTATCCTAGGACCACGCGTCCGGCCGGACGGGTAATCCTAACGGCGGACCTAGTATCCTAGGACCACGAGTCCGGCCGGACGCGTAATCCGGGGGGACGCGTACTCCTGTGACACCGGACCGGTTCATTTATCGATGCTACGGTCCTGTAACGTGCAAGACAGTGCACTGGTTAGTATGGAGCTGTAATTTAAACATGAACACAATTGACAAATGCACATGATCTATGGGCTTTTAATCCATGTCTGAAGTGGAATTGGACAAAGAAGTTATGGCAATTAAGCACCAAATTAAATGCATACTCATAAATGTAATACATGCACATACACATGCACATGTCACAGCAGACAAATGTGCATACACACATGCACACATGTACACAGAACACATACATACACATACAGATGAATGACAATGAATCACAGATGCACACATACATGCAAACAGTATTAGGTCATGGCTTGACCCCTTCTTTCCTGAGGTCTACCCTGAGAAACTGCCAGCTAAAAGCAACAGATTCTCCTTTGGCCTGACACCAATCATCCAGTGCTTTTGACAGGCCTGTGCATATATAGATGAATACACATATGCACACTTGCATAAAACACATTACGCATACACACACCAGATACACCATACATGTACATTTGAACACCACACAAATACCTACACATGCATACAGATGCACACACATACCATTTTTCATATCGAATCCAGGAAAAGCATAGTATACATGCCATCATAAATTAAAAAAACACAGCTCATATATCACATAAAGGTCCGTACCTTGTCCACATGACATGCAATGTAGAATGTAGCCACACCCAGCCCCGGATCCAGGAATTTGTTATGGCGGGGGGGGGGGGGGGGGGGGGGGGGGCGGTTTTACCAGAGGGGCGGCAATGTATGCGAAGCTGTCTCAACTGGGGGGGGGGGGGGGGGGGGGGGGGGGGTGGGCGGGGGGGCAGTCGGCAAGTTAAATGAACCATAGATATTAGTCTAATATCTATGAATGAACCAATTCGTCACTCACATGCGCGCATTCTGTACTAAAACACAAGGATCATCACGACAAAAGGGTCCTGCCCTGTCGTGCTCCACCGCTTCGTTGACTCTTATTCGTACAACTGAGTAATCGGTACGACGCAACACGTATTTTTTGTCCGTCGCGTGCGCGTTAGTCGGGAAGGAGAGGGGGGGGGTGTGGGCGGGAATTGCTGCCAGGGGGACCCCCCCAAGGCTATGCTGGATCCGGGGCTGGCCACACACACGCGGTTCAATATTCCTTTTATTGCGCACTATTGCTTACGCTGCACTGTCTAAAACCTTCCCCCCCACCCCTAACCTAAGACTAACGTGGCCTGAAGCTTGGTGGGAGATTTTTGATATAAATAATACCAGTCATCAGTGTATTAATAAAATGTATCTGCAAATAGGAAAGAATGACTCTCACGTGAGTTGCACGTTAATTAGATACAAATGGAGGACATACATGCCAGTGCTCTTCAGCTGTGCTCCGTGATTCTGCGAGAAACGGAAGTATACCAAGAAACAAGAGACCTGGGCGTATTCGAATCTATGAGTCGGCATTTTGAATTATTTTACAGTCATCTATTGATGTCACCTGAGACTACTGAAAGTATGCTGACCTTTGTAGGAGAAATAATCGGTCAGATTCGCAATATTCTGAATGATGCAGATAGTACTGGTATAACCCAAGACGCCGTTGGGCGTCCCCGTTTCAATATAGCACAAGAGCAACTGGAATACCTATTGGAACTAAGATTCACGTGCCCTGAAATTGCCCGGCTCCTTGGTGTATCGTTGAGAACAATTAGACGTAGAATGGAAGAATTTGGCATAGCAGTTCGCAACCGATACTCCTCCATGTCTGACATGGAATTGGACGAAGAAGTTACGGCAATTAAGCACCACTATCCAAATGCTGGAGTCAATCTAACGTCAGGTGTGTGTATATATGTGCGTTTCTTAATTAGAATAGACCTTCTGCAACGCGCGCGCGTCTTACGCCATGTGTATGTTGCTTGTATGTTGCATTATTCACATAGTAAATAAGTATATATCACGTGAGCAGAATACCAAATTGTCTTTCTTCCGTCGTTCGTTCACGTCGTTTATGATTTATCTCCACCCCAGCATTATGACATAAAATAATAAAAGTAGCAATATACGCAGTGATGTAAAGCAGGTCTATTGATCTTGATCTGAAGATCTTTGTAACATTGCTGCCAGGAAACAAAACAATGGTTTCATGCATTTTTAAGATGTCATGCCCCTCCCCCCCCCTCAGCTTGTCATTTTAGATGTTAAATTTTTTGCTAAGCTCCCCTCCCTCCCTCTTTTGTGTGATTCACAGGCTGCAGTCATACTGTGTCACGTAATGAGCTAGCAAATTAGCAAATATAGGATCAATTACTAACATGACTATCAGTTAGATGTGATTCTATACGTAGCTGAAGCTTTTGGAAAGCTGAATGCAATTTCACAGTTATGTTATTGGACACCTATCTTGCCTATATCACTTTCCTTCAGGCATTAAGTGTGGTAAACATGATGATAAAGCTCAGGTTTACACACATTTACTTATGTTTACAACTAAGCAGACCTGATTGTTACCCAGTGGTGTAAAGGTGGTAAAGTCTTGGTTTACGTGTGTTTATGCATAATATAACATTTGACACATAGTACACACAGTCACAGTATACAAACACATCAGCACAGTACACACACCAGCACAGTGAGGCCCATTGCCAGGAAGTCTGGCGAGGAGGATTGATTAATAGGACTGTGGGACTTCTTAGCTCTAAAGTGGGGTGGGGGTGTCCCCTCGCGATTAGCCAGTATACACACACATCAGCACAGTACACACACCAGCACAGTCAGGCCCATTGCCAGAAAGTCTGGCGGGGAGGATTGATTAATAGGACTGTGGGACTTCTTAGCTCTAAAGTGGGGTGGGGATGTCCTCTCGTGATTAGCCAAATACGAGCACGGAGGGGAGAGGGTTGCCACTGCTCGATATGAAAAACGGGGGATCCTGTCAGCTTTGGGCATGATGCCAATTTTTAAAGCTGCGATTGCTGGAGGGTGGAACTCAAGCATCAAACGGCGGGGGGTCGACCGATCCCCCTATGGCTACGGGCCTCACACACATCAGCACAGTACACCACACACACACTCCAGCACAACATATCACACCAACATACAAGTAGCAGTACTTAAATAATAAACATACGGTAAACATTTACAGATGACAGAGATAAGACAACTACACATGCACAACCACGTAGTGTACACTCCCACACCAGCAGTGGGTACTAAAACACACCCCAGTGTACACTCTAATACAAGCGCGCATGGGCACACTTGGTGTACAGTATACCCCTTCACCCCAGCCACCCCCTTGGCCCCACACTCACAGCAGTGCATGGAAGAATATATAGCTGTGCTGCTGTACGTGCTGGCACAGTAAACACATCTTCACACAGGCACATCTACACGTATTATACATACAGACACCTCTTTGCATACTTACTTACAAAGGTTGCTCGCAAAGAAAAACCAGGTGAACAACTTCGACATCTTTTATTAATAAATAGAATAGTTCACTTTGGAAAATGGCATTCTGCCATGTGCGAGTTCTAAACACTTTAGAAGAGACTACCACAGCATTTGAATGAAGAGGTACATGTATATGTGAGATGATAGAAATTTTTCTAGGAGGGAATGGCTCAACAATGACCCTACTTGCAACTTTTGAATTTTGTGGCTATAGAGCTGATTAGATTTCTGGTGTAATGTTAGCATGAAATAGCAGTCCTTGAATTAGACAGTATTGGGTCATTCCATTATATTTTACATCACTTTTTGAATGTGTTTCATTTAAATTATATCTCTGCATATTTGTAAACCTTTTTAAAATTTATTTTATTTTGTTTCAACTGCATTGGGCACTGCAAATACATGTATAATGAAAGAATAAAAGGAAGCAAAACTAGAAGAAATTAGACATGCTCAGTCTACTCTCGCCCTGGAACATGCCAGCATGATTGTATCTCCCAATGAAAAGAAACACACTGCAGAGAATAAGCATATAATAAAAATAAGCTCAAATGAAGCATAAGTGTCAAAATGTGATTTTTATTATATGGATGACTCTATTGTGTTGCATTCAATATCAACATTTACAATACACATTAGCCATTGTTTAGCATCGTTTGTGATGTAATATTTTATTTCAAATTTTGAACGAATTATTGGTCGAGCATGTATATGTAATCAATATGGTTATAATATGTACGGAGACACAATTAATTAAAATTTGTGTATGTCCGATTCTTGGTACAATACACTCTATATGTGGATGTGGGTTGAAGACATTTTTACTCTGTCAGGAATACTTCGATCACGAGGTTATACTGTTCAAAACAGCCGTGTCCATGACTCACTGCGCAGAGTTGACCCAGCTGGAGTTGCACTGAGATTGGCAAGAACTATACAGAGAAGGATCTACCGCGTTCAGGGTCCTTTGTCCTTGTGGCACATTGATGGGAATCACAAATTGATTCGGTAATGTTACATTTTACTTGTGTTCACGAATGAAGGCGACGGTTTTAAATGAATATAATTCCTTAATAAGATTGTCAATCATAATGAATTTATAAATGTACCATCATGTTTAGGCAAATACAAACCACATTATTTGAATTTGATTATTTCAAAAGATAAAATCAAATTAATATAACTAATTTGGTATCACAACTTTTAATTAATAACATGATTCATAAACTGCTGAATACCAGTTTGAAAATATGAAATTTGATTAGTGCTTTCCTAGTTAATATTCAAAACAACAAATCGAAATAGACAATGCTGAATGACCACTACAATTAATACCAAATCATATGGGTCAGTTTCTGAGAAAATTGCGCTTCGCTGTATATATAAAATGTTATAAAATTTACTTGCGCTTGAATCACTATAACTTCCGAACAGTAAAAGGTATCAACTTCCTATTTTTAACACTTAATACTACATCATTTCTCAATGGTAAAATCCATTTGGGGGTCTTGCACTTGCTCCGTGCCAGTATTGCATCGTTCGATACCCCACCGGGTTCAAACCCACCATAACTTTCGGTAGGAGTAATCAAATCGCTTCAAATTCGGTTTGTAGGTAGAGAGGTCCTATATCTACTATCGATTTGTACTGTTTGTTAATTTTTACTCTATCCATCACGGAGATACAGCTGTGCAAAGTTAATGCACATTTCCCGCTCGATTGCACCATTTTTGCATGCAACCCGTGTTCCATTCTCCCAATCCACAATAAATTTTGATAACTTCTTTGTTCTGCCCATTTTTCCATTTCTCCCTTAGCCGTTCGCAACTGTTTTTGTCTCACTCAGGCAGTGAGTTTATGCGGGAAAAATAAAAGAAGAAGACTGCTCAGTTTTCCAGACGATCGTATCAAATTAACGGATCCAAGTGAATGGTTGCAGTATAACCTTGCGCCTCCCACGTCACCGGCAGTATTCAAAACGGCACGCGTAAGGCTATTTGCTACGCACTCGCATCAACCTCTAGTCGTGTCTATTTGCCATCATCTTGCTACAATCATCGTCTTATATCTGCCACGCCCACTCGGCTACAATTGCAATTATTTCGGTCTCACACAACTTTCAGCTCACACATAGTACATGAACACGCACTTGTGCACACACTTGCATTGTTGCGTACATGGCTCTGTACGCTATCGTATGGCGTATTTTCTTATACACAACCACACACATGCACACACACACACACATACACACACACACACACACTCATGTACAGCGTACTTGCACACACCAGTTACACATGTGGCAAACACCTGTCTGATGATGGTACAAACACTCACAAACATTGTCACATGCACATGCATTCTATTCAATTCAACTGCACTTGTGCATGTTTGTACAGACCACTGATTCTATGTAAATTTGTGTACCAAGCTTTCTGTACATGTATCGTGTCTCCAAGGATTGAATACATTGTTTCCCCATCTGGTACTCTAAATGTACACATACATTGCACACTTGCATAACACACACACCACTGTATAAATGTGGCAATGCACATGCAAAAACGCTCACACAGGCACACACACAACATACAGATACACAGACACACAAACACACATGGCATACACACACAAACACCCATACGGACACAGACACACACAGACACAGGCACACACATACACACACACAGACACACACACAGACACACACAGACACACACAGACACATACACACACACAGACACACACACAGGCACGCACAGACCCACACAAGCACACACACTCACACAACAGACACATACACAGACACACATAGACACACACATGAAATACACACACACACACACGACATACACACAGACACGCACAGACACACACATGGACACAGACTCACACACATGAAATTCACAGACACACACATGCACAGACACACGACAGACAGACACACGACAAACATACACACAGACGCAGGCACACATGGACACACAAGCACACACACATGCACAGACGCACACACATGCACAGACACACACACGATACACACATGCCATACACAACAGACACAGACACACACAAGCACACAAAGACACATGCACGTAATATACAGACACACCTAAAGACACACACATGAAACACACAGACACGCACACACAGACATGCATGCACACAGACTCATACACATATAGACACACACACAAAATACACATACACACACACATGTAGACACACACAGAGAGACACACACACAGATACACACACGACATACACACGTAGCTACATGTATCTATACGTGTATGTACCGTCTCTAAAGTGAGAGCTCTATGTCATGTACACTCCCAAAGAATTGGTCCTCAGTGTACATGCATTGTACCCCCATACTGAGGATTGGTGTCCCGTACCACAGTATGCATGTGGCAAAGAATGTCACTGTATTCACCACAGCACTGAGCCCATGGCACAATATTAAAAAGTGTGTGTGTGGGGGGGGGGGCTGATTTCTTTTGAATAATTAAATATACAAGTCTACATGTAGAGATGCACGCATTAAATCGTGATGCGTACGATGTTGTCATCGAAAAAGTTGTTGTCGGCTATCATTCCTTGATGAGATTTTTAAATGTATACAGTTGGCCAAAAAATTGTGGTGTGTGTGTGGAGGGTCCCTGCAACGTGCATAAGACTTTAAGTTCTTACACACTCACATCTATAATTTTGTAGTTAAGTACAATTGTGTAATAAAGCTTTCCTGTTTGGCAAAATCCTTGATCTTTGAACGTCTTATCATTCTTTGTGCCTCCACTACTCAGCTATGTGGCTTGTGTACCAGTTGCAGAGACTTGAGTCTCTCTTTGCCCATACAATATTTAGCGCACACAGAGTACATGAACATGCCCTCATGTTGGTACGCACACCCTGATGCATGTGTATATGTTGTGCAAATGCGTCTGTACATCCTGATCACAACACACACACACACAAACACAAACTCTAATAATTACGGCACACCCTTATGTAAGACTTCCTCTGAACCCATTCTCTGGACATGCATCAAGAAGTTCTATTTGATTGAGCAGCATAAGAGGCCACTGATTCATTCTCAATTTCTGTACCAATCTCTGTGTGTTTCCTCTGTATTGTTGCAAGCAGACCTATACTCTTCTCTTAGTACACTCATCTAGCACTCTGTACAAGTGCTCGTTTGACCTGTAAAAGCCTTTTCTGGAGTACAGTATAATGAAATCGTTACTAGTTGCAATCGATATGTCTGTGTAAACTTACCACTGGCCCTGACCTACAGTACCACAATCTGCAACGATACAATAATTTAATCGCAGGTCTCACAGGCCTACTGTTTCCATCAGCACAATGTTGTGTGTCCCATGTCGCACTAATTGAATGCAGGGAATTAAACAAGTGTACATGAACTCAGATTGCTGTTCTTCACCATAAGTACAAAGTACATACTGTGCTTTGCTATAACCTTCTACGAGTAGTCATTTAATTTACTGCATACAAATTAGTACAGTGCGACACGCAACACTGTGCTGCCTCTTCTTGTTGAAGAAGGATGTACCACACAGGTAAGTTTTTTTTTGAAGGGCTATGTTTCTGCCTGGCAATGAATTACCCTATCATTGCTGATTGCAGTAGGTCAGGGTTTACACAGACATAATGATAGCGATATTCATCATTCCATGAGCACTCAAGATAAACAGAAGCCTCTTGAGCTTGTTTGCTAACCATGGCATATCCTTATGACTTGTCCTCTATTTGTGTCACGGGACAGTCCTATAAGGACGCAATGTATGCATAAAGGACAAGTCCTATGACACTACAGTGTACACGTTGCTACATGTACCTACATGTATGTGCAGTGTAGACATGTCTCGTGGTCTCATGAGCTGTTCAATGGATAGATCCAAAATGCATGTGCAGAGAAGGCATTCAGTGAGAGAAAATGTGTGTTACATCATTATTAGAGAGTTCTTTTTTCCACATGAACAAAAGTGTGTGCTTCGTGTGTCACGTGTCTGTGCACATGTGCGAGTCTGTGTGTGCGTCTGTATATCTGTGTGTGTGTCTGTGTGCATGTGTGTATCTGTATGTGTGTCTGCGTGTATTGTGTGTGTGTCTGTTGTGTCTGTGCATGTGTGTCTATTTGTATTTTGTGTGTGTGAGTCTGTGTGCAAGTCTGCGTGTCTGTGTGTTTCTGTGTGTGTATGTCGTGTGTCTGTGGGTATGTCTGTATTTCGTGTGTGTGTCTGTGTGTGCTTGTCTGTGTGTGTGTGTCTGTCGTGTGTGTATGTCGTGTGTGTATCTGTGTATGTCGTGTGTGTATCTGTGTGTGCCTGTGTCTGTGCATGTGTGCTGTCGTGTGTGTATCTGTGTGTGCGTGTGTGTGCATGTGTGTGTCTGTGTATTTCATGAGTGTCTATATATTTCGTGTGTGTGTCTGTGTGTGCTTGTGTGTCCGTGTGTGTGTATGTCTGTTTGTATGTCTGTCGTGTGTGTCTGTCTGTCGCGTGTGTATGTTCCTGTGTGTGTCTGTGCATGTGTGTCTGTGCATGTGTTTGTGTGTCTGTGCATGTGTGTGTCTGTGCATGTGTGTGTCTGTGCATGTGTGTCTGTGCATGTGTGTGTCTGTGCATGTGTGTGACTGTCTCGTGTGTGTGCCTGTATTTAGTGTGTGCATGTGTGTCTGTGTGTGTGCCTGTGTGTGCTAGTGTGTATTTCATGCGTGTGTGTGCATGTGTGTCTGTGTGTGCTAGTATGTATTTCCATGTGTGTGTGTTTGTCATATGTGTGTGTCGTGTGTTTTGTGTGTCCATGTGTGTGTGTCTGGGTATCTGTGTGTGTGTGTTTGTATGCGTCTGTGTATGTCATGTGTGTGTCTGTGTGTGCATTTGTGTGTCTGTGTGTGTATGTCGTGTGTGTGTACCTGTGTGTGCATGTGTGTGTTGCAAGCTTGGTACAAAAATTGAAATGCAATCAGTTGAATTGAATAGAATACATGTGAATATGTGAGTGAGAGTGTTTGTACCATCATCAGACAGGTGTATTGTTTGCAACATGTATAACTGGTGTGTGCAAGTACGCTGTACATGAGTGTGTGTGTGTGTGTGTGTGTGTGTGTGTGTGTGTGTGTGTGTGTGTGTGTGTGTGTGTGTGTGTGTGTGTGTGTATAAGAAAATACGCCATACGATAGCGTACAGGGCCATGCACACAACAATACAAGTGTGTGCACAAGTGAGACCGAAATCATTGCAATCGTAGCCGAGTGGGCGTGGCAGATATAAGACGATGATTGTAGCAAGATGATGGCAAATAGACACGACTAGAGGATGATGCGAGTGCGTAGCAAATAGCCTTACGCGTGCCGTTTTGAATACTGCCGGCGACGTGGGAGGTGCAAGGCTATACTGCAACCATTCACTTGGATCCGTTATTTTGGTACAATCGTCTGGAAAACTGAGCAGTCTTCTTCTTTTAATTTTCCCGCATAAACTCACTGCCTGAGTGAGACAAAAACAGTTGCGAATGGCTAACTTAGTTTAAGGGAGAAATGGAGAAATGGGCGGAACAAAGAAGGTATCAAAATTTATTTTGGATTGGGAGAATGGAACACGGGTTGCATGCAAAAATGGTGCAATCGAGCGAGAAATGTGCATTAACTTTGCACAGCTGCATCTCCGTGACGGATAGAGTAAAAATTAACGAACAGAACAAATCGATAGATATAGGACCTCTCTACCTACAAACCGAATTTGAAGCGATTTGATTACTCCTACCGAAAGTTATGGTGGGTTTGAACCCGGTGGGGTATCGAACGATGCAATACTGGCACGGAGCAAGTGCAAGACCCCCAAATGGATTTTACCATTGAGAAATGATGTAGTATTAATTGTTGAAAATAGGAAGTTGATACCTTTTACTGTTCGGAAGTAATAGTGATTCAAACGCAAGTAAATTTTATAACATTTGGGACAGTTTCCGAGAAAACTTCCTATGTTTTATAGCAATATAAAATAATTGTGTTATAACGTTTGAATCGCTATATAGTCCGAACGGTAAAGGTTATAGGTATCCTATTTTCAACACTTCATACTACACCATTGCTCTATGGTGAAGTACATTTTGGTGTCTTGCACTTGCTCCATACCAGCATTGCAACGTTTGATACCCCACCTGGTTCAAACCCAACATAACTTTCTGTAGGAGTAATCAAATTGCTTCAAATTCGGTTTGTAGATAGTGAGGTCCTATACCTATCTATTTGTTCTGTTCGTTAATTTTTATACTATCCGTTACGGAGATACAGTTGATCAAACTATGTGCACTTTTTCCCGCTCGATACGCGCCAGTGATATAATCACCGCCTCCCATACATTGAGCGGGACGCGATTTGCCCAAATCATTGGCGCGAATCGAGCGGGAAAAAGTGCACGTAGTTTGTTCAACTGTATCTCCGTAACGGATGGCATAAAAATTAACGAACAGAATAGGTAGATAGGTATAGGACCTCTCTATCTACAAACCGAATTTGAAGCTATTTGATTACTCCTACAGAAAGTTATGTTGGGTTTGAACCAGG
Source organism: Ephydatia muelleri (assembly GCA_013339895.1). Taxonomy (NCBI): domain Eukaryota; kingdom Metazoa; phylum Porifera; class Demospongiae; order Spongillida; family Spongillidae; genus Ephydatia; species Ephydatia muelleri. The sequence continues at coordinate 1,835,842 of JABACO010000024.1, forward strand.
TGGGGTATAGAACGTTGCAATGCTGGCACGGAGCAAGTGCAAGATACCAAAATGTATTTCACCATAGAGAAATGGTGTAGTATGAAGTCATGAAAATAGGAAGTCGATAGCCTTTACCGTTCGGACTTTATAGCGATTCAAACGTTATAACTCTATTATTTTATAATGTTATAAAACATAGGAAGTTTTCTCGGAAACTGTCCCATTTTATATATACAGCGAAGCGCAATTAAACTGTCCCATATTATACAATTTTATTTCTTAACAGCTTCAGCATTAATAACTTCTAAGCAAATGATGGTCTTAAGTGTTAATTACTAACTTATGAACTCAGTGACATGAAATCAGTTCTGTTCCACAGCATATTAAGATTTTGCATTATGTATTAAAATCAAGTATCTCTGACTTTAATAACTTTGATAATAGAGGGCTTTGAATACTTAGGGGTTTGATACAATTACTTAACCGCTAGCAATTAATGGAAATCTAATTGAATAGTTAGTATTTGTTAACTACTGCAACATGTGTTAAAGAAATCAAGAAGTTTCAATTTCAGTCCTGAGTTACATTCATTTAAAACCTTTGCAACCAACTGGTATAAGATGAATAAGTGTAATTAGTACAGTAACGAGAAATTATTTTTCTGTTTAGGTGGCGCTTTGTAATTCATGCCGGCATAGATGGATACTCCAGATTGATTGTTTACAACAAATGTTCTACTAACAACTATGCATCTACTGTACTAAACTGCTTCCTGGAAGCAATTCACAAGTATGGCTTACCATCCCGTGTCAGGAGTGACAAAGGTGGAGAGAATGCAGCTGTTTCTGTATACATGATGCAACATCCTGAAAGGGGTCCAGACAGAGGTTCATTTATTGCAGGGCGCAGTGTCCATAACCAACGCATTGAAAGGCTGTGGAGAGACCTCACTGTTGGTGTTTCAAGCTTGTACAGGCAGATTTTTTACTACTTAGAAAGTGTCGAGCTGCTTGATCCTTCAAACGAACTGGATTTGTTTGCACTTCATTATGTGTACAAGGACAGAATCAACCAACATTTAGCAGAGTGGACAGATGCATGGAATAGACATTCTCTTCGCACAGAACACAACCAATCTCCCTTGCAGATGTGGGTGACAGGTATGATGGAACATGTTACTTCTGGTGCAACACTTGGAACAGAGTGCTTTGAAAATGTTTCAAATGTGAGTTATGTTCTGTGACAAATACATCTACATGTGTATATAATTGCAATGGTTGTTTTCTTGAACAACTGTTGTTTGTATAGGTCGTTTGTTTATGTATTGTTGGTTTACTCAGGATGAAATAGATTTGTTTGGGATTGATTGGGAGGAGTTTTGTGAAGGCCATGACATTGAGAGTGTGGAAGTTCCAGAAACAGATTGCCCATGCTCTGATCATGACATGGTGATTGCAACTTTGCGGGAGAACTTCGACCCTTTGTGCCCCTGTGATGACTACGGCATATCATCATACCTCAATGTCAAAGACTTTCTGGCACAATTTGAACGCCATTCAGGAGATTGTTAATTTGTTCATGTAATTTCTTAATTTTTTTCTGTGTTTGCCTCATGTATTGTACAACGTACCACAAAATGGAGCGCGCTTATTAAAGCAGAAACGGCTTACTAAGTGCACAGTTGGACATAGCGGAACTGTTGAATAGAAGTCTAAGTATTAAATCCTATTCGAAAAGAAGGGCGGTGGCTTTGCATAAATATGCAATACACGTATTTATACGTGACATAGAATCGCGGTATACATACATCAACTCATAGACTCGATTAGTACAGGGCAGGCTGTAAGCCCGTTTTCTAGTTAAGCTCAGAATTTGCATATATCTTTAGTAGGACTTAACAACAAACGGGCATCAATGTCAATATCGACATAAGCCAAAAGCCAATTTAAAAGATGGTTGAGATACGTATAAACGGGATTTCTGATCATACCGCAAACCATTTATACGAGCACAGCGCTGTGCGCTGCATCATTGCTCGTCGTGCTGCGCGGAATTTCTGGTCATACCACATATATCTATTTATACTAGTACAGCGCTGATCATACCGCATATCTATTTATACTAGTACAGCGCTGCGCGCGAATTACTGATCATACCGCAAATCTATTTATACGAGCACAGCGCTGTGCGCTGCATCATTGCTCGTCGTGCTGCGCGGAATTTCTGATCATACCTCATATCTATTTATACTAGCTGGGCGCGAATTTCTGATCATACCGCATATCTATTTATACGAGCACAGCGCTGTGCGCTGCATCATTGCTCGTCGTGCTGCGCGGAATTTCTGATCATACCTCATATCTATTTATACTAGCTGGGCGCGAATTTCTGATCATACCGCATATCTATTTATACGAGCACAGCGCTGTGCGCTGCATCATTGCTCGTCGTGCTGCGCGGAATTTCTGATCATACCTCATATCTATTTATACTAGCTGGGCGCGAATTTCTGATCATACCGCATATCTATTTATACGAGCACAGCGCTGTGCGCTGCATCATTGCTCGTCCGTGCTGCGCGGAATTTTTGATCATACCGCATATCTATTTATACTAGCACAGCGCTGTGCGCTGCATCATTGCTCGTCCGTGCTGCGCGGAATTTTTGATCATACCGCATATCTATTTATACTAGCACAGCGCTGTGCGCTGCATCATTGCTCGTCCGTGCTGCGCGGAATTTTTGATCATACCGCATATCTATTTATACTAGCACAGCGCTTCGCACGAATTACTGATCATACCGCATATCCATTTATACGAGCACAGCGCTTCGCACGAATTACTGATCATACCGCATATCCATTTATACGAGCACAGCGCTGTGCGCTGCATCATTGCTCGTCATACTGCACGGAATTTCTGATCGTGCGTGCTGTGCGTTGCGATAATTTTGGCACGAATAACATTCCATACACACACACGCACGCACGCACGCACGCACGTATGGAACGCACGCACGCACGCACGCACGCACGCACGCACGCACGCACGCACGCACGCACGCACGCACGCACGCACGCACGCACGCACGCACGCACGCACGCACGCACGCACGCACGCACGCACGTATGGAATGTTATTCGTGCCAAAATTATCGCAACGCACAGCACGCACGATCAGAAATTCCGTGCAGTATGACGAGCAATGATGCAGCGCACAGCGCTGTGCTCGTATAAATGGATATGCGGTATGATCAGTAATTCGTGCGAAGCGCTGTGCTCGTATAAATGGATATGCGGTATGATCAGTAATTCGTGCGAAGCGCTGTGCTAGTATAAATAGATATGCGGTATGATCAAAAATTCCGCGCAGCACGGACGAGCAATGATGCAGCGCACAGCGCTGTGCTAGTATAAATAGATATGCGGTATGATCAAAAATTCCGCGCAGCACGGACGAGCAATGATGCAGCGCACAGCGCTGTGCTAGTATAAATAGATATGCGGTATGATCAAAAATTCCGCGCAGCACGGACGAGCAATGATGCAGCGCACAGCGCTGTGCTCGTATAAATAGATATGCGGTATGATCAGAAATTCGCGCCCAGCTAGTATAAATAGATATGAGGTATGATCAGAAATTCCGCGCAGCACGACGAGCAATGATGCAGCGCACAGCGCTGTGCTCGTATAAATAGATATGCGGTATGATCAGAAATTCGCGCCCAGCTAGTATAAATAGATATGAGGTATGATCAGAAATTCCGCGCAGCACGACGAGCAATGATGCAGCGCACAGCGCTGTGCTCGTATAAATAGATATGCGGTATGATCAGAAATTCGCGCCCAGCTAGTATAAATAGATATGAGGTATGATCAGAAATTCCGCGCAGCACGACGAGCAATGATGCAGCGCACAGCGCTGTGCTCGTATAAATAGATTTGCGGTATGATCAGTAATTCGCGCGCAGCGCTGTACTAGTATAAATAGATATGCGGTATGATCAGCGCTGTACTAGTATAAATAGATATATGTGGTATGACCAGAAATTCCGCGCAGCACGACGAGCAATGATGCAGCGCACAGCGCTGTGCTCGTATAAATGGTTTGCGGTATGATCAGAAATCCCGTTTATACGTATCTCAACCATCTTTTAAATTGGCTTTTGGCTTATGTCGATATTGACATTGATGCCCGTTTGTTGTTAAGTCCTACTAAAGATATATGCAAATTCTGAGCTTAACTAGAAAACGGGCTTACAGCCTGCCCTGTACTAATCGAGTCTATGAGTTGATGTATGTATACCGCGATTCTATGTCACGTATAAATACGTGTATTGCATATTTATGCAAAGCCACCGCCCTTCTTTTCGAATAGGATTTAATACTTAGACTTCTATTCAACAGTTCCGCTATGTCCAACTGTGCACTTAGTAAGCCGTTTCTGCTTTAATAAGCGCGCTCCATTTTGTGGTACGTTGTACAATACATGAGGCAAACACAGAAAAAAATTAAGAAATTACATGAACAAATTAACAATCTCCTGAATGGCGTTCAAATTGTGCCAGAAAGTCTTTGACATTGAGGTATGATGATATGCCGTAGTCATCACAGGGGCACAAAGGGTCGAAGTTCTCCCGCAAAGTTGCAATCACCATGTCATGATCAGAGCATGGGCAATCTGTTTCTGGAACTTCCACACTCTCAATGTCATGGCCTTCACAAAACTCCTCCCAATCAATCCCAAACAAATCTATTTCATCCTGAGTAAACCAACAATACATAAACAAACGACCTATACAAACAACAGTTGTTCAAGAAAACAACCATTGCAATTATATACACATGTAGATGTATTTGTCACAGAACATAACTCACATTTGAAACATTTTCAAAGCACTCTGTTCCAAGTGTTGCACCAGAAGTAACATGTTCCATCATACCTGTCACCCACATCTGCAAGGGAGATTGGTTGTGTTCTGTGCGAAGAGAATGTCTATTCCATGCATCTGTCCACTCTGCTAAATGTTGGTTGATTCTGTCCTTGTACACATAATGAAGTGCAAACAAATCCAGTTCGTTTGAAGGATCAAGCAGCTCGACACTTTCTAAGTAGTAAAAAATCTGCCTGTACAAGCTTGAAACACCAACAGTGAGGTCTCTCCACAGCCTTTCAATGCGTTGGTTATGGACACTGCGCCCTGCAATAAATGAACCTCTGTCTGGACCCCTTTCAGGATGTTGCATCATGTATACAGAAACAGCTGCATTCTCTCCACCTTTGTCACTCCTGACACGGGATGGTAAGCCATACTTGTGAATTGCTTCCAGGAAGCAGTTTAGTACAGTAGATGCATAGTTGTTAGTAGAACATTTGTTGTAAACAATCAATCTGGAGTATCCATCTATGCCGGCATGAATTACAAAGCGCCACCTAAACAGAAAAATAATTTCTCGTTACTGTACTAATTACACTTATTCATCTTATACCAGTTGGTTGCAAAGGTTTTAAATGAATGTAACTCAGGACTGAAATTGAAACTTCTTGATTTCTTTAACACATGTTGCAGTAGTTAACAAATACTAACTATTCAATTAGATTTCCATTAATTGCTAGCGGTTAAGTAATTGTATCAAACCCCTAAGTATTCAAAGCCCTCTATTATCAAAGTTATTAAAGTCAGAGATACTTGATTTTAATACATAATGCAAAATCTTAATATGCTGTGGAACAGAACTGATTTCATGTCACTGAGTTCATAAGTTAGTAATTAACACTTAAGACCATCATTTGCTTAGAAGTTATTAATGCTGAAGCTGTTAAGAAATAAAATTGTATAATATGGGACAGTTTAATTGCGCTTCGCTGTATATATAAAATGGGACAGTTTCCGAGAAAACTTCCTATGTTTTATAACATTATAAAATAATAGAGTTATAACGTTTGAATCGCTATAAAGTCCGAACGGTAAAGGCTATCGACTTCCTATTTTCATGACTTCATACTACACCATTTCTCTATGGTGAAATACATTTTGGTATCTTGCACTTGCTCCGTGCCAGCATTGCAACGTTCTATACCCCACCTGGTTCAAACCCAACATAACTTTCTGTAGGAGTAATCAAATAGCTTCAAATTCGGTTTGTAGATAGAGAGGTCCTATACCTATCTACCTATTCTGTTCGTTAATTTTTATGCCATCCGTTACGGAGATACAGTTGAACAAACTACGTGCACTTTTTCCCGCTCGATTCGCGCCAATGATTTGGGCAAATCGCGTCCCGCTCAATGTATGGGAGGCGGTGATTATATCACTGGCGCGTATCGAGCGGGAAAAAGTGCACATAGTTTGATCAACTGTATCTCCGTAACGGATAGTATAAAAATTAACGAACAGAACAAATAGATAGGTATAGGACCTCACTATCTACAAACCGAATTTGAAGCAATTTGATTACTCCTACAGAAAGTTATGTTGGGTTTGAACCAGGTGGGGTATCAAACGTTGCAATGCTGGTATGGAGCAAGTGCAAGACACCAAAATGTACTTCACCATAGAGCAATGGTGTAGTATGAAGTGTTGAAAATAGGATACCTATAACCTTTACCGTTCGGACTATATAGCGATTCAAACGTTATAACACAATTATTTTATATTGCTATAAAACATAGGAAGTTTTCTCGGAAACTGTCCCAAATGTTATAAAATTTACTTGCGTTTGAATCACTATTACTTCCGAACAGTAAAAGGTATCAACTTCCTATTTTCAACAATTAATACTACATCATTTCTCAATGGTAAAATCCATTTGGGGGTCTTGCACTTGCTCCGTGCCAGTATTGCATCGTTCGATACCCCACCGGGTTCAAACCCACCATAACTTTCGGTAGGAGTAATCAAATCGCTTCAAATTCGGTTTGTAGGTAGAGAGGTCCTATATCTATCGATTTGTTCTGTTCGTTAATTTTTACTCTATCCGTCACGGAGATGCAGCTGTGCAAAGTTAATGCACATTTCTCGCTCGATTGCACCATTTTTGCATGCAACCCGTGTTCCATTCTCCCAATCCAAAATAAATTTTGATACCTTCTTTGTTCCGCCCATTTCTCCATTTCTCCCTTAAACTAAGTTAGCCATTCGCAACTGTTTTTGTCTCACTCAGGCAGTGAGTTTATGCGGGAAAATTAAAAGAAGAAGACTGCTCAGTTTTCCAGACGATTGTACCAAAATAACGGATCCAAGTGAATGGTTGCAGTATAGCCTTGCACCTCCCACGTCGCCGGCAGTATTCAAAACGGCACGCGTAAGGCTATTTGCTACGCACTCGCATCATCCTCTAGTCGTGTCTATTTGCCATCATCTTGCTACAATCATCGTCTTATATCTGCCACGCCCACTCGGCTACGATTGCAATGATTTCGGTCTCACTTGTGCACACACTTGTATTGTTGTGTGCATGGCCCTGTACGCTATCGTATGGCGTATTTTCTTATACACACACACACACACACACACACACACACACACACACACACACACACACACACACACACACACACACACTCATGTACAGCGTACTTGCACACACCAGTTATACATGTTGCAAACAATACACCTGTCTGATGATGGTACAAACACTCTCACTCACATATTCACATGTATTCTATTCAATTCAACTGATTGCATTTCAATTTTTGTACCAAGCTTGCAACACACACATGCACACACAGGTACACACACACGACATACACACACAGACACACAAATGCACACACAGACACACACATGACATACACAGACGCATACAAACACACACACACAGATACCCAGACACACACACATGGACACACAAAACACACGACACACACATATGACAAACACACACACATGGAAATACATACTAGCACACACAGACACACATGCACACACACGCATGAAATACACACTAGCACACACAGGCACACACACAGACACACATGCACACACTAAATACAGGCACACACACGAGACAGTCACACACATGCACAGACACACACATGCACAGACACACATGCACAGACACACACATGCACAGACACACACATGCACAGACACACAAACACATGCACAGACACACATGCACAGACACACACAGGAACATACACACGCGACAGACAGACACACACGACAGACATACAAACAGACATACACACACACGGACACACAAGCACACACAGACACACACACGAAATATATAGACACTCATGAAATACACAGACACACACATGCACACACACGCACACACAGATACACACACGACAGCACACATGCACAGACACAGGCACACACAGATACACACACGACATACACAGATACACACACGACATACACACACGACAGACACACACACACAGACAAGCACACACAGACACACACACGAAATACAGACATACCCACAGACACACGACATACACACACAGAAACACACAGACACGCAGACTTGCACACAGACTCACACACACAAAATACAAATAGACACACATGCACAGACACAACAGACACACACACAATACACGCAGACACACATACAGATACACACATGCACACAGACACACACACAGATATACAGACGCACACACAGACTCGCACATGTGCACAGACACGTGACACACGAAGCACACACTTTTGTTCATGTGGAAAAAAGAACTCTCTAATAATGATGTAACACACATTTTCTCTCACTGAATGCCTTCTCTGCACATGCATTTTGGATCTATCCATTGAACAGCTCATGAGACCACGAGACATGTCTACACTGCACATACATGTAGGTACATGTAGCAACGTGTACACTGTAGTGTCATAGGACTTGTCCTTTATGCATACATTGCGTCCTTATAGGACTGTCCCGTGACACAAATAGAGGACAAGTCATAAGGATATGCCATGGTTAGCAAACAAGCTCAAGAGGCTTCTGTTTATCTTGAGTGCTCATGGAATGATGAATATCGCTATCATTATGTCTGTGTAAACCCTGACCTACTGCAATCAGCAATGATAGGGTAATTCATTGCCAGGCAGAAACATAGCCCTTCAAAAAAAAACTTACCTGTGTGGTACATCCTTCTTCAACAAGAAGAGGCAGCACAGTGTTGCGTGTCGCACTGTACTAATTTGTATGCAGTAAATTAAATGACTACTCGTAGAAGGTTATAGCAAAGCACAGTATGTACTTTGTACTTATGGTGAAGAACAGCAATCTGAGTTCATGTACACTTGTTTAATTCCCTGCATTCAATTAGTGCGACATGGGACACACAACATTGTGCTGATGGAAACAGTAGGCCTGTGAGACCTGCGATTAAATTATTGTATCGTTGCAGATTGTGGTACTGTAGGTCAGGGCCAGTGGTAAGTTTACACAGACATATCGATTGCAACTAGTAACGATTTCATTATACTGTACTCCAGAAAAGGCTTTTACAGGTCAAACGAGCACTTGTACAGAGTGCTAGATGAGTGTACTAAGAGAAGAGTATAGGTCTGCTTGCAACAATACAGAGGAAACACACAGAGATTGGTACAGAAATTGAGAATGAATCAGTGGCCTCTTATGCTGCTCAATCAAATAGAACTTCTTGATGCATGTCCAGAGAATGGGTTCAGAGGAAGTCTTACATAAGGGTGTGCCGTAATTATTAGAGTTTGTGTTTGTGTGTGTGTGTGTTGTGATCAGGATGTACAGACGCATTTGCACAACATATACACATGCATCAGGGTGTGCGTACCAACATGAGGGCATGTTCATGTACTCTGTGTGCGCTAAATATTGTATGGGCAAAGAGAGACTCAAGTCTCTGCAACTGGTACACAAGCCACATAGCTGAGTAGTGGAGGCACAAAGAATGATAAGACGTTCAAAGATCAAGGATTTTGCCAAACAGGAAAGCTTTATTACACAATTGTACTTAACTACAAAATTATAGATGTGAGTGTGTAAGAACTTAAAGTCTTATGCACGTTGCAGGGACCCTCCACACACACACCACAATTTTTTGGCCAACTGTATACATTTAAAAATCTCATCAAGGAATGATAGCCGACAACAACTTTTTCGATGACAACATCGTACGCATCACGATTTAATGCGTGCATCTCTACATGTAGACTTGTATATTTAATTATTCAAAAGAAATCAGCCCCCCCCCCCACACACACACTTTTTAATATTGTGCCATGGGCTCAGTGCTGTGGTGAATACAGTGACATTCTTTGCCACATGCATACTGTGGTACGGGACACCAATCCTCAGTATGGGGGTACAATGCATGTACACTGAGGACCAATTCTTTGGGAGTGTACATGACATAGAGCTCTCACTTTAGAGACGGTACATACACGTATAGATACATGTAGCTACGTGTGTATGTCGTGTGTGTATCTGTGTGTGTGTCTCTCTGTGTGTGTCTACATGTGTGTGTGTATGTGTATTTTGTGTGTGTGTCTATATGTGTATGAGTCTGTGTGCATGCATGTCTGTGTGTGCGTGTCTGTGTGTTTCATGTGTGTGTCTTTAGGTGTGTCTGTATATTACGTGCATGTGTCTTTGTGTGCTTGTGTGTGTCTGTGTCTGTTGTGTATGGCATGTGTGTATCGTGTGTGTGTCTGTGCATGTGTGTGCGTCTGTGCATGTGTGTGTGCTTGTGTGTCCATGTGTGCCTGCGTCTGTGTGTATGTTTGTCGTGTGTCTGTCTGTCGTGTGTCTGTGCATGTGTGTGTCTGTGAATTTCATGTGTGTGAGTCTGTGTCCATGTGTGTGTCTGTGCGTGTCTGTGTGTATGTCGTGTGTGTGTGTGTGTATTTCATGTGTGTGTCTATGTGTGTCTGTGTATGTGTCTGTTGTGTGAGTGTGTGTGCTTGTGTGGGTCTGTGCGTGCCTGTGTGTGTGTCTGTGTGTGTGTATGTGTCTGTGTGTGTCTGTGTGTGTCTGTGTGTGTGTCTGTGTGTGTGTATGTGTGTGCCTGTGTCTGTGTGTGTCTGTGTCCGTATGGGTGTTTGTGTGTGTATGCCATGTGTGTTTGTGTGTCTGTGTATCTGTATGTTGTGTGTGTGCCTGTGTGAGCGTTTTTGCATGTGCATTGCCACATTTATACAGTGGTGTGTGTGTTATGCAAGTGTGCAATGTATGTGTACATTTAGAGTACCAGATGGGGAAACAATGTATTCAATCCTTGGAGACACGATACATGTACAGAAAGCTTGGTACACAAATTTACATAGAATCAGTGGTCTGTACAAACATGCACAAGTGCAGTTGAATTGAATAGAATGCATGTGCATGTGACAATGTTTGTGAGTGTTTGTACCATCATCAGACAGGTGTTTGCCACATGTGTAACTGGTGTGTGCAAGTACGCTGTACATGAGTGTGTGTGTGTGTGTGTGTATGTGTGTGTGTGTGTGCATGTGTGTGGTTGTGTATAAGAAAATACGCCATACGATAGCGTACAGAGCCATGTACGCAACAATGCAAGTGTGTGCACAAGTGCGTGTTCATGTACTATGTGTGAGCTGAAAGTTGTGTGAGACCGAAATAATTGCAATTGTAGCCGAGTGGGCGTGGCAGATATAAGACGATGATTGTAGCAAGATGATGGCAAATAGACACGACTAGAGGTTGATGCGAGTGCGTAGCAAATAGCCTTACGCGTGCCGTTTTGAATACTGCCGGTGACGTGGGAGGCGCAAGGTTATACTGCAACCATTCACTTGGATCCGTTAATTTGATACGATCGTCTGGAAAACTGAGCAGTCTTCTTCTTTTATTTTTCCCGCATAAACTCACTGCCTGAGTGAGACAAAAACAGTTGCGAACGGCTAAGGGAGAAATGGAAAAATGGGCAGAACAAAGAAGTTATCAAAATTTATTGTGGATTGGGAGAATGGAACACGGGTTGCATGCAAAAATGGTGCAATCGAGCGGGAAATGTGCATTAACTTTGCACAGCTGTATCTCCGTGATGGATAGAGTAAAAATTAACAAACAGTACAAATCGATAGTAGATATAGGACCTCTCTACCTACAAACCGAATTTGAAGCGATTTGATTACTCCTACCGAAAGTTATGGTGGGTTTGAACCCGGTGGGGTATCGAACGATGCAATACTGGCACGGAGCAAGTGCAAGACCCCCAAATGGATTTTACCATTGAGAAATGATGTAGTATTAAGTGTTAAAAATAGGAAGTTGATACCTTTTACTGTTCGGAAGTTATAGTGATTCAAGCGCAAGTAAATTTTATAACATTTTATATATACAGCGAAGCGCAATTTTCTCAGAAACTGACCCATATGATTTGGTATTAATTGTAGTGGTCATTCAGCATTGTCTATTTCGATTTGTTGTTTTGAATATTAACTAGGAAAGCACTAATCAAATTTCATATTTTCAAACTGGTATTCAGCAGTTTATGAATCATGTTATTAATTAAAAGTTGTGATACCAAATTAGTTATATTAATTTGATTTTATCTTTTGAAATAATCAAATTCAAATAATGTGGTTTGTATTTGCCTAAACATGATGGTACATTTATAAATTCATTATGATTGACAATCTTATTAAGGAATTATATTCATTTAAAACCGTCGCCTTCATTCGTGAACACAAGTAAAATGTAACATTACCGAATCAATTTGTGATTCCCATCAATGTGCCACAAGGACAAAGGACCCTGAACGCGGTAGATCCTTCTCTGTATAGTTCTTGCCAATCTCAGTGCAACTCCAGCTGGGTCAACTCTGCGCAGTGAGTCATGGACACGGCTGTTTTGAACAGTATAACCTCGTGATCGAAGTATTCCTGACAGAGTAAAAATGTCTTCAACCCACATCCACATATAGAGTGTATTGTACCAAGAATCGGACATACACAAATTTTAATTAATTGTGTCTCCGTACATATTATAACCATATTGATTACATATACATGCTCGACCAATAATTCGTTCAAAATTTGAAATAAAATATTACATCACAAACGATGCTAAACAATGGCTAATGTGTATTGTAAATGTTGATATTGAATGCAACACAATAGAGTCATCCATATAATAAAAATCACATTTTGACACTTATGCTTCATTTGAGCTTATTTTTATTATATGCTTATTCTCTGCAGTGTGTTTCTTTTCATTGGGAGATACAATCATGCTGGCATGTTCCAGGGCGAGAGTAGACTGAGCATGTCTAATTTCTTCTAGTTTTGCTTCCTTTTATTCTTTCATTATACATGTATTTGCAGTGCCCAATGCAGTTGAAACAAAATAAAATAAATTTTAAAAAGGTTTACAAATATGCAGAGATATAATTTAAATGAAACACATTCAAAAAGTGATGTAAAATATAATGGAATGACCCAATACTGTCTAATTCAAGGACTGCTATTTCATGCTAACATTACACCAGAAATCTAATCAGCTCTATAGCCACAAAATTCAAAAGTTGCAAGTAGGGTCATTGTTGAGCCATTCCCTCCTAGAAAAATTTCTATCATCTCACATATACATGTACCTCTTCATTCAAATGCTGTGGTAGTCTCTTCTAAAGTGTTTAGAACTCGCACATGGCAGAATGCCATTTTCCAAAGTGAACTATTCTATTTATTAATAAAAGATGTCGAAGTTGTTCACCTGGTTTTTCTTTGCGAGCAACCTTTGTAAGTAAGTATGCAAAGAGGTGTCTGTATGTATAATACGTGTAGATGTGCCTGTGTGAAGATGTGTTTACTGTGCCAGCACGTACAGCAGCACAGCTATATATTCTTCCATGCACTGCTGTGAGTGTGGGGCCAAGGGGGTGGCTGGGGTGAAGGGGTATACTGTACACCAAGTGTGCCCATGCGCGCTTGTATTAGAGTGTACACTGGGGTGTGTTTTAGTACCCACTGCTGGTGTGGGAGTGTACACTACGTGGTTGTGCATGTGTAGTTGTCTTATCTCTGTCATCTGTAAATGTTTACCGTATGTTTATTATTTAAGTACTGCTACTTGTATGTTGGTGTGATATGTTGTGCTGGAGTGTGTGTGTGGTGTACTGTGCTGATGTGTGTGAGGCCCGTAGCCATAGGGGGATCGGTCGACCCCCCGCCGTTTGATGCTTGAGTTCCACCCTCCAGCAATCGCAGCTTTAAAAATTGGCATCATGCCCAAAGCTGACAGGATCCCCCGTTTTTCATATCGAGCAGTGGCAACCCTCTCCCCTCCGTGCTCGTATTTGGCTAATCACGAGAGGACATCCCCACCCCACTTTAGAGCTAAGAAGTCCCACAGTCCTATTAATCAATCCTCCCCGCCAGACTTTCTGGCAATGGGCCTGACTGTGCTGGTGTGTGTACTGTGCTGATGTGTGTGTATACTGGCTAATCGCGAGGGGGACACCCCCACCCCACTTTAGAGCTAAGAAGTCCCACAGTCCTATTAATCAATCCTCCTCGCCAGACTTCCTGGCAATGGGCCTCACTGTGCTGGTGTGTGTACTGTGCTGATGTGTTTGTATACTGTGACTGTGTGTACTATGTGTCAAATGTTATATTATGCATAAACACACGTAAACCAAGACTTTACCACCTTTACACCACTGGGTAACAATCAGGTCTGCTTAGTTGTAAACATAAGTAAATGTGTGTAAACCTGAGCTTTATCATCATGTTTACCACACTTAATGCCTGAAGGAAAGTGATATAGGCAAGATAGGTGTCCAATAACATAACTGTGAAATTGCATTCAGCTTTCCAAAAGCTTCAGCTACGTATAGAATCACATCTAACTGATAGTCATGTTAGTAATTGATCCTATATTTGCTAATTTGCTAGCTCATTACGTGACACAGTATGACTGCAGCCTGTGAATCACACAAAAGAGGGAGGGAGGGGAGCTTAGCAAAAAATTTAACATCTAAAATGACAAGCTGAGGGGGGGGGAGGGGCATGACATCTTAAAAATGCATGAAACCATTGTTTTGTTTCCTGGCAGCAATGTTACAAAGATCTTCAGATCAAGATCAATAGACCTGCTTTACATCACTGCGTATATTGCTACTTTTATTATTTTATGTCATAATGCTGGGGTGGAGATAAATCATAAACGACGTGAACGAACGACGGAAGAAAGACAATTTGGTATTCTGCTCACGTGATATATACTTATTTACTATGTGAATAATGCAACATACAAGCAACATACACATGGCGTAAGACGCGCGCGCGTTGCAGAAGGTCTATTCTAATTAAGAAACGCACATATATACACACACCTGACGTTAGATTGACTCCAGCATTTGGATAGTGGTGCTTAATTGCCGTAACTTCTTCGTCCAATTCCATGTCAGACATGGAGGAGTATCGGTTGCGAACTGCTATGCCAAATTCTTCCATTCTACGTCTAATTGTTCTCAACGATACACCAAGGAGCCGGGCAATTTCAGGGCACGTGAATCTTAGTTCCAATAGGTATTCCAGTTGCTCTTGTGCTATATTGAAACGGGGACGCCCAACGGCGTCTTGGGTTATACCAGTACTATCTGCATCATTCAGAATATTGCGAATCTGACCGATTATTTCTCCTACAAAGGTCAGCATACTTTCAGTAGTCTCAGGTGACATCAATAGATGACTGTAAAATAATTCAAAATGCCGACTCATAGATTCGAATACGCCCAGGTCTCTTGTTTCTTGGTATACTTCCGTTTCTCGCAGAATCACGGAGCACAGCTGAAGAGCACTGGCATGTATGTCCTCCATTTGTATCTAATTAACGTGCAACTCACGTGAGAGTCATTCTTTCCTATTTGCAGATACATTTTATTAATACACTGATGACTGGTATTATTTATATCAAAAATCTCCCACCAAGCTTCAGGCCACGTTAGTCTTAGGTTAGGGGTGGGGGGGAAGGTTTTAGACAGTGCAGCGTAAGCAATAGTGCGCAATAAAAGGAATATTGAACCGCGTGTGTGTGGCCAGCCCCGGATCCAGCATAGCCTTGGGGGGGTCCCCCTGGCAGCAATTCCCGCCCACACCCCCCCCCTCTCCTTCCCGACTAACGCGCACGCGACGGACAAAAAATACGTGTTGCGTCGTACCGATTACTCAGTTGTACGAATAAGAGTCAACGAAGCGGTGGAGCACGACAGGGCAGGACCCTTTTGTCGTGATGATCCTTGTGTTTTAGTACAGAATGCGCGCATGTGAGTGACGAATTGGTTCATTCATAGATATTAGACTAATATCTATGGTTCATTTAACTTGCCGACTGCCCCCCCGCCACACCCCCCACCCAACCCCCCCCCCCCCCCCCCCCCCCCCCCCCCCCCCCCCCCCCCCCCCCCCCCCCCCCCCCAGTTGAGACAGCTTCGCATACATTGCCGCCCCTCTGGTAAAACCGCCCCCCCCCCCCCCCCCCCCCCCCCGCCATAACAAATTCCTGGATCCGGGGCTGGGTGTGGCTACATTCTACATTGCATGTCATGTGGACAAGGTACGGACCTTTATGTGATATATGAGCTGTGTTTTTTTAATTTATGATGGCATGTATACTATGCTTTTCCTGGATTCGATATGAAAAATGGTATGTGTGTGCATCTGTATGCATGTGTAGGTATTTGTGTGGTGTTCAAATGTACATGTATGGTGTATCTGGTGTGTGTATGCGTAATGTGTTTTATGCAAGTGTGCATATGTGTATTCATCTATATATGCACAGGCCTGTCAAAAGCACTGGATGATTGGTGTCAGGCCAAAGGAGAATCTGTTGCTTTTAGCTGGCAGTTTCTCAGGGTAGACCTCAGGAAAGAAGGGGTCAAGCCATGACCTAATACTGTTTGCATGTATGTGTGCATCTGTGATTCATTGTCATTCATCTGTATGTGTATGTATGTGTTCTGTGTACATGTGTGCATGTGTGTATGCACATTTGTCTGCTGTGACATGTGCATGTGTATGTGCATGTATTACATTTATGAGTATGCATTTAATTTGGTGCTTAATTGCCATAACTTCTTTGTCCAATTCCACTTCAGACATGGATTAAAAGCCCATAGATCATGTGCATTTGTCAATTGTGTTCATGTTTAAATTACAGCTCCATACTAACCAGTGCACTGTCTTGCACGTTACAGGACCGTAGCATCGATAAATGAACCGGTCCGGTGTCACAGGAGTACGCGTCCCCCCGGATTACGCGTCCGGCCGGACTCGTGGTCCTAGGATACTAGGTCCGCCGTTAGGATTACCCGTCCGGCCGGACGCGTGGTCCTAGGATACGAGGTCCCCCATTGCCCCTTGTTGACTTCGTTACCGGTAGCAGGAGGTATAGGTAAGCCAAATAAATTAAGCTTTGCCCATAAGCAGCAGATATGTACATGTATGTAGCTTTGGAAATCAGTATTTATGTACAATATAATTCAACATCCGATGCCCTACAATCTCAGTGACGCTGTCAGGATTACCACCACGTTCGCTAGGTCGTTCCACGCCAAAAGTAATCATTATAATCAATGCACCAATACACTTAAATACCAATGCGCAACCATGTGTCAGCATACACACACCTGAGATCCTTCTAGAAGCGCAGTCCCCTCTCCATTTCAGGTCTCAATTGTCACCCTCATTCAGTGGCCAGGCAGGATCCGTCTGGCCCTGACAGACGCAATATTAATAATACTAAACATGCGCACGTGTTTAAAAGTTTATGAAATGAGTGAGAAAACGAGCGAAACGAGTGAAAAGAAAAGGAGTGAAAAGGAAACGCGTGGAAGGAGGAAAAACGAAACGAGCGGAAGGAGCGAAAAGGAAACGAGCGGAAGGAATGAAAAGGAAATGAGCTGAAGAAGTGAACAGAAAACGAGCGAAAGGAGTGAAAAGGAATTGAGCGGAAGGAGCGAAAAGGAAATGAGCGAAGGGAGTGAAAAGGAAATGAGTAGGAGTGAGAAGAATGACCAAGAAAGCTGCTGTATCAAGACGTAATGAAATATATTATGGAAAGGGCGTACAGAGTGGATGCTGAAAAGAACTGGAAGAGGACGATACGCAGGAAAGCAGGAGAGTTTGTACTCGAGGATGGTCAGTTGTATATGATAGAAGACGTTGGGTGTTTGACGAAGAAGACCAGAAAAGAGTGACCGAAGCTTGCCACGACGATAAACTAGGTAATAACTCCTTGTGTATCATGTAAACATCATGACATTGTATTCCATTTTCATGCATGACCAGGTGGAGGCCATTTTGGCAGGGATAAAACATTGCAGAAGGCATGCTCTCGTTTCTACTGGCATGATATGACCAACGACATTAAAGAACATATTAGAACATGTGATACATGTCAGCGAACCAATAAGAAGCTAAGCAAGGCCTCTGCAGAGCTACATCCCATTCCAGTGAGGTCTGAAGTGTGGCATCAAGTTGAAATTGATCTCGTTGGACCGTTGACACTGACACGTAATAATAACAGGTAAGTTCTCATGCTGGGCTTCATGTAATCGATTGTACATAGTGTATAAAAACAAGTAATTATGCAACAAAATGAGAGAATTTGTACAAAAAATTATATGATTTTGTTCGAACAAAGTTATCTTTTGCGTTCATAATCTATATATCCTAGCCTGTTTTTGCACTGATGGCTCCAGAGTGAAATGGTAATGTGGTTTGGGGATTGATGTAATTTAAGCAACTCCTTGCATATTTGCAACAGTGTGAAAAAATATTGTATTTATTTGTACTAGGTACTTATTTTATTCTCTTTGTACATTGCTCCTTCCTTATTTATTATGGAACAAATGTCGTACAGTTCCGGGTATAATTATAATACCTTCCTCTCCATCCCCATGTATGCATAGAAAAAATTACTTTTTTTCTTAACCGATCGTATCTCAGTAAAAAAATAAGCGCTACAGTAGTTACTTATAATAAAATTAATATTCAACAAACTTTTATTTCTCAAACAACATAATTGGTTAGTCCTAGCGCTTAATATGGTGATGGAGATATGCTCGTGTGAAAAAACATTCCATTTTCTCCATGGAGGGCGGAGGGGGTGTTGTATCCGGGACTCTACGGTATGTTTTTGTGCAGTGTGTACGTTGATAATTAAACAGCACTGATATTTGACATTATTTATCCTCACATTGCCATTTTGTGATCTTCTGTCAGGTTTCTAGTAACATGCACAGACTATTTTTCAAAATGGCCCGAAGCTCAAGCTCTTCCATCCAAATGTGCTGAAGGGATAGCCAATTTCATTTATTCCCTAATTGCTAGGTTTGGCTGTTTTAAAGTATGCATTTCAGATCAGGGTCGTGAGTTTGTAAATGCACTAAATGAGAAGCTTTTTTTACTGATGGGAACTGAGCATCGTATTGCAAGCGCATACCACCGCAAACCAACGGACTTGACGAAAGACTGAATCAAACTGTTACAAAGTCGCTTGTTAAATATATTAATGCTGATCAAGATGACTGGGACGAACACTTAGAATCAGTTCTTTTCTCATATCGTACAAGTGTTCATGCTACAACTAAATACACACCCTTTTTCTTATGTACGGTAGAGAAGCAGTATTACCCATCCAGCTACACACCAGTAATGTGGATAATGGTCATGCAATCCCAGAAATTGAAAGTGAAGCTCAGAGGCATGCTGCAAGGCTGGATATGATACGCACTGAGACTTTTATGAAAGTTGCATCTAAAATTGAAAATGCTCAAGCTAAACAAAAGCTTTACTATGACCGCAAGCATGCAAAGGCAGAATTCAAACTAGGAAGCCCAGTTCTTTTAAGAAATATGAAAAAGCTTTCTCGAAAAGGAGGGAAAATGGACAATGAGTGGACAGGCCCTTTTACAATAGCTGAAGTGTGTGATAAGGCGTTGTATTTATTAAAGATTGAACACGGCAAGGTTTTAAAAAATTTATATAATTCAATCCAGTTGAAAACATATGAAGAAAGGCAAATTCATGAAGCTGCTAGTGATCTAGGGCAGGTTCATGCTGGTGCTAGTGACGAGGAGATAGCAAGCAAAATTGAACAGGATTTTACTGCATCTCACAATGAAGAAAGTGCAAGCAAAGAGAGACTGGCCATAGGTGTGACTGATTCTCACAATGAAAAAATCTATGGCAGTGAAATTTCTACTCGTGAACTGCTTCATGAGCAATTGTTTTCACCACAATTGTTTCGATTATGGCGAACAGGTGCCAATGAACTTGCATTTAATCCAGCAGAAGATGATGATGACTTTGATGTAAGTTATTCAGTCTTTAACATGTTATTTTATGTACGTTATGCTCGTAAATGTATTTCCTAAGTACACCGGTATAAAAATATTACCTTACTTCGTTTTACTTTTTTTTAGACAAGTGGATTAAATTCTGAAGCTGGTGAGTATGCCCTGAACAAGGATCTTATTGTAGAGCACTGGCTGACTCATCGTGCATATAATAAAGAAGCACCTTTAAGAGATTTCTGCGGAGGGCAGTTTGTAATAATGAATGAAAAACTTTCCGAAGAGTTTGATCATTTCAGAATGCATGACATTAATGGAAGTTTCTATCCAGTGGAGTCTCTTCAACTTCTGGAGTGTTGGTTCAAATCCAGTGGCATTAGTATTAAGACCATTATTAGATATGGCAAAAGATACTTCCTAATGTCTGCAGCGAATATTGATGCATTCTGTCAGTGGGTTATGGAGACAAGAAAGATGTACAATAAAGATGGTGTGATTCTTGACAGCCTAAACTTAGCCAGTAAGCCAGATTTGAATGTTTGCGCCTCTGGATTCATTCAAGTACGACCTGATAATTGTAGAACGAATGAAGCAAAAGTTAGCGTGAATGATTGTGATGAGGAGAAACAACAAAGTAAGAAAACCAGTGATGAAGAGAAGCCGATAAAGAAAGCCAGAAAGGTTAGATGTCGTAAACAATGGATGGAAGTGGAAGATGTTAAGCTCTATGAAGAACACAGATGCATCCTGGAGAGTAACAAGTGGGTAGATGATGTGCTTGATTAATGCTTTACAGTTCCTTCTCCATAGCCAATATGGCCGACCGGGATTTCAAGCTACAACCTTGGCTTATAATTTAAGATTCAATGTAATGAGAGAATTCATTCAAATTCTACACAATGGAGAAGATCATTGGGTGACTATTTCGACCATTGGATTGGCATCTGGCCACGTGAACGTTTTCGATAGTTTTTATGACACCTGCAATAGTTTTATCATTGAACAAATATGTGCAATTCTATGTACACCTAACGATGCGGTACATCTCATTTCATGGATACTGTGAAGCAAACCAATCATTCTGACTGCAACCTATATGCCATTGCCTTTGCCATAGATCTATGCTCTGGTCAAGACGTGTGTAAAAGGAACTATAGTGCAGTACTGATGCGTCCACATCTCTTAAATTGTTTACAAAACTCCATTTCCTGCTTCAGCTCATCCAATCAGTAGTCGTGCTATAGCACAAAAAAGAGCGTACACGTGAGGTGCTATTGTAGGATGCCAGATGCTGGATTAATGATTCAGTGCGATTCTTGTAAAGAATGGTTCCACAAAGAATGTGACATATCCATTCCAAAAGAAGCGTGGAACAATAAAAAATACAAATGGAATTGTAAAAAATGTCAGCCCAACTGAACATTATTTTTTATGTATACTTGTTTCATGTATTTATCACTGACATGTTGTATGATCAGATATATCGTTTAATAATCTATTAAAAACCACGATAAGCTATAGGTACATGTATAATCTATATTGAAAACCTTGATAAGCTTTATAATTATTATTAATATACAACACTATAACAAAAACAAAGAACTATAACTACATGAAACACCACTACTAAAGAACTATTATACTACCCTGACTATGATGGCTATATAGCATACCATGCATGTGCATGTAGCTAGCTCAGCTTAGAATGGGTACAATGACTATATATAGGAAAATGCTACAATAATACCATTAACTAGTATACATATTAGACTAGACTTGGTGATAAGTGAAAAGAAAATAATGCTATATTGGGGACATGCTATCCTAGTATACGCTGTCCGGGGGACAGCTACTCCTAAGGGGGGACATACTATCCTAGAATACGTTGTCCGGGGGGACAGTGGCTCCTAGGACTGGTTGTCCGGCGGACCTAGTATCCTAGGACCCCGAGTCCGGCCGGACGCGTACGTCGGGGGACGCGTACTCCTGTGACACCGGCCATTGTGGAAATTGAAAATGTGGAGAAAGTCCCGGGGAGGGTGCGGGAGGGGGGCACTACTCCCGCCCAGCAAAGGGGTATGGGGAGCGCTGGAAGCTCCCCCATTGGGGTCTGGGGCGGAGCCCCAGGAGCCAACGCTACGTAAAAAACTACACAAAAGCTGCGTGCGTCACGTATAAACACCTTTGCCGTTTGTCTCGTCATTAAATTACATTTGGAGTTAAAAGTGTGTGCTTTGACAGGTACATGTACATGTATCATTCATGAATACTGCATATACAATATGGGTCATAGTACGTAACTGAACTGTGGTAACAGCTTTAACGCAAATAAAACAAAACGCTCGATCATGGTTTGAAAGCCCTTTTTACTACGTTCTTTCCGAATTCACGATCGGAAATGGAAACCGCAGCGGTTGATTAGCTCAGAGATCATATACAGATCTCTAGTTGCACATTCATCTTGTCACTCACTCGAGTTACAGACCGGGTTTAAACCAAGAAATAAATAATAATAATCGTTAAAACCGATGGCCGGGACCGGCCGGACTGGATGCTACGGCCATGCGTTAATTAGCTACTACAAAGCAACAACAACATTTATATGTTATGCATTCATTGACAACCATGCATATCTAATAGCATCACTGCATGTGGCATTACGTTTTTTTTTTTTGTTTTGATTCCGCTAATTGTTTGGTCATGCTGCCAAAGTGCAGTTACAAGTTATGCTCTCTTGCTAGTAGTTGACATTTTGACATTTTACCTTGTGATGCGTAGAAATATAGAGTGGTATACGTTCAATTGCATGTTAGTTAAGTTCCTTTTATGAGATTATGTGCAGTCAGTATGCAATCAATGTACAATTTCCACTCCGACTCAGATTAAGCCTGTTAGCCATATCAAAGAGGTAGTGTCAAGTTAAGCCAGAAGGTCGATTCTAATCCTAGTATGGGTGAGATATAAAGCAAAACTGCATGTACACTAATTCATGTAGTATATAGCTAACGACGTACATGATGTAAATACCTTCTGTTTCCTCCTTTCATTTTCCCCCTCTTCTTATGATTAGCTCTACTGTGTGTCAACAGATCCTTCCAAAATTATAGCCATTTTCGACGCTGCAGCTATTGTACCACACCTTTGATGAAGTAAATTATAATGATTTTGCTTCTATAGCTGATCTCTGTACTTTCCTTTTTGATCCATTCATGCCTGAAAACAAAGTACATGTAATTAAAAACCATAAACATACCCCAAATTATATATCCCTAGAAAATGTTTATTTTATTCTATTTGCAGGTTTCTAGGGATAATAGCTGAGCGTGTTATTCTACATACTGCGTGATTATTACCCAATGCTGCATGAACAGCTATTTCTATAAATTGACTATAATCTCATTTCAGTTAAGCCACTACACTTTAAAAGCATAAATTAGACTAGCGTCCACCTCTATTTTATTCTATTGCATAGAATAAAGCTACAAATTTTAACCATTTATGTATTTCCGCAATCGCACTGTCTTAGTTCCGCTACAGCTTCCGCTCTTAACATTTTGTTTGGGATTCTATCTGTAGTGTGATGCTGTATACAATATCTGTGCACTGGATGTCTCAAAGAACGTGGTTTTCACGATATTCTAAGTTAAAGTTTTTATTCTATTTTTTATTGATATTGGCACATGCATGCGTTATGACCATACTTAAATATACTCGGTGTCACTTTCAACCCACGTTATAGTAACCACATAACGCAATTTCAAGTCGTGTCCTGTGTACGAACGTCTTGCTGCGCAAAGAGCTCTTAACCGATTATACGCAAATTTGCGTATATACGCAGCCTGGCCGCGATAGCAGGACATTGCATGCCAGTGGTTATTGTGTGCATAGAGACGGCCGTAAACGAATGATTGTTATACCAACAGGGTCTGTGCAAAAGTTACATCTTACAGTCTTCATGTAGGGGAGGGTTGCAGCGCGTGATAAGGTCTGATACTGCACACTCAGCGCACATACACGGCTATCAACACATTATACTATATACGTACATTCAGCGTTTGCTACCAACGCATCCCTAAGTATACTCAGCGTACAACCATGTATGCACCCACACACAACACAAAGTCCGCTCACGTACACCTACGCGCTATACCAGCTACATATATAACTACATACGTATCGCTCAATCAGAGACATGATGTACAAATGATCATCTCTCGCTCAAAAGAGTTGCGTCGATCACAACCCTGCAAAACGAAACATCACAATATCTCAAAAAATTGTCTCTGAAACAATTCCCACGCCGTGCATGTTGATATGCGTACTAATACTATGATACACGCATGATGAAAATGATAAAACAGTTACAATTCCGCGTATCATCCGTTAAAATATATACATTTTACCTTTTATCAATGCGAATTATAGCTTACACCAGAACCTCCGGATCCGTCCCGACCGAATAAATAGGGCTCGTCATGCGGCCATCCTTGCACATGAGACCCCCCCACCCCCCCCCCCCCCCCCCCTCCCCCCCCCCCCCCCCCCCCCCCCCCCCCCCCCCCCCCCCCCCCCCCCCCTGTCGCGGGCGAAGTCTGTTGCCACGCTGAAGCGCTAATGATAACTTCATGTACTATTGTTGTACACTACCGAGCCGGTTGCATAGTATACAGCGGGCCACACGAGTCTAATTCATTTGCACACCTGGTACTGGTAGTTCTGTATTTTCGGCATAAGTCTAATTAAATGTTACATCCGCCAATTATAAATCACCTTAAGTTTAATTATCGTGAACTCGCCGATTGCAAACCGTCAGTTATTTAACAAAATAAATTGTTTTGATTTCGCCAAATAGTAGTCTCCACCATTATGTCTTAAGGTGGCCATACACGAGGCAACATATTCATCCTCTGAAATGCTTGTTGAAATTGCAGGTGCATGGACATCTCCATCTTCCTCCATCTTAGGCAGAGGACCTTCATAATCTATGCCATAAAACTGAAAGACAACATTTGTGCATCATCAACAAATGGATGGTATAGGTTAGCTCCATCCATAAGGTACGTCACGCTTCTTTTTTTTTTTACCATTATGGACCCCCCCCCCCCCCCCTTCCCCTAGTCACGTATTATCCCATACTGACGTTTAAATTGTCACCCCCCTCCCCTCCTCCCTCCCCCTTTAGCGTGACGTAACTTATGTACAGTCCCATACAATACAGTATACTAAGAGAGATGGACTGACTTACAGTATAAAGCATTACAGATAGTTATGTCCTATGGATCTTCAACAATTGATCCCTGTGACAGGAGTGCCCGTGAGATGGCTCAAAGTAAGGCTAAGCTGGCCATACAATTGACGAATGGCATGAGAGGACCGGAGTGGCTAGGCGAGTTGCTAGGCGTGACATGGTAGGCATGGCCTCTGTAACCCCTAACCAAAGTCTCTACTGCAATGGGGATACATGAACAGCCAAGCTCTAAGCATTTGGCATCATTGGAACTGTGCTTGCACACCTTGGCTGCCAGAGCTGCAGATCCACCCGTCACACTCGCTTCTAGTAATGTACTAGCTTGAATATAGCGTAGATGTGACGGTCAGATCAAAGGCCACTGGTTTACCCAAATCCCAATGAGGAATGAGGAACGAGGATGTCTTTCATGCCCCACACCACTTCCTGCTTCATCACAAGGACCCAGACTTAGATGTAAACAATAATTTACAACACTAAGCTCTCACATATTGCAAGTGACACATTGCATGGTGAATACAAAGCCTGCATCTATGCAGGCACACAACAGCACTGCACAGTATGACAACTCAGACAGCATCTCAACCAGCCCATAACAGTTGTTGGGCTTCTTTGAGAGTTGGCTGCTGATCTTTTATCACCAGAGGTGGAGAAGTAAACACGTTAATTAATGGTATGTTGAATACTTTGACACCAACTTGAAATTACCGACGTGTGTTTGAAAAAAAAATTTCGAACTGTTCGAGCATTCTTTTCAACAGTATTCAATGTCATAGGAACTGTAGATATGGCTCTCAACTGGTATGTACAGTGCATGTGTATTTGTGTGTCATGGTGATTTGTGTTGAAATCTGTGGTGTGTGCTAAGTCTAATCAGTTTTAAAACCAACGTTGTTCATTACGTAAGAGAGTGAGCAGTTTTGCTGACATTATTCAGAATGCACAATAAGGTCTTTACTTTTATTTCCTGAATCTATCATGTTAGAATACTTTTTGTAGAGAGTTAACCTAAATCAGAATAAAATGATTACAAGGTGAGAAATATAACTTAAGACTGAAGGTCTATACTGTGAGGATATCATGGGAGTTCGTGGGCCTGACCACTTTTCTCAAGATGTCCATCACGTGAAACAGCTGAAAATGACATACAAATGTGTCTACCGGTATGAAAAAATATGCATCTCATATTGGTGGACATGCATTAGCATATGGATTGCTTAAAGCACTCCCCCAGACCCCAAGGCTGTATATACGTGTGTTCAGGATCTCTCTGAAAGTGTGTAGAAATAGGATTCCTGTAGGTTTTTTTTTGGCACCGCTTCCTTTGTGATAAGATTGGTGTGGGATATAGATTTCGCTAGATGGTTAGCATTTGTATACAAATGACTGGAATGTGTGTATTAGTCTTTTTGAAACCTATAGTGGGTAATATAGGCAGTACATCTTTCACAGGAAGATTATAAAATTGACTACAGCTGCATAAAACTGAAGGTTACACCTTTCTCGTGTGAAATATGATTGGTGATAAGTTATAAAGCAATGCCATTTGATCAAACACCTCAAAGAGCACACAGTGTACATATAGGTCCTGGCAGAAAAGTGTATAAAGCATTTTATATTACCTACATATGAAGATTGGCGCTAAGGAGGTATAGCCTTATTGCTGTGGAAGATGGGTTTGTATGGGTTTGTTTGAGAAAGCCAGCTGGATTGTTAGCATTCACTAAGGGTGACTAGACATTCTCAGTAGACTGTTTGAACCATAATTAAGGCATTGTTGTACTGTTTGTGAGTTTGTATTGAGTCAAATAATCGATGAGCATATTTGTCCTTGGAGAAGAGTACATGTAGAAGGAAGGGTTGGTATGTTGACTGCGATTCAGGATCACTTTTAGAATGGATTTTTGTCTCCCAACCAATGAAAATGCATGGATAGAAGTAGTTAACCAATAGGAAAGCACGGATAGTTGTCCAATACAAATGCTTGTTATCCAATCAAAATGTACCTAAAAAGTATAAAAAAGATTAAAGGGTATACATTTCCACTATACTTGAAAATGCCACGAGTACCAAGACTGTCAATCGAACAAAGAGTTGCCATTGTGAGGCTGTACTTTTCTAATGGAATAAATGCCTATCATAACCCATACAAACCCATCTATTCAAGTTTCACATATACTTGTGTGTATATTTGTGTGCAAATTATCTATTCTCGTATAAGCGTTAATAAGCATCTAATTACTAAGGAGCCGACACTTAGCCTTTAGTACTTAATTACGTCTTGCATGCGACAGTCAGTACAAACCGAACTTGACACGCTCAATGCCAAAGTCGGATTTCGAGCCTAGCTATACAGATCGATGTAACTTATAAATTCACTTCGCACACACTACATCCTACATACTAACACATCATGCCCACACTCGTACATACTTACACATACGAAATCATTTAGTAAGATATGCATGCAGGCTTGGATGCACAGTTCTTCACTCCTCGGATGTGACATTCCAATCAATTGGCAATGCAAAAGTGGATGTCGATATAGAATCACAATTATGTCGACATAGAACTGATTACAATTATACCACATGTCATGACTGAGAAAACATATATTTACATCACACACACACATGCACATAGATTACGTATCACATAGCCAATGCATTTGAGTATTTATAGATGGATTTTTTTGTTCGTTGGACAGAGCAATAGTACATGATCTGTTCCAAAGTCAAACTTTACAGTTGTATCACACACTACACAACAGGACATTAGGTAGATGATCCACCGTTTTAGTTAAGGTGGCAAAAACCTTAAGATGATATTATGATTGAAATGTTATGGGAAAAAACGTACTGAATAGCTCCAGCACATAATTCACATATAGGGCCATTCTGCTCTAATGATGCAGGCCAATATGCAGTAACAACAGGAGAGTGATTTTCTTTGGATTTTACTGTCAGTGATGTGAAGTGTTCACCAAATATATCAATTTCATAAAACACTTCATGAGCATGGGGATGTAAGCAATTTCTGAATTTGTATATAATGCATCGTAAACACTGTGAAGCCACCTTACTTCCTCAGAAGAAATAGCCTCTCATATTTAGCAGATACTGATGGACATCTGTCTGTGTGTATATGTGTGTGTGGACATCTGTCTGTGTGTGTGTGTGTCTGTGCATATGCATGTGTGTGGACATCTGTCTGTATGCGTGTGTGTGACATCTGTCTGCATGTGTGTACATGCAACTGTGTGTCTGTCTGTGTGTTGTGTGTTTATGCGTGTGCGTGGACATCTGTGTGTATGTGCTAGTGTGTGTGTTCGTGAGCGTGTGGACATGTACGTGCAAGTGTGGTCATTACTATTTTGTAATGTTCATGTGTACCATTTTCATTCTTACCATTACTGTTCAATTTGGCATGGATATACAGTACATAATGATATGGAAAGTATGATATTGTTGTTAAAATTTCATGCAGGTGTTGTAACTTTAAAGATTTCGTATGCCAGTTCAAGAAATTGGTGATAATCTTACTTGTCATATTTTACAATAGGTTAGTGCTGTTATACACAGTTATCGTTGTTATTTATATTTATAATTGTTGAACCAAATTTAAAAGTGCACCAATTAGACTATGCCATTGCACGTGATGGCTAGTTTTGGCGGGTTCCCGTGTGAGTGTGGCCTGGAAAGGTACGTGTCTTTGCTTATCATGCATGTTTGTGTTATTTTGGGGATTGCGTTTGTGATGCAGTACATCAGCCCCATAAACCTGCTGAAGGCAAGCCTAGTATACGGTAAGCGACTCACAATTTGTGTGCAATGCACTTATTGGTGTTTGGTCTCTGGTTATCACAAACGGCCGATGCTGCTGAGTTAAATTACGCAGTGGCATTGCATTTTGCTTTCTGCAGAGTTTCGATTCGTTATACTGCTGGTTAGTATGGCACTAAAATGTTTTTTTCTTCGCATTTCGTTAGGCCGAGAACTAAAACACGACGGCACCAACAAGACCATCAGTAGGGATAAGTATGACCATTTCAATTGATGCCAAATGTTATTATGTTCTCGTCTTTATCAGGTCACGTAGTACATGGGGACCGTTGTCTCAAGGATTATGGTTTTTCGGCTATCACAAGTGGTCGATTCTGCTGAGGTAAGTTACGCAATGGCTTTGCTACCTTCATTCTGCTTTTCTGCAGCGTTTCGATTCGAAACTGGTAAGTAATAAGACAGTATGCTGGGAGGCTCTAAAATGTATTTTTCTTCTGTGCGCATTTTGGTTAGGTCGAAACCTAAAGCAACGACGGCACCAACAAGTCCATCACTAGAGGTAAGTACGGCCATTTCAATTGACGCCAAATGTTATTATTTTATTGTCGTCTTTTTCAGGTCACACTAAGTTAGTACTTGGAACCGCTGTCTTAAACACTATGGTGTTTGAATATTTTGTGTTTGGTGTTGTACCACTTATATGTGCGAAGAAAAGTTTTATAACCAAGCAGATGCAAAGGGGGGGGAGGAGTGAGGGGGAGGACTGGTTTACGGAAGGTCAAAACCCAAATTACGGTAGTGCGCGGTTCACCATGTAACATTAAAATTCAAAGGTTTGCTAAGATACCACAAACCGCACGTGACTGACTATATTGCATTTGCTTATAATGTTTAATACGCCGACAGCTTATATTGCTGTGTATATTCGAATATACGCTATTATATACAGTGTCGCATAACATACTTTTTGCACTGTGTAGAATGGTCTAACCGCGCGATTCCTTCCAGGGCTACTACAACACGTGCGCAGTGGATCAGGATGGGGATTCGGTCCTGCGTGCATGGAATCGGAATAAGAACAACCATGAAAATAACCAATGTTATTTAAGTCTTATTTCATGCAGCCAAAGCTGTATATTCGCAACTCGGTTGCTAGGTCGGTCGCTACGGGGATGGTAGATGTACCGTAATAATCTATTTATGAACTAAGTGGCCTAATGATACAGCCGTGCTTTCGCCTTGTTTTCCGTATTTCGTAAAATAATAGATACGGTTTCATTCATATTCTCACGTGACGGTACCACGTGAACTGCGAAAGAATGGTCGACGAAAATGAAGTTGTAAGAGTGATCACAAAAGCTCTGGAAGTATACAAGGTTTGTATACGCTATTTCTATATAGGTGTGAGTAATGTTTATTTATTGGTTAGACTTGCTGGTGTTGAAAAAAATGTCGAGGGCAACGAATAGCCCCCTAACATGTCTGCACTTTAGCTGTCAAACGATTTTCAAGCCATTGAAATAAGCCCAAGAGTTGTCCGCGTGCGCGATGCGGTATATGCTTTCATGGCAGTACGATATCATTCTTGCACGTATAGAATAAAGCGTGCATATTCGCTCAAATGCTTGGTACTAAACATTGCCCGCCAAAAAAAAAAAAGCGATCATTCTAGGTTGCGGAATCGCATGGGAGGTGTTTGTAACCGCAAAGGTTATGTATAATTTAATTTATAATCTTGACCTTTTAAATCGATACAGTGCCTATGGGCCCTTCCGTGAAAGATCGGATGTGCGATAAACGTCACGTCCGGAGTAAAACCCGCAGCAGGGGTTAGATATCTTGCGCATGTAAGTACAGGAAATGGCCAGATGCCGGAGGCCACAGAAAAAAAAAAACAAAAAAAACAAAAAAAAAAAAAAAAAACACAACCCCCCCCACCCCCCCACCCCCCCCCCACCCCCCCCCCCCCCCCCCCCCCCCCCCCTCCCCTGGATTAGCCACTGATTCATGGTGGTTTTTGTGCTGACATCTTGGAAAAAGAATCGTTTGCTCTCTAAGTAGCATATTGCGCTACAGCTGCCAAGCATTATTTTATTTTTATCCATCGTCAAACGATTCAAGATGTTAAAACTGACAAACTTCCAATTGTGGATGTAGATGGGTCATACTTGTAAAGGAAGTAAAAGAAAATCCAGCAGTTAGGTATGGCAGAGCCATGCATCCCAATGTCTCATACAACGTATTTATCGCCCATAGTTCAGAATGAGGCCATGCAGAAATACTAAGTAACGTCCGCGAATGTGATACGATATCACTATAGGCAACCACGGCGGGTTTTACAGATCACGAAAGGGTCCATTCTGGCGCTAGCACATGGAATGGACCCTTTCGTGAAAGATCGGATGTGTGCGCACGTGTGTGGCTTATGCTATAGGGCTTTTTCACTGTGTTGGAAGCCTTTCATGTCTGACAGTGAATATCATTGTTCCCTGTAAAGTTTGTAGTATTTACATGGAAACTGCAGCCATGGGCTCCCATTTCCTCAATCTTCTAGCAGTACACTGGGGATATCGGAACCTGTGGAAGCAGGTTCCATATAGGAATGATGCCGTATAATGAAGTCATTAAAAAAAACGTGACTCGCGTCTGGAGGGAGGTCGGTGAATCGGATCATTTCCCTCTTTGTCGCTATCAAACGATGGGTGTGTGTCCATGAGGGCATGTACATGTACTCTATGTGAGGTGAAAACATTGAGAAAAGTCATGCAAGTGGAACAAAGCTGAGATAGCGAACCAAAATAAGTTTAGTCAGGGTTGTGCCCATTTTTATTTCACACCTCAGAAAATGGTGATGTAAGTGTGTATGTACAGAGAACCAAGTTGTCAACTTCCTGCAACACTACAGAGGGACACACTACGAGTGCAAAGGGACAGGGTATAGAAGTCAAAATACATGCATAAAGCTGTTAAATGGAATACAATGCATGTGCAGGTACAGAGAAACAAGTTTTAGACCTTACGCAATGTACATGTGTGTGTGAGTGTGTGTAGACATGCTTAATGTTTTTCATTTTTATGCGCGCGTACAAGTGTACTGTACATGAGTGTATGTATGTGTTGTGCACAAGATTCCATTCCATAACAATGCAAGTGTATTGTATGTGTATGCGCTGTATGTGTGACAAATATATGGTGTACAGGCTGTGTACATAACAATGTGTGTGCACAGGTGTGCACATTTCATGCACATGTACACTTCGTTGAAAACAGTGTGAAAATGAGAACCCAATTGATGTCACTGCAGGTAGTACGAGCCTGTGTGTGTGTGTGTGCACGAGTGGTGTGTGTGTGTGTGGTGTGTGTGGTGTGTGTGTGTGTGTGTGGGACGAATATGGTGTACAGCTATTTACATAATAATCAAGTGTTGTACATTCATGCACAAGTACGTGCTTTGTGAAAACAGTGACAGTGTGAGAAATAAGAACCCAAAGTCACTGCAAAGTGGTACTGTGTGTGTGCACATGTGTGTATGTGTGTTCATTCATGCACATGTACGCTTTGTAAAACCTCTGCATGTGGTACAAGCCCAGTGTGTGTGTTGTGTGTGTGTGTGTGTGTGTGTGTGTGTGTGTGTGTGTGTGTGTGTGTGTACAGTAGGCGTCAGATTAAAGTCACGTTTCGTTTTAGTGTGACGATCGTTGCACGGGTTGTATGCTTCGGGTTTGGCTTAGTTTTGTCTTCGAATCGATTGCACCGTTCGTATTAGCACCGCATTTTGTCAAGACGTCATAGTTTTTTTTTTACCGCGTCACTTAACTAATAACTTATTATTTTTGAAATGGTGTACAGCAATTATGTCAAGCTTCGCATCCTTTTTTATCATCGGAAAAGGGCACAAGCGCCAACTATCTACAAGCGCTTGCGATCGGAGGGCCTAGAATGTATGCGTGAAAGTATTCACTTGTACAGTGCTGCCAACCTCATGCGCAGCTCCTTTTACCGATGGCAACACCTTCTCCTTCAGCACCCTTGTTACGGAATTCTCCTCGGCCCAGAATATTAGGAAAAACAGGTTCTTTGGAACAAGTACAATATGATATACTTTTCCGATTATTTTGGAAAGTTACTTATACTTACTCAGTTCTTTCAGTGCTTTTCGAAGCGTCATCGTTTTTAAACTATCGACTATTCAAAAAGATGCCGCGTGCTTAACTATAAACCAGTTTAATGTCTATCTGCGCAAGCATTACGTTCCCCAGGGGGTAACGCGTATAACATTATACATTTACAATGTAGCAAAATTACACTACTCATATGCTCCATAGTGCTACATGTAAAGTGCATAGTTTCAGAGTTCAGGTATGCCACGCTCCCTATGCCAATCCATGCAGCGAGAGCCTCTATCTGATGACATTCCACATACAGTCACTATTAAACCTTCAGGAGGTCGACTGCATGTTGAGCAGAAGTAGTGGCCATTGTTCTGCTTCTTTGAACACACGTACACACACCAGGCACTTTCTCTAGCCCCTCCAGCACTGCCCTGCTTTGACTCATACTGGTTGTAGTGTGGTCAGGGCATAAAGAGATGAGCTGTATCTGTAGATGCACTTTCAGATTGTTGTGGTGACCTTAGGGACCTAGTATGGGGCGACACTGGAACACCATATGTGTTGGTAATGAGAGACAGTGCCAATCTCTCTGTGAATGTGCGGGTGTTCCATGCTTTTACCATCTAAATGAAGGGCTGAATACAGTAGGAAGGCATCCACCTCCACCCATTCCCAAAATGCTTGCAAAGACACGGTGATGCCATTTCCTTGTCCCCCAAGCTTCCTCAAGTGCCAGTGAACCCTGGCGAAGGTGGTTACTGTACATCAATCTTGCTAGCACTATCAAAGTATTCTTCTACTAGCTTGGGTCTTTTCACAGTCTTGTAAAATATCTCTGATGACTCTCCATCTTCAGACACACGGTATCTTTTCTTCGTGTGTGGCTGGCCTTCCACTGTTGTCCCACATGTTGACAAGAACCTTTTTAGCGTCTTATCTTTCCAGCCCAGTGCAATCATTGGGACACCTTCAATTGTTGCAGTTGCCAGCATGGTGGTCACCCCTCTGGTACTGACAATTGTCCAATACTTTGCAGGGAACTCTTTAGTTGCCCCTTTCACGATGCCCTGTAAGAACAAGCCTCTTTTCCCAGCAATACAGCCGCTGTTGTACTAGTGAATGCAGAGTCTGCCCTAACTATCCGATGGCTTCCGAAGTAGGGCTCACATAACCGAAGCAACCATGCTGTGCCAGCAGGGAGTGCTGACCAGTCTTGTCTGCCATATCACTTTTTCTTTTCTTGTATTTCTAATCTCAGCATGACACCAGTCACACCATCAGCAAGGTTTTTAAACTCTGTGCCAACACCTTTTGGCTTGCGAATTATCTTTTGGGTGTGTGGGAGAGCATCTGGCATATCATCTGGCTTTTCTACTAATCCAGGATGCAAAAGACTCATCTACAACAAGACAGCTCGAAGGACGAACCTTACCACGCCTGCGCTGATTGAAAGTATCAACAAGTGTGCGAACTGGGTGCCACCTGTCACTTTCATGAAAGTTGAAGGATCATGAAAAGTCAAATAACGGAGAACAGTTTCGAACCTTCTTTGCCCCATACCCAAATCGATTTCCCATGCTGGAGCAGGAAGGAGGCTATCTTCACTGTTTTCAACACTCCAATACTTGCGACGGTCCCCATATGGATGCACAGTCATGCCATACAAAAACCCAAGCACCTTCAGTACCTCCTGCGGTGATGTTTCTGCCTGCCCAGCATCTTTCAGCACTGTTGATGTCCAAAATGCAAAATCAGCCAGCATATGGGTTGGAAACATCATCAGGAAAAAGTCATAACAGATCTACTGGAAATGTGTGCATCATCTCCCCACAGAATCCTCATGCTGTGATGATCTCCATCGAAGTGGTTAGCAGTGATGGCATTCAACTGCTGTCCATTGTATTCCATCTACAATGAGCGGATTATCGGAAGGGGCGGGTCTTGCTAGAGTGTCTTCAATAACGGGGTTCTCTTCAGAGCATCATCTGAAGACTCATCTTCATCGTCCGCTCGAACTGTTCATATCGTCATCTCAGGCTCGATGATCGCGTGTCTCACGAGTGAGACTGCGAGCGTTTCAGTAACATATCGATCTCAGGTTTGTCCCACCTTACGCGCCATTTTGCCGACGGTCCTGCTCCTACCTTTTCAGTTACCTTTCCACGCAATTTGGACCTAGATGCCTGTTTCCCCAAACTCGGCTGTAGCTTTTCTGGCGCCAAGAACCTTTTGTAGCATTTGCGCACACTCTATCTCCAACACTCAAACCTTCGCCATTATCGTCAGGTACAAAGAATGTGGAACAAAAGAAGCATAGCGCAAAGCGCAGATATCACAATCACTTTTTAACCTTCAGGCGGATGTTGGGATCAGATAATAATGCCACACAGTAGAAGATTTGTGCGTAGCCATTATTTCTAGTGAGAGCCAGAGGCCAGCAAATGTGCGTTACCCTTGGGGAACGTTCGTTCCCCAAGGGTAACGCGTGATCATTTAAACATTAAACGGAGTTGCGCAGTTCACAAGTATCGTTTAACACATACGAAAGGGTGAAAGGAGATAATCGTACTAATATGGTGTTTATGAAAAGACTGCATGGTGCAGTAATCGTCGCACTAAAACGAAACGTGACTTTTAATCTGACAACTGTATGTGTGTGTGGTGTGTGCGTTTGTGACGAATATGGTGTACAGGCTATTTACATAACAATGCAAGGTGTGTTGTTACACATGTACATGCTTTGTGAAAACAGTGTGAGAAATAAGAGCCCAAAGTCACTGCAAGTGGTACAAGCCCAGTGTGTGTGTGTGTGTGCACACAGGTGTGTACATTCATGCACATGTAAGCTTTGTAATAACAGTGTGAGAAAAAAGTCACTGCAAGCGGTACAAGCCCAGTCTGTGTGTGTGCTTGTGTGTGTGTGTGTTTGTGACGAATGTGCTATTTACATAACAATGCAAGTGAGTTCTTGCACATGTACATGCTTTGTGAATACAGTGTGAGAAATAAGAACCCAAAGTCACTGCAAGTGGTACAAGCCCAGTCTTTATGTGTGTGTGTGTGTGTGTGTGTGTGTGTGTGTGTGTGTGCATGTATGTGTGCGTGCATGTGTGTGTGCACAGGCGTGTACATTCATGCACATGTACGCTTTGTGAAAACAGTGAATAAGAACCAATGTCACTGCATCTGGTACAAGCCCAGTCTGTGTGTGTATGTGTGTGTGTTTTTGTGTGCATGGTGTGAGCGTGTTTGTGTGTGCAAAGATACAGTAGGTAGGTGTGTGGCAGGTAACAATGCAAGTGCGTAGTGCATGTTCACGTGCTATGTGAGCTAAGTTATAGCATCCCTGCAGTGTAGCCGAGTGGGCATGACAGGAATGAAGTTAAGCAAGCGAATGTGGGAATGCCAATACTAGGTACCGAACGGTGATGCGAGTGAGTAGGAAAAAAAATCCTTACGCGCGTCCATGACGTGGGAGGCGACGACAACCATCAGGCGCTAGCTGACAACTCCATTCACTTGGATCCGTTAATTCGGTACGATCATCGTACTAAGTGATAACTCATCTTCTTTGACCCATATAGACTCAGAAGATAAACAAAACAACAAAAAAGAAACAGACATTGAGTTGCGAACGGCTATAGCGTGGAGAATGGGCGGAACAAGGAAGTGATTAATATTCATGCGGAATGGGAGAATGGAAATAGGGTTGCCTGGGCAAATCGAGCAGGACATGTGCGTAAACTTTGCACACCTGTATCTCCGCAATGGATAGAGTCAAAATTAGCAACAGAACAAATCAATAGCTATAGGATCCCTCTACCTACAAACCGAATTTGAAGCGATTTGATTACTCCTGCCGAAAGTTATGACGGGTTCATACCCTGGGGGTATCGGACGTTGCAATACGGGCACGGAGCAAGTGCAAGACCCCCAAAAATATTTTACGGTAGAGAAATGGTGTAGTATGAAATGTAGAAAATAGGAAGTTGATAGCTTAAACCGTTATGGAGTTTTAGCGATTCAAACGTGAAGCATTTTTATAACTTTATATATATAGCCACTTTTCATTTTCTCGGAAACTGACCCATATAAAATGCGCACATGTTCTGATTCAATCTGTCTATTCACACAAATTCATTTTAGTATAAAATCCTTATGAGTTTCGAGGCTATAGAAACAACACTCACACACCTCTGCACTGAAAAACTGGCTATGAGTGAAGAATGCTTTTCAAACATTGACACATCACGTTTGTAGGCTTTTGGTTGTCTTGAGATTTACAATTGTAGTACAGAGGTATAGCTACTGGTCATCAGGCTAAAGTTTTGGTAGTATAACAATTATTTGTGATACTCTCTTAAACATCTCTTCATACATCACGTGCACTGCCAATGCCATCATCAGCATGTGTATGTTGCTATCACACACAAACATTTAGTACAATGACTTGTAATAACACATATGTATTAGATCACCGTGACTTATATTTTTCTCTTTAAAAAACTCTTCAGACATCACGGTTGCAAGCTTCAGTCACATCACCAAGTGTAAGTTGACCCATGACACTTATCAAACAGGCATCACGTATACAATTAAGTGTCAATGTCATCATCACATATGTATTAGATCACCATGGCTTATATTTTTCTCTTAAAACACTTCAGACATCACAGTTGCAAGCTTCAGTTACATCACCAAGTGTAAGTTGAGCCATGACACTTATCAAACAGGCATCACATACACAATTAAGTGTCAATGTCATCATCACATATGTATTAGATCACCATGGCTTATATTTTTCTCTTAAAACTCTTCAGACATCACGGTTGCAAGCTTCAGTCACATCACCAAGTGTAAGTTGACCCATGACACTTATCAAACTGGCATCACGTATACAATTAAGAAGTGTCAATCATCATCACATATGTATTAGATCACCATGGCTTATATTTTTCTCTTAAAACTCTTTAGACATCACAGTTGCAAGCTTCAGTCACATCACCAAGTGTAAGTTGAACCATCAAACAGGCATCACATACACAAATGTCAATGTCATCTGTTGCTATGCGTATAGTTAATACACAGGGTTCATAGAGGTTTTGGAATTCTGGAAAAAGTTATGAATTTGAGTTGTAAGATTTCAAGGGCCCAGAAAAGTTAGGGAGTACGGAACAATGTGAAAGGTTTTTTAATATTTATGCGTGTTGTGAATCTCCCAATAGTTAGCCCCGTGGCTGCTGTAAGCAAAGAACCCTGCCTAAATTGCTGTTAGATGAATGTTGATCAATAACAATTATGTTGCGTGATTGCATTTCAAATCAGTACTAATTGGAAATTCAGCGTTTTAGAGCAAAGCTACGAGTTCAAAGGTATCTGTACTGAGACATAGTATGTGTGTGTTGCAGGTAGCAGTTGTTTTTTGGTACTGTCGACAATTTGTTAACATATGAACGTAACTCTTACTTTCCACTTGAACCGTAATAATACTACTCACAGAAAACAGATAACACATGCTATATCACATTGCATGTGTGTCACACGTATATATACACAAGGAGGCTCCAGCATCTGACTCTGTGGAACTTGGCATTTCTGTACTGATATAAACTTCTAATTGTGGATGTAGATGGGTCATACTTGTAAAGGAAGCAATAGAAAATCCAGCAGTCAGGTATGGCAGTAGCCGTGCATTCCAATGCCTCATACAATGTATTTATCGCCCATTGTTCAAAATGAGGCCATGCAGGAATACTAACGTCCGCAAATGTGACATGATATCACTATAGGCAACCGCTGCAGTTTTTACTCTGGACGTGATGTTTATTGCACATCCGATTCATGAAAGGGGTCCATTCTGGCACTAGCACAAGGAATGGACCCTTTG
>JABACO010000024.1:1876111-1921157 GCA_013339895.1 Ephydatia muelleri
TCCATCTTTGGCCAGAGCTATTGCAGAATCCACCCTTTTATTTGGAAGCACCTTCTTAGACTGTGTAGAGATAGTAGCCCGAGTCTGTGCACGATGCCACAACTCACACAGGTTTCCTTTCAACCACATGTCACATAGGATATCAATAGAGATGGGCTTATTGTGACGACCACCCCTTTTGGAAGTGGGGAGAACACATTTGGGCAGCATTAACAATTTGGTCCAGGCAGCAACAGAGTTTACTGCCACTATTTCTTTCAACACAGAAGATAGAGCACGTGCAAAGGCTGGCCTGGCACTTGAAGGAATAAACCGAATAGTTGGGTGCTTCAAACTACAAATGTCTTCAAGACTAGGCAAAGTGACCGGATGATTAGGAATGGAACTGGGCACAACATTGAAGATATTAGTCTGACCGTTCTGACCTCCAAAGGCCACAGAAGGACACTTCCTTGCATGGGAAACAAAGTGAGAATTAGAAACAATAGAACTGCAGTTAGGACAGATAAAACGGGATTGGGATCGCAGCCATGATGAGGGAACAACTCCAGGAAGAACTCCCTTAGCATGACTAGTCATGTGCGGAAGCCACATAGAAGGGGCTTTGCGCTCTTTGCACCCCTCGACGATGCAAGGCTCTTTATGGAGTCAATGGGAATACATGAATGTTCTTGAAAAGTTGTTCGTGTATTCATTTGTGGTTGCACCAATGTAAGCGAACAGGCCACGTGGGGTCTTGAATTCGATAATGACTCCGAATCAACGCTTGGGTTCATAGTATTCATTGGTTGCCGAACCTGTGTAGGCGGTGTAGGTGAACTGGAACACGTAGGCGAAGTAGGAGGTATAAGTGAACTGGAAGCACGTGGAATTGAATTGGATGGCGCCAGCGGCTCTGGAGAGCAAGCGCTAGGACTCATATTGGAATTAAAACAACATTTGCTATTCATAGGAAGGCAGTTGGAACATTTCCTCTTCTTCTTGCAACATACACAGGACTTACATCGAGCGTTTTTCCCGTTACAAGAGCAACATCTACCCTTCAACTCAGCCGCCATTCCGCCATTTTAATTATTAATAACCTGTTTGAACACGCCAGATTCACTTGTGAAACCACACAGGAATGAGATGAGCAAATAAATCTCTCATCTCCTTGCAGGCAATTCAAGATCGTAATCCTTAGGGAATGCTGACTGGGACGCCATTGACAATGACAATATTGTACATGCATGAGTATTACCCACAGGCTTATGGAAATTAGCAAACCTAATAAAAAGGGCTTACCCTACATGTACATGTACGTTTCGTGTCCGTACATTAACTCTTTGAACGCCAAGTGCGTACATGCATGCATGCATGCACACACAACCGTTACACCATTCATGCGTGAGTTAGATATTGCGTGCAAAAATCTATTAAGGCAAAACTCCCTGATGTATGCATATATGCTTGCTGCACTTGTAACCTTATAAGTCCATATTATGTCACTGGCTAAAGAACCCCATTATTCAGATGATTTCACTTTATTTCACTAATGCATCACTTCAATACTCCAAGAAAAAGAATGCGTAGCCCAGTTCAGTGTATAGTGTATCATGCCTGTTCACTCCCCCCTTTTGCAAGTTCGCGTTATGGGTTTTTGCAACAAAAGGCAGTGGGTTATAATGGACACACAAAATGTGTTTACAAACCGGGACCACATATGTTCAAACGTTTGTATGACAAAGGTTTACATACATGTCCGTATTGCACTTGCATGCATATTCAAAGTGTTTTGATCAACACAAAATACAACACATAGCACTGCATGAATGGTGAGGCCAGATGATTCTCGTTTTGTGTGCATGTATGTATATATGCACTTGGCGTTCAAAGAGTTTTAATTTGTCACGGAAGAAGTCTATATACGTGTCCGTATCCTAGTTTCATTTGTACGCCTGTATTGTATTCGGTACAATTACAATTAACCATAACCATTGCTTTTGCAACAATGCAGGCTCTCTGATATATATGGCCGCGTGCGAGTTTGCGGTTGTCGCGCGCGTGCGGTGGCAAGAATCACCTCCCATACGGGCCGACAAAGCCGTATTGACGCAGCTCTGGAAATCTGTGCTTCTCGGGAGTCTTTCTAAAGCTTAGGGCATATACCGCATCACAACTAGGCGAAGTTATATTTATAATGTTGCATATGGGCTCGTTTGACTCATAACGTCGATTTTAGTTACACCCCGCGCCATATCTATATCGAGAAAACCTTTGGCCCATAGCTAGCTTTCCGCATTTATACTCAGCAAAGCGTAAGGAGGTCTAACATTGTCTTTTTCAGCAGTACTAGCCGTAACATATACATACAGCGGTGTCGTTTTGTGACATGCGCTAAATGCATTTAGTTTATAACTATTCCTATATACAGGGTGTCCCACAATCAAGGAAAATTCCTTTTAAGATCAATACAACTTGCTAATTAACCCTTAATTATCAATTTATGTAATAATACATTGGGAAGAAATTATGACATTGATAAATAATTACCATATTTAACTTGTAATTAACTAAAATCAAAAAATAATAATTAGCTTAAATAAATGAATAATCAACTAGTCACAATAAAAAATCACAAACTTAACTTCTACATTAGTGAATATCCTGCTTGTTATGTTTCATGAAATTTAATTCAGTTAGTTGATTAATA
This sequence comes from Ephydatia muelleri, assembly GCA_013339895.1. Lineage (NCBI taxonomy): Eukaryota > Metazoa > Porifera > Demospongiae > Spongillida > Spongillidae > Ephydatia > Ephydatia muelleri. Next base: position 1,878,804 of record JABACO010000024.1, read on the forward strand.
AATTCAAACCAATCATTCAAGATAAAGTGACCATCCATATTCAAGTCACAATAATTAATGTCAATTAATAACATTTTAGTTGCTTGGCTAAATGTGTAACCTAAAGTTAATCAACTAATTCCTTTGCTGAGTTATTAATGATCAAACATTTGATTTTCGGGCACTTGATTATGGTTAGTTCTGCATATTTACATTTATTTCTAGTTATCCATTAATTAAAATTTTTAATTAATATCATCAGCAAATCTTCCTGTATGAACTAGTTATTAATGATCAATACCCACCAATGTAATTATATGTGGTGAATTTTTATCGAATTTTCCTTGATTGTGGGACACCCTGTAGAGTCCTGATGGGGGACTTCATGCATAGTGCGACTCGTTGCTGCACGTGCACGTGCATTATTAGTACATTATTCTGTCTCGCTGTATTGTTTTCCGATCGCGGGCTGCATGTAACTATTATATATATAGTTTTAGCACTATATACCTAACGTTATCATATGTATCATTAACAAATGGTTGAGCCATTCTGGAAAAAAAAAAGAGTTTTGGTAAGGTGTCGCAATGATTTCTCCAGGCGCACTAGTAAGAGAGAGAGAGAGAGAGAGAGAGAGAGGAGAGAGAGAGAGCGAGAGAGAGGAGAGAAGAGAGAGAGAGAGACGAGAGAGGAGAGAGAGAGAGAGAGAGAGGAGAGAGAGAGACGCGAAGGAGAGCTAGGAGAGAGAGAGAGAGAGAGAGAGACGAGAGCGCTGAGAGAGAGAGGAGAGAGAGATGCAGCCTTAAGTGTATTCATAACCACTGTATAAATTCCAACTCACTTAAACAGCACATACACAGTAAGACCTTTTATTCTTGACCACACTGCTTTACATGGCCGCATTTACACAGCTGAGCCAACATAACCACGATGATGAATCAGTGATGGTATTAGAGCATGCTGAATCTGATATTTATAGCCGCCAGCATATCTGAGGGCCAGGTGGAAATGAATCACATGTGCTAAGTTGAAAAAAGCTCTGAGTGCAATATTCCACATGTATATAGTGCTGCACTAACTGACCTACGTGCAAAGTATGTACTTGATCTGCAAAAACAAGTAGAGAAATCCCAAACATCTCACAAGGCAACTAAAGGCACACAAGGGCACCATTTTCTGAAGAGTTCTTTGCAACAGATGAGTGGATCAGTGAGGTTTTATTGGATTGCCCAATCATGAACCTTGAAAGTGTTTTTCTCCTTTGATGACAGCAAAGTGTGAAATTGCAATCTCTTGTTCAAGAATTTATTGCTGTCCTTGTGAAATTAAGAATTGACGTCCTATGTAAGATATGGCATTATAGCTGCCTCAGTGCACGTATTTTACACAAAGTGGTTATACTAGACAATGAATTGAGACCTTTTATTTTAAGGCCTGATAGGAAGCATTGAGGCTAAAAATAATGGCCTCACCAGCCGCAAACAAACTGATTGTTTGCCTCTAGAGATTTGTACGCATTAAACTGATTCGAGGTTACAAAACTGGTTTGCGGATACCAAGTCATACATTCTTATTGGTGTACGGAACTTCTTCGGATGACTCATTTGTGCTGACCTTCCAAAACGGATCGATATACCGTATACCGTTGATTATTGAATCTTCTGTAAATACCTAGCGTTCGCATCTGTAGACCAACTCTCAGCATACGAGCAGCTTTATTACGTCACCTTAGCGGTCATATGACACTCACGCGATGAAAAAGGCTGGAATGCTGCATAATTGCACTGCGTGTAGATAAAATTAAATTCAAGTTGCAAGGATGCATACTGTGGTGTGACTCGCCCCAACTTCGTTCGACGCTTTCTGTTGCTTAACTGTTGTGTATTGAACATTACAACGCTCGCCAAGTAAGTTAATATAGCGGAGGAAGGGTGTTATATAGCTCGTGAGTGCCAGGTTGGCAGATGCTCGTCTGTCTTTGTCCCTAGACACTTTGAATGCAATCACGAGTTGAGGCTGAATGACAGTGAATCTCATTATATTGGCCGTTCACTGATGAGCTTGCTGTTGGCTGGGCAACATTTCGTCATATGTTCCGTTCCCAGACCTTATCCGTCTCAGTAATGGATCACTACTGGCAAAGCGTCGCGCTACTTGTGTGCCTTATAGTAGGCTCCAATGCTCAGCCCCCAGTTGCAGGAGCCGTATTCACACGAAGTTACAGCCAGGTGCTCTCAAGTAAGTGCATGCGCTCTATAACTCGTCGGGTTTCGGGGGTGTACGTGTGTCGATCCGGACGTGCATGCATGAATGCCAGATTAACGCTTACAATTGAGAGTGCGAGAGTGCGAATAGGAGAAGGTAACGAGAGCGGCATATGAGGCTGAAGGGGGGGGGGGGGGGGGGGAAGGTAGGGCCGATAAGCTAAGGAGAAATAGAGAATAGCGAGATAGAGCGTTACGAGATAGAGCATTAGCGGCCAACTGTTGATCATATCCCGGCATGCGTTGTACCAACATTTTCACCTAGTAAGACACATTTGCGAGTCCAAATTAGCACAATTTGGCTATATGCAAGATCAGTGCACGCTACAATTTTAACGCATTACCTCATCGCTTGGCTGTGGAATTATCCCCTCTACAAGTCGACAAATTACGACATCGTACTGCAGCTGTGGGTGATAAGATACTAACTTTGTGGACGAAAGCACACGTTCGCTTGATAGTAGTTTGGTTACTACTAGCCGCATTGAGCCTGCCAGCACGCATCCATTTAGGTATACAGGTGGGGTTACGCCATAAATCAGCGAAAGCAGACTGGCATGCATGCGTAGGAGTAATGATGACATATGGTTGGTGTGCATATCGGCAGACCGATGAGGGGTGTTCTATTGACAGACACAAAATGCAAATGGGTGTGAAAGGGGATCATAGTTTTACGGTTCAGAGAGGAGGGAAAAGGATCTAAATAATACAAAACCATATCGTAATCTACTGAGGTTAGAGTATTTGAGTTAGTATACCTTGAGTAACAGCACAGACATGCACAGGTATGATTATATAGCGCGTTTAATGTCTTACGACAGCTGCAATGTGTGTGTAGATGAATATACTTCTGAATGCCACATTCTTGTATTTGCCTGGTTTAAGTTAATCACGTTGCTAGCTAAATTGATATCTAAAACTGCCTCACCAATGTTCAAGCTATAATTGTACAAGATTGCTTGTTGCACAGTGGTACATGCACTGTGACGTATCTGATAGATGAGACAAGCATGCACAGTTACTGTATAGTATGTAATGGTTCTGTGGTAAGTTAAATGTTTTTGCGGCAACTTTAACTCTTTGAACGCCAAGTGCATATAAACACGCATGCTCGCTAAACGAGAATTATCTGCCTCACCATTCACGCAGTGCTATGTGTTATATCGTGTTGATCAAAATCACTTTGAATATGCATAGAAGTGCAATACTGACATGCATGTAACCCCATAACTAGTCATATAAATATGTGGTCCTGGTGTAAGCACATTTTGTGTGTCCATTATAACCTGCTGGCACCTTTTGTTGCAACAACCCATAATTCTAACTTGCAAAAGGGGGAGTGAACAGGCATGATCTAGCTCTGGGGCTACACATTCTTGTTCTGGAGTATTAAAGTGATGCATTAGTGAAGTAAAGTGAAATCATCTGAATAAAGGGGTTCTTTAACCAGTGTGAGAGGAAGTATAATTACTTTGTACATGGACTTATAAGGTTACAAGTGCAGCAAGCATATGCATGCATCATTGAGCTGTGACTGATTAACACATTTTTGCACGCAATATCTAACTGATGCATGAATGGTGTAACGGTTGTTTGTGCATGCATGTATACACGCACTTGGCGTTCAAAGAGTTAATGCTTGGGTATATTTCAGACTATGAGTACTCGAAATACAGTGGACAAAGTGGTACATCGACACCATACTTCATCAGCCAGCTGAACTTTGACTCAATTCCAGGCAGCATAGCTGTGGGAGCAGCGTAAGGATATGATCGAATGTGCATGCATGCAGTATGTAGGTGTAGCTTCCAAGGAAAGAAGTTTAAGAGTTGCAAGTAGCACATACAGTATCGATTAAGCATTTTCATTCCCGAGTAGAATATCATTCAGATGAAGATGAAGATGCGGTGAAATCCAATATCTAAATTAAGACTTGATACTTTCTAAGTCACTGAAATAGAAGGGTGATCGGTCAAAAACTGCATGCTTAACAAACCCACCTAAAAAATATACATCCATGTATCAATTGATTTAATGCAATGTGAGGTGCAATTCCGTTCAACAGAGACTGGCTCTATGTATTGAATCTGAACCTTACTATGGCTAAACAAGTGAATCTGCCGCCACAAGCCTCCACTTCAGCATGTTCAGCTGCTATTGGATACAATGCAGTGAGGTCCATTATTAAGTTGCATGGTTCTACATCCACACCCCTTCCCTCCCTCCTCCCCAGGACTACGTGTGCAGGAACCACCTTCGTGTGTTCACCTCCAGTCCCACTGACCCCACCAGACTGGTGGTGTGTGGGAGTGAGGCCATTGGGACTCCATCTTGTAGGGCAGTTAATGTAAGTCAAAGAGTGATGTTATGATTGACTGTACATGCATATAAGACAAAGTATTTTTCATGAAGCTGTGTCATAATAACTCCATATTGATGAAAGTTTAATTTTAATTCCGCAATTGAAGTAATATTAATGCTTAAACAGTAATTTGGAAATTTGGCATCTCGATTGTAATGTACTTATCAATGCCACCCGGTACCCCCCCCCCCCCCCCCCCCCCCCCCCCCCCCCCCCGTACGGGCGATGCAGGGATTAGGAGGGAATTTGACAATATTTGACCGGCGTGACTTGTTTAGGTAGGGGCGGTTGAGGGGCGGTTTGACATGATAGAGGATTTGACATTATAGCCACACCTACTGTGGATATTGACTATTGTACATGTACTTGTATTGAAATATGGCGCAAGAGAAAAGTGTTCTAGTGTGTTTGGGAGATGATAGGAGAATCGTAAAATGTTCAAGTGCGGAGGAGGGACTGCCCATTGACAAAGTGATTAAGACAGCATTCTGCGACGTTCTTGGCGGCGAAGTTGAGCATATTAGTATACTGATACAGATAGAAGAGCGTTACGGTAGAGGGTCACCTCCACACAACCCATTTCGTTCACAGGATAAAAACAGATATTCTTGCAGTTCTCACCAAAACAATACACGAAGGTTATGTCTTCACTACTTGATGACGTTACGCATGCATGTACATTTCCATGTACAGTCTGCCCTCCTTATAAGCACACCACTTCATAAGCTCGTTCCCTCCTTACAAGCTCAGGGGTGTGTACCTAAATTAATTCATAACCTGGGGTAAAGGACAGTGTGTCTAGTCTTTTACAGTTTGTGGGAACATCTTTTCAGAGGAGTATATAGTTTTAATTGCTCTGTTTTAAAAACAGAGCAATTAAAACTATACATCAAAACCTATGGTCAAACCCCGACCCCTTAGATAGGGAGGATTTGACAGCATACCGCAGTATAGTTTGATATGACGCGAAGTCAAACCCCGACCCTTGCCCGTACGGGGGGGGGGGGGGGGGGGGGGGGTACCGGGTGGCATTGATAAGTGCATAAATATATTTACCGAATTCCACATCAGGTGATCGACAGCTTCACATTCACATTTGAATGAACAGTTACCTAAGGAAAACAACCTGCATGTAGAAATGCAGTGAACACTTCATTTACACCATTAGTCCACACACACGCACACACACGCACACACACACACGCACACACGCACACACCACACACACACATCTACATAAACACATCTACACACTGTTTAGCATTGTACAGTGCACGAAAGGAAAATAATGGGATACATTTTCAAAACTATAATTTCCCATGCTTATAGTTTCAGATGTCTAACCTACTGAGCTTCACTAGTGTGACAGCAGCTAATGGTATGGTCTCCATTAGACCTGATTTCTATGGAAGCGGAATTGCCTATAATGGTAAGATTTCTGTGCATGTTGTAGGTGCCTGTAGCTCTGCAGATGATAATTTGATGCTCTTTTTGTTTCCAGTTAACAACCCAAGAGGCATTAACTTCTTTTCTGTTTCTACTCTCAACTTGAATGCCAACAACACTGGTCTATTCTTCCTCACTGTCAACTACACAAACCCTACAGACCCTAACTCACTCTACACAGTACTGCAGCTGCGCACTAATAGCATTGCCAATTTCAAAAGTATGATCATTGCATTCAAGTAATGTGTTAATTTGATATCATGATGCTCTCTTCAGCCCCAGTGTTTGTGGACACCTATAGGGCCAACTATGCCCCCAGGACTGCTCTTCTGCCTGGTGTCATGGATACCATCAGTCCTGATGAACACAAATATTTCTATGTGTTTGTGAGAGACACTGATAGCACAAATGTAAGCTTCTCTGATTAAGCAATGAATATCATTAGGTGCTCCCAGAGCACACTTTAGCCCCTTTGTATAATTGTACAATTATAGAATTGCTGTTTTCAGAGTTAATGCTGATTTTAGTACTAACTACTCCCGATGCATCCTGCTACAACTAACTGTGTACGCACATTGAGATACAGTGTGCTGTACTGGTTCATATACCCCAGTTAATTTGTGTTCTATTGTCTCTCTAGAAAGTCATAAGTCAACTTGTTCGTGTCTGTCAGGTTAGTCAATCTTTATTCATTGACTTGAGGGACTGTATAAGGAGACTTCCTCTTACCTCCTAACTGTAGAATGATCCAGGGAACAGTGGTGATGATGCTCCACTCACTCTGGTGAAGGCACGTATTAACTGCAACAGTGCAACATACTCCACCAACTACAATGCCATCAGTAAGTGGACAGATAGTCAGTTTACAGGATTGGGCAATAGTAATGTATTGGGTCTGATACTTAGGCAACTTGCTATCTTCTGCCATTAACACATTATCATTCAGCATTATGATGGCTCCCATCATCGTTCATTTCATACAATTTTAAGGATCTGTGCATAGCAAGTACGACAACAGTACTATGAATATTGTCACGCTTAGTGCCCAGGCATTGTCAGAAAAATAAATGTCGGAAACAAATTGATTCCTTCATCTAAAGAATTCTGCTAATTGTATGCAATGACAATGCTAATATGTAATACTATGCCTACAGGTGGTGTTGCATTCAACCAGATGGGGAGGTATTATCAGAATGGAGATTGGTCACTGTTCATGTATGGAGTCTTCACTACCACCATAGGGTTAGTGTCCATATGTGCTACACAACAATGTTGGAGGCTGCATTCCAGTGATGTCGTGAGACTATATCTTGTTTCGATAACTGCAAAATGCTTGCAAAAGGGTGTTGACGAATATCATACAAAATGCATTATTGTCACAGCTCATAATGGATTTATTGCATTGCAAAAATGATACTGAAAGGGACACACACTTCAATGTAATGCTGCCATAGGCATCCAGAGACTAACTGCGTTTAACCCAACCACACTTTAATATGGGATTGATGGATTTTACGTATACACATGGGAAAATACTCTCGGCAGAACAATTTGCTGTCTAAAGTTGCTATGTTCTAGGACAATGTAGCCAATGCTACCCTGATTTACTATGTTTTAAGCAGTATTTAAAACTTGCTGGATCCATGCATATAATGTGACAAGGTAAATATATCACCCCACACTCAGTTTTTATTAAACAAATTTGTTTTGAAACCTTCAGGTAGATGGTTTCTAATTAAGTAAAAGGGTTAAAAGCCTTACTTGTGTATATCAGGTCACAGTATCAGCAGAAAAAATGTATAGTTTAAAGCTTGCATTACACCCACTTTTTGTTCGGTAGAGGTGTCACCCTTTCTGCTGTGTGCGTCTACCCAGCCAATAACAGTGTGGAGGACTCAACTGGTCGATTTGGGAGGAATGGTGGTGTGTTTGACATCTTCAGGACTCTGCTTGTGAATCCCAATACGGGTACACAAACGACATCTGGCTATGTGGAGGTAGGCACTTCATTTGGCAAGCAGTATTGCACATGAAGAAACTAAATGCAATAATAACTTTGGTATTGCATGTAGGAATTGTTAAAAGTACTTTTGTATCAAATGATACTGTGGCATAGAAGGTTAAATTGCAAGTGCTTTAGCGAATGCAATTGAAATTTATCTGTTGACTTCAAACCTCCCATCTTAGTGCACGGCCAATGGAAATTTAGCAAGACCAGACTACACCTACACTGACACAGTCTTGCCAATAGCTCAGATTGGCACTGAGCCACTGGCTGTGCTCAATGGTGTCACAGTTACTAAGATTGTGCTGGACCAGACCTGTGTAGTCACAAGCACGGCACAAACCTGTGTCATCCAAGATGTGCTCTTTTTGGGAACAGGTATGCAATATAGTTTTTAGCACTGAAATTACATTTTTGGTGAGGCAATATCTTTAGGGTGTTTATACATGTCATGATACCATGTAGCTGCTGGTACAGTGCTGAAGGTAGCCAGTGGCTTCACCAGTGGAAGCATAATCTCTATTGTATCCGAGGAGATCAAGGTACATTGAGGTGTTTTATAATGCACTGTGTGCGTGATACCAGTTTGAGAGTTTTGCATTCATTCAGTGTAACATCATATTCTCAGAATGTTCTCAGAATGTTCTCAGACAGATGGAATTTACTAGATACTATGTGCAGTTGCTGAGACTAATGGCTTTATCGCATGCATACTAAAGTATACCAGTACATGTTGTGGAGGAGATGAAAGGCATGTTCAGTAGCAAAACTCCTTTTAGTTTTTACATGGTCTTGATAAACATCAGCAAGTATTCACTGTATAACAGCTTCATACATGATACCCCCTGGCTACAAACAACAGCCCTTCTCTAAGTATGGCTGCATTTATTGTGTCATTTTATGCAAGTGCGGCTTAAATCAAGATTAGATTCTGTATCCTATTGACCAAACCATCATGTGTTGATGACACCTTTGCGTATTTCATCCAATCTGCAGTTGGACGACACAAGTAGTGTCAGACAGATAAGCATACAACAGCAGGTAAGTGTTGGTGTGTGTGTTACATGCACGTATCGCATATGTGTGGGTGCATATGTAGGTGTGCATGTGGATATATTATGTTTTTTTGCAATATACTATTCTATGCCAGTATTATTAAAGTGCCAATCATATAACAAGGCAGTCTCATTTATTTCCGTAACCGCTTTCACCACAACTTCCATCATTGCTAGGGAGGTGTGAAGTACCTCTATGTGAACACAGACACCTCCATCTACAGACTACCTGTTCAGAGATGTGGTAGATACCTCAGCTGCAGGTATGATGGGGGGAGTGTAGGTGTCAGTTTTACTAAACCTTAACAATCAGTGCCACGCCTTTCCATGCTACATGATTCACAACACTGTTGCATGACGATCCAGGGAATGATTTGACATGGTTTTCATCTCAACAGCACCTGTGTGGGTTCTAGAGATCCCTACTGTGTGTGGAACACTTCTCTGTCACAGTGTGTGGTGACTTCTATTGTGCCCACCATCAACGGTGCTTCAGCAACTGTACCCAATGGGTGGGTCTGTATGATGTAACTTACTGCACTGAGCCAACTGTTCCATCTCTTTTACTCAGCATATACCAGAACATTCATACAGGAGTGGTTAACAGTTGTCCAGGTAAGCGTCAATATAACGTATGCACAGATGGATTGACATGTATGAATGCAGCATAAATCCTGATCACAAACCTTGTCTTGCATTTCTCTTCACACAGCCCTGACACTGAGTGTCTCCAATTCTTTACTGGGTACTTCTCAACCTGCCTTTAGTGGTTCCAACATCACCTTTGTGTGCACTGCCAATGATGGACACAATGGAGCCACTGTCACCAGCTACCAGTGGTACAAAAATGGAGTAGCCCTAAACAATGGAGGGACCATTCAGTCCATCCTCTCAGTCAGTAGTGTAACACTACAGGACCAGGGAACATACCAGTGCAATGCCATCAATGTTGAAGGGTCTAGTAGTAGTCTGTCCAATGGCATACAACTCACTGTTATTGGTATGTAACATCAGATTAATAATTGTAGTAAGGTATTAATTTCTTCTCCGTCATTTGTTAGATGTCATGGTAACCAGCCAGCCTCAGAACCTAACCAATGTACTACCTGGTCGTATGGCTAACTTCAGTGTGACTGCAGCTGGAGCTGAATCTTTCACATTCCAATGGCAGTATGGGAATGGGACCAATATACCACCAGGAGGAAGATACCAAGGTGTGACCACACCCACCTTGGTCATCTCACCAGTGATAGGAGGAGACAACAGCAGTGCGTATGTGTGTAGAGTGACCAGTCCATCTGGGAACACCACAACTACACAGCCTGCATATCTAATGCTTGGTAGGAACAAATAATACATAACTATTGTACAAGTATGGTTACTTTAACATCACTCTTTCCCCGTAGCCTCTAATCCTGTTTTAACACAACAACCTACAGCTACACTCTCTGTGACATTTGGACAGGATGCAGCACTCTCCTGTTCTGCCAATGGTCTGGGCCCCCTCATCGTACGCTGGACCACGCCTCCTGGCATTACTCCTCCCCAGTCCAGACAATATGGTGGCTATGACATCACAGACACATTGGTCCTCAGCTCAGTGAACACGACACACAGAGGAACGTACATGTGTGTGGTCACTGATAGCAGAGGTACAGAGGTCTCCTCTATGCCCTCCATTTTGAGAGTGATAGGTAACTAGCTCACATATAAAAGATATCCAGTGTTCTATGTTGTGAATTTGGTTTCAGTTCCGACACCAAATGCTGTTGCTGTGGTAAATTCATTGCTTGGAACTTTTTCCTGTATCACTAATGATGGTGTGGGTGGAGCTACCATCACCAGCTACCAGTGGGTTAAGAATGGTGTGGCTCTCTCCAATGGAGGGAGGGTGACAGGAGCCAACCAACCCACCCTCTCAATAAGCAATGTCATGCCTCAGGACCAAGGACTGTACCAGTGCAATGTCACCAATGTTGATGGAATCACCAGTCTCTCTGCTGGTACCACACTGTTGTTTGTAGGTGAGATTGCACTGAATAACTTTAGGACATTGCAATGTGTTCATGTTGTGTGCAATAGATGATGTGCCTGTTTCTTAACTGATTGTGCATAAGAAGAATGTTAATCCATTTGTACTTCTTGTAGCGCTGCAATTCTGTGGATTGAGAATTTGCTAATGTGTGCATGTAATGGTACCTACGTTCAACAGAGTCAGCCCACTTCTAATCTTTTTAGATCCGACAATTGTCACTCAGCCTTCATCTCAAGTGGTTCTTCCAGGTAGCACTGCTGCATTCAGCATTGGTGCTGTGAGTGTAGTCTCCTCTGGAGGAGGGTCCATCTCCTATATGTGGACCTACAGCAATGGCAGCCAGTTGGCAGGGGACAGGTTCCAGGGAACCAACACATCAAGACTTACCCTTCGCCCAGTGCTGGTGTCAGACAATGGATCATCTTTCGTCTGCACTGTGACTGGTAGCTCTGGGATAGTTGAAATCTCCCAGATTGCTAGTTTAATACTAGGCAAGTTATCATTGCCAACATTTCTCTAATCATGTAGCTCCATATGCCATTTTTCTCAATCTTTCTCCTCTCTCATTTCATTCATGTTTCCCTTTGCTTCAAGAGCTCCTTGTGTGTGAAGGTGAAATGTATCGCTCATTCTTTTTCATTCCTATCAATAGCCACTACTCCTGTCTTCACAACATCTCCCACCGACTCAGCTGAAGCATTTGGAGGCACTACCACTTTCTCTTGCACCGCAGTGGGACTGGGGACCCTCACCATTACATGGAACACGACATCATTGCTCTCCCTTCCTCCTCCCACCCTGGTCCAGTCCTCCCCCTACACAGCTGTCAGCACCCTGTCCCTTGGTCCCCTGTCTGTGGCCCATCGAGGCCAGTACTGGTGTACTGTAGCCGATTCCACTGGACGAGTGGCTGTGTCCAACATGGCCACACTTGGCATCATTGGTGAGCTGCCTGCACATCTAAATGCATGCACAGATGGTATTGTGAATGCAAAGGCAGCTCTGTAATAAAAGCACATTGTTGGATGTGCAGGGTCATATAAAGTAGCCTGCATTGATATTAAGATTGATGAGGTTTGCAAGTCATGTATGGTATGTGTGCATCACAATGTGTGGTAAAGCTATGGAAACTTCAATGTTTGCTAAACACTTAGTCCTGATTTCTCATTTTTACAGACTTTCAGAATGCAAAAAACTAAACGTTTAGAATAGCTATTTTGTACAAGGAAAATGTTTTAAGGCTAAAGCTTTTTGACAATTCAGTGTGACGAAATAGAAATCTGTGGTATGTCAAAATACACTGAATTACAAGGTAAAATTGGATATGACCATGTAGGGTCTGTACTCATAAATGGTTGCTAAGACAAGAATGAACATGACCATGACTGGAAGTTGAACTCTATGTCTTTTTTAATTTCAGTCCCAACGCCTAATGCTATCACGTTGGCAAGTTTATTTCTTGGAATGTTCTCATGTACCTCTAATGATGGTGTGGGTGGAGCTACTATCACCAGCTACCAGTGGGTTAAGAATGGTGTGGCTCTTTCGAATGGAGGGAATGTGAAAGGGGCCAACCAACCCACCCTCTCAATAAGCAACGTGATGCCTCAGGACCAAGGACTGTACCAGTGCAATGTCACCAATGTTGATGGAGACACTGTTCTCTCTGCTGGTACCACACTGTTGTTTGTAGGTGAGATTGCACTGAGTAACTTTAGGACATTGCAATGTATTCATGTTGTGTGCAATAGATGATGCACCTGTTTCTTAACTGATTGTGCATAAGAAGAATGTTAATCCATTTGTGCAGGTTGTAGCACTGCAATTCTGCGGATTGAGAATTTGCTAATGTGTGCATGTGATGGTACCTACGTTCAACAGAGTCAGCCCACTTCTAATCCTTTTAGATCCGACAATTGTCACTCAGCCTTCATCTCAAGTGGTTCTTCCAGGTAGCACTGCTGTATTCAGCATTGGTGCTGTGAGTGTAGTCTCCTCTGGAGGAGGGTCCATCTCCTATATGTGGACCTACAGCAATGGCAGCCAGTTGGCAGGGGACAGGTTCCAGGGAACCAACACATCAACACTTACCATTAGCCCAGTGCTGGTGTCAGACAATGGATCATCTTTCATCTGCACTGTGACTGGTAGCTCTGGGATAGTTGAAATCTCCCAGATTGCTAGTTTAATAGTAGGCAAGTTATCATTGACAACATTTCTCTAATCATGTAGCTCCATATGCCATTTTTCTCAATCTTTATTTCATCCATGTTTCCCTTTGCTTCAAGAGCTCCTTGTGTGTGAAAGTGAAATGTATCGCTCATTCCTTTTCATTCCTATCAATAGCCACTACTCCTGTCTTCACTACATCTCCCACCGACTCAGCTGAAGCATTTGGAGGCACTACCACTTTCTCTTGCACAGCAGTGGGACTGGGGACCCTCACCATTACATGGAACACGACATCATTGCTCTCCCTTCCTCCTCCCACCCTGGTCCTGTCCTCCCCCTACACAGCTGTCAGCACCCTGTCCCTTGGTCCCCTGTCTGTGGCCCATCGAGGCCAGTACTGGTGTACTGTAGCCGATTCCAGTGGACGAGTGGCTGTGTCCAACATGGCCACACTTGGCATCATTGGTGAGCTGCCTGCACATCTAGATGCATGCACAGATGGTATTGTGAATTCAAAGGCAGCTCTGTAATAAAAGCACATTGTTGGATGTGCAGGGTCATATAAAGTAGCCTGCATTGACATTAAGATTGATGAGGTTTGCAAGTAATGTATGGTATGCGTGTATCACAATGTGTGGTGAAACTATGGAAACTTCAATGTTTACTAAAGTCTTAGTCCTGATTTCTCTTTTTTACAGACTTTCAGAATGCATAAAAACTAAACGTTTAGAATAGCTATTTTGTACAAGGAAAATGTTTCAAGGCTAAAGCTTTTTGACAATTCTGTGTGATGAAATAGAAATCCGTGGTATGTCAAAATACACTGAATTACAAGGTAAAATTGGATATGACCATGTAGGGTCTGTACTCATAAATGGTTGCTAAGACAAGAATGAACATGACCATGACTGGAAGTTGAACTCTATGTCTTTTTGAATTTCAGTCCCAACACCTAATGCTATCACGTTGGCAAGTTTGTTTCTTGGAATGTTCTCATGTACCTCTAATGATGGTGTGGGTGGAGCTACCATCACCAGCTACCAGTGGGTAAAGAATGGCGTGGCTCTCTCCAATGGAGGGAGGGTGACAGGGGCCAACCAACCCACCCTCTCAATAAGCAATGTCATGCCTCAGGACCAAGGACTGTACCAGTGCAATGTCACCAATGTTGATGGGGTCACCAGTCTCTCTGCTGGTACCACACTGTTGGCTATTGGTGAGGCGCTTATAATGGTGCAATGTGCACAACATGCGATCATGTGATAATTGCCTTTACATGTGTGCATATGGTTGTGTGATGTGCATGCAAATTTGAGTTTAAAGGAGAATATCAATTAAGGACAAATTTACTATCTTTACGTAGATCCTGCCATCGTCACTCAGCCTTCATCTCAAGTGGTTCTTCCAGGTAGCACTGCTGCATTCAGCATTGGTGCTGTGAGTGTAGTCTCCTCTGGAGGAGGGTCCATCTCCTATGTGTGGACATACAGCAATGGCAGCCAGTTGGCAGGGGACAGGTTCCAGGGAACCAACACATCAACACTTACCATTAGCCCAGTGCTGGGTTCAGACAATGGATCATCTTTCATCTGCACAGTGTCTGGGAGCTTGGGGGTATATGTAACATCACAGCCTGTTAGCCTCATGCTGGGTGAGTCGTTTCACTCACACTCCATCTTTCTATGATTAAATAGGCCTTTGACATCACACACGTCCTCAGCCCCTCCCACTATACCTTCGACTCTCACTCATTTGTTTTCTAGATCATAATCATTTGTGCAACTTCAAATGAGTATGTACACCTCATCGTTTTCTACTCATCCCTGTAGCCATTACTCCTGCCTTTGGTACATCTCCTACCAGCAGAACCAAAGCCATTGGAGGCACTACCACTTTCTCTTCCACCGGACGAATGGCTGTGTCCAACCTGGCCACACTAGGCATTGATGGTAAGTCAAACAATTCTCCTTGTTGGTCCAGTTGGTAAAATACATGACAACTATTCAGAGAACTAAAGCACCTGTATTCCTAACTGATGAATAGTACAGGTGGCTGTTATCATGATCTTGTTCATGTGGGTATGCCTAGTGGTAGATTGAAGACCATGAGACACAACAGATAGGGTAGAGACCATGAGACACAACAGATAGGGTAGAGACCATGAGACACAACAGATAGGGTAGAGACCATGAGACACAACAGATAGGGTAGAGACCATGAGACACAACAGATAGGGTAGAGACCATGAGACACAACAGATAGGGTAGAGACCATGAGACACAACAGATAGGGTAGAGACCATGAGACACAACAGATAGGGTAGAGAACCATGAGACACAACAGATAGGGTAGAGACCATGAGACACAACAGATAGGGTAGAGACCATAATCTTACCCATCAGGCTATGCACATGAGCAAGAGTGCATGACCCTCAAGGGGGTACCCTCCCACATCTCCATTCCCTCTCCTCCTCTCCACTTCCCTCCTTCCCTCCTCACCCTAAACATCTGCTCCAAGAGTTATCTCAAGTAAACTCTGACCCATACCATCAATATTGATGTCTCTACATTGATACCTGTCTCCATTGGCAACAATAGAAACGCTGAGTTTGCTGGTCGTCTCTCCCAGCTACTGATAGGCATGGATGGTAACCCCTTTGAAGCCATATCTGAGCTGCATTGAAGGATGAGGCTACTAACCCTATTGTTTGGGGAGCTTAGGGGTGGATGGTATCAAGACTGGAAATAAAAGGAGAGACCAAAAGTCATTGTATTGCATCTTCAATGTAGGAGCATGACGATGAAAAGGGGGGAGGGGGGGGAGGGAGGGGGGGAGTCTTTTGGTGGTAATAACGACTTTATCTCCAATTTGTCCCTGTTTTAAACCATTAGAGACACCTGTTGTGATACCAACTTCCAGCAGCAATCCTGGAACCAGCTCAATAGGGATATCCCCACAGGAATCACTCATAGTATCAAGTCCAGCTGTATCACTCTCAGCACCTGCTATCTACGGCATATTTGGCGCTCTAGCGGCATTGATTGTCATTTTGCTGGCAGTTCTACTAGGGATGTGCTGTTGTACGAGAAGGAGGGATGGGAAGGAGATGAGACCTGCAGATAATAACATGTAAGTCCTGGCATGGTGAGAGTTATTTTAGTGCAGTTTCAATCAATCAAGGAGGACGAATGGTAAACATGCATTATTTACTTTTATGCAACTCAATGAACATGAGTAAATTTCAGTAATCTAGTAGTAATCTATTAATTTACTGAAATTGTATTCACACATTGAGTTGCATCCCTAGTGCATGGCCGCCATAGGATACCCATGTGCGGACATGATGACTTTGCAGCAAATTTGCATCAATCAGTTAAGTTTGCTCACCTTAATTTTGACTTGTTCATTCCTTTATAATACAATAAAAAATTTATCCACTGCTAATGGACTCTTACAACTCCTTCTGCATGGCCAATGTTCTTGTCTCCCATCAAATGCAGCTTAGTGGTGGGGCGTGGCTCAGGGTTATGTCGCATACAAACATTAGGTGTGCTATATCATAGCCCCCCCACCCCCCACCCGCCTTTTTCAGGTCGATTTGCGTATCACCTTGTTCCTATACAATGCAGGAAAGAGTTGACCTACAATATGACCAACCTTATGGCTATTGAGATGATGGAGGAAACAGACGGATCGACAGTAACATCACATCCAAAAACCAGTGAAGCTGCAGACATGCCTATGTCAACCAGTGGAGCTGCAGACATGCCTATGTCAACCAGTGGAGCTGCAGGCATGCCTATGTCAACTAGTGATGTACTTCCGCTAAAAGGGGAAGAGGCTGTAACTCCCCAGAGCAAAGATGATGCTCAGCCAGCTGGAATGCCTTCACTCAATGCTACAGCTGAGCCAACAATAGCTTCTGTGCTAGCTGCAAGTGAAGAATGCAACGCTGTAAAAACTGAAAGCAAACTAGAGCGTAGCACAGATAGTGATGTGACAACAAAGCTATAAGGGGCATATTAAGGCCTAAAAAAATGATTTAAGATGTGTAGGATGTGTAGGATGTGATGATTGATTGTGTTCCAATTATGTGTATATTTGTTTTGCTTTTGTATGTCCAGTTTCATAGATGGAAAAACATCTATTGTTGTACTATTTTTTAAGTGCATGTATGTGCAATGCAGTCCTGAATGAACCAGAGTAAATTACAGATTTGGTCTCGATCAGGAAGTCAACTTTTTAAATCCCATTAAATTATAGCCTAGTCTGGGAACCTGATGACTGGCATCATCTGGTCCCCAGACAGACTACCTTAGCCATAATTCAGTTCCATGTGGTGAGAGCCAAATGAATACCACAGCCATTTCTCATAAGATTTATTCTGTTTTAACTGCGTTGTGTGATGTGGTTTATGCTCCATTGTATGCATTAACCAATTCATTACATATTAGTGAACACCCACCAGCAGAGAAATCATGAGAGATAGCGATCTTGGTGGATCAATGAGACAGATCAATGAGACAGCCTTTGTGATGCTTCATCCTTTCAACTGCACATCAAATATACATGCATGAATGATCTGCGGATGAATAGTTTTATCATAAGCCCAATTATGTCTACAGAAATACATTGTTCTAGACTTGCAGCGACCAAGGTACACGATGTCATTCAACATACACGATGTCCAATTCCACTTTACCATTGCTTACTGTACTGTATACATCTTTTTTTTGTGTAAAGACTGGCAATAGTACATTACCAGAATTGTTTGTACATGAGTATGTAGAGACTTGATATGTGAGCATGTAAGAGACCTGACAAATGTACCTGGGCTTTGCATGTACATGGACCCCCTCCCCTCCCCCCCCCTCCCCCCCCTCCCCCCCTTCCAGGTCTCGTACATACACAGTGATGCGTGCTTAGTACAGGTGTTTGTTTTGATCTTGCACAAAGACCAACCATGTTCTAGTACACCTGCTCAGATCCATGCACATGAAAAGGTACATGAATCAGACACTATTGTAATGTATGGGACAGTTTCCGCGAAAATTGCCCCACGGTTAAAATGTTATAAAAATGCATCGCGTTTGAATCGCTATAACTTCTCAACGGATAACGCTATCGACTTCCTATTTTCAACACTTCATACTACCCCATTTCACTATGAAGTGTTGAATATAGGAAGTCGATAGCGTTATCCGTTGGGAAGTTATAGCGGTTCAAACGCGATGCATTTTTATAACATTTTAACCGTGGGGCAATTTTCGCGGAAACTGTCCCATATTATATATGCATAATGGATGAAGTGTTTTTGCCCTCCATACATTGCCCCTTCTCTCCCTCCTAACATATCTGAAAGTGCATTAATTAGACCTTGGGAACAGACTGACGAACAGATGGTCGTTATTAGTGCGTGTGTGTGTGTGTGTGTGTGTGTGTGTGTGTTGTCTGTCTGTCTGTGTCTGTGAGTGTGTAACAGATTGTGTGGTTTTAGACAAAGGTACAGATTGACAATCCCCAGGCCACTACTACCTTCTGGCGGCTAGCTGGATTGCAGTATTGACAAGAGTAGTGCTGACAGTGGCACTAGGAGCCTTTGTAGTGCTGACAGTGGCACTAGGAGCCTTTGTAGTGCTGACAGTGGCACTAGGAGCCTTTGTAGTGCTGACAGTGGCACTAGGAGCCTTTGTAGTGCTGACAGTGGCACTAGGAGCCTTTGTAGTGCTGACAGTGGCACTAGGAGCCTTTGTAGTGCTGACAGTGGCACTAGGAGCCTTTGTAGTGCTGACAGTGGCACTAGGAGCCTTTGTAGTGCTGACAGTGGCACTAGGAGCCTTTACAAGAGTAGTGCTGACAGTGGCACTAGGAGCCTTTAGGAGTCTCTGTCTATAGCTGTTGGAATGATGTAATGCAGCAATGATGTAATGCAGAATGGCATGGTACATACATGAAGCCAATGACCTAAATCATGCACATGGAAAGTATGCCGCCATCTTAGCTTAGATTTTGAATTTCAAAATGCAACAGTGACTTGCGCATGAGGTAAAAGTAGAATTGGAAAGACAGGATAATTATGAAAAAGATGTCGGCAGTTGAGAGGCAGCATGCAGGCCGATGCGTTCGACCGAAATACTACCTTTTTCAAGCCAACATCACTGTAATGCCAGGATGTTTGCATACGTCACTGTAATGCCAGGATGTTTGCATACGTCACTGTAATGCCAGGATGTTTGCATACGTCACTGTAATGCCAGGATGTTTGCATACGTCACTGTAATGCCAGGATGTTTGAATACGTCACTGTAATGCCAGGATGTTTGCATACGTCACTGTAATGCCAGGATGTTTGCATACGTCACTGTAATGCCAGGATGTTTGCATACGTCACTGTAATGCCAGGACGTCGCAGACATCTCACCGTCCGTGATTTCTGGAACATTTACAACATTGTTCTAGCAACACCATGCATACGGTTCTATATCGTCGCGGGACATTTAAATGCTGTATTGTGTAAATCTCTGATATTGTGGACATCCATAAACCTCTATACAGTGAAAGATACATGAAAAGTATTAATAGTTTTAAACATGGGCACAATATTATTAGATTTACACATCATTTTATTATTCGCTTTCATCTTGTGAACAGCAGCAATTACGTAATCACAACAATAATATTTAATATCGCAATGTGTACTTAGTGTAAACTATACGATGCTGGTGTGCATGGGCGTGTGTGGAGGTGATGTGTGGGAGAAGCGTGTCGTTTTTTAAATGCTCGTAATGTGCCCATGTTATCAATACTTTTGAATACTACTTTTTATCGCCCTAGACTAGGTCATAAACATTTACACTGTACATGGGATACGTCAAATTGAAAACCTCTCACTTTCACCTTTCAGCGCACGCCGCCTCTCTACAGATTGGCATTTCAGAATACACATACGTGCATTAATAAGCGTCGGGCGCGCGTGAGCCATGTAGCACGACACGCATGCGTGTCACGTGCATATACCGACGTTCAATCGCAAAGGCTGTCTGAGTGAAGATGATGACCCTTACTAGACTTGCAACGTTTGTCGTGGTCTTTTTACGATCCGCAGACTGCCAAACTTTTACGACTACCACACCATCTTCGTGCTACTTCTCTCTAACAGACTTCGACTATCCGAGCGACTGCCCTGCCTACACGCCAGTCGCCAGTATTCAAACGTTGGCTACGAGCTCCTGTTCAAAGCTTTGCTCCAGCAGGTGCATAGACCCGCTCCTCGCTTATATGGAGGCCTGCCACATAAGCACTAGCGTCAGCAACGCGCTTAAAGGTTGGTGTGGAACGTCGGAGGGCAACGGGCAGCTGTGCTGTACACTGGGAACCACTCTCTCAGGAGCACTCGCTGACCTCGGATTTTTTACCTTCTGCGATAACGCGCTCACCTGCAACATTGCCACGACGCGTTCCCAATGCACGAGCGTCTACGACTCCTATGGCTGCTGCCTCGCAAACCTGATCGACGTCGTCCCGCAGTTGACCTTCGATTGGACGGCTTGTGGATTTTCCCAACCTGACACGTGCTTCTACGACCCGTGGCCACTCCCCATATCCAAGGAGCTGCTCATAGGACTCGTGGCCGGTGTGGGAGGAGGTCTGCTTCTTCTGTGCGTGGTGTGCTGTGTGGTCTGCATATGCTGCTGTATGTTCGGTGTGTGCGCCGGGAGCCGACGAAGAAAAGTGGTCATGGGTACTAAAACTGGGAATTCGGACAACGCTGAAGTCGAGTACCAGCAGTTTCCGTAAGCCTTAGAAACGTTGTTAGGATTCGCTGAATCATCCTATATACTGATGCATTCTTCTGCGGGCATTTTTTTTTAATTTGTAATTGTATCCAACTAATCCAAGTTAATCATATTATATCTTGCGACCCCCAAGTTAGAATCCAGCCTGACCACTGTTTAATCTGGATTGTCTTCATTCGTTCGAGCAACCAGTCACATGCAGTGTGCATGGCCTCAACTCTAATACTGGAGACGGCACCATCGCTGCAATGTGTGCAATGGTGTCACCAATGCATGCAGTGTATACTGTGAAAGCGCTCGGTAATGAAGGGGTTAAGCCTTGCATCGCATGCACATGACGTAATTGCTGTTATACCTGGGTATAAAAGTGACACATTTAGCAGGAACGACTGGGCGTCGTCAGTGAATTCTCTGTACATGTGCGCCACTAATTGGAATGCTAGAAGTTCCTTACTCTTTAGCGAGTATATCAGTTATGAAAGGTCGCCGCAATTACTTGCTTTTCCTGCCGCCGACAAATTACGGTTGCCCATTAGTGACAATGCTAATTATATTCACAAGGGACTGGATACTTGGAAATGGAGACCCCCCCGGATGGATGCATTACCAAGAAAAGGTCAGGGTCGCAGCACATGCTTGTTCGCATGAAGTAATGATTTGAAATGGCTACCTGATCGTCCTTCTTTACATGGAGGCTATCAAGGGTACGTTACGGCAGTCTTTCTAGCTAGCCATGCACATGTTGCCATGAACTGGACTGTAACACCTCCTGAATAGTACATGCAGTATACTTAGTACTGAAACTGACAGACACGTCAAATTCACCAATCCTCCTTCAAGTTGACAATGTTACCAAAAAACCATATGCAAGATACAACTTATCTCCAGCGCAGTGGTGCATGAATTACACGTATATGCAAGGAAGTGTACTGTTATCATCACCAACAAATGCCTGTGATAGCATGTGTGCATGTGGAGGCATTGCCGGAGTTTCCTTTGTACTGTCTGTGGGTGCAAACACCCGGCTTCAGTTGATTAACTCTTTGAATGCCGGTGCAGTGCATGCATAGTGTACCGTAAAGTACCACGAATAAGCTCCCCCGCCCTCCGCCCCAACAATAAAAAATGGCTCGTGCTTAAACGTCCGTGTCTTCGTAATCGCGAACGCTTCTGCGTATCTTTTTTCATAATCATGTGTACGGGTACCATTTTTGTTTCTGAAATGCTGAATACGTTTGAGGAGACTTTCGAGTTATGTACACTACGTGCCTAATAGATCGAGGGAATGGAAAAGGAGCACATAATTACAACAGCATGCAGGGCTGTTTTTGTCTTCTTTTCCCCTGGCGTCTGGCTTGACCTGCGCGCGTACATGTGTATGGTTTGAAAGCCGCGACTCATATTCATAGTGCACTGGTCGCATTAATATCGTGCAGTCTGGGGACCAGGCATCTGGTCTCCAGACGACTAGGTGTTGGGGGTCATTAGAAATAGATGTACTGTCGGGTTGATGTAACCTGCACTGTGTGCTCTTCCCTCCGAAATTGTACAAATCGTTGAAAAGGCTGCCTGTGAAGTATCTAACCCTGTGCTTTGCAAACGAGAAATGCCGAACAGTTTCAGGTCATGTTGAATCAGTGGTGTAAATCAGACCTGCTACAAGGCTCAAATGTCAAAAGTAGCAACACGTTCCAGTATAAATGTAGTCCACACCCACTACTCCCAGCATATATGACCTTCTGGTCATCTTGTGATTTGTAATCCATGTAATAATTAGTAATCCTTGGTTACATGATGTTACTGTTGATGAGATATAGTTATTAAACCATTTAAATCATTTGTCTTCCTCTAAGTAATAGCTTGGCAAACATTATTGTTGCTGGTACCAAGCATTAATTATTATACACTGGTTAAAGTACATCATCTGCGGACTATAAAAACTCCAAAAGATTAAATTTAGTGATAAATGGTGTATTTACATATTCAATCAAATTATTCATGATGGAGAAACTACCTCAATAATGCACATTATTCATTATTAAACTTACTTGAAGACAGAGGCATGACATTTGCATTATTCTCTTAATTGCTTACCTATTCTAACCATAATGATTGTTTATTAAAACTAGTTATGACTATTTTCGGATCTTTGATATATGGGTGTTGCTTTTAAAAATACAAGGAACCCTGTATAAGTTATCAACTCTACAAAACAACGTGAAATTATGCACAGTGTGCTATAGCTGCAAGAGATTGAATTATCGTTATTGTGGTTAAAAGATACACTTACAGTTCAAAATAAAATTTAATTAATACTTGGTACCAACAAATACTGTGCAATGCAGCTCGCTTTGTTGGAAGCAAATGTTTCTATGAGAATAAATTTTTTGCACACACATGGTTGGCAATGTCCAGTTGTGGAATTGAACAATTTCACCAAATATCAATGCAATCATCATTTTCCAAAGGACAATGCAAGCCTAAACGTTTGCCTAGTGAAGCAGCACATAAGATACACTGTGTCGTGTCTGTGACGAGCTTTAGCTTCACTGAAACTATTCTTTATTGTCAGAATTTGAATATTACTCCGAGTAAGGCAGAAGAGGACAGTAGTCAATGCTATACTGCCAGCAGAGCCCTGAAACTTGCCGAATTCCTTGCCCACCATAACAGGAAGGTGGCTTTTGTTAGAGTAAAGTAATCTTATAAGATTTCTTGAACTCCAGGCATGTATTTGTATTCAGTTATTAATACTCAAGGTCGTATACATTTAATTATCTTATCCTATGTATCTTGGGTTAAGCGATGCATGTTAGATCTGCCGCTTATGTCAATTCAATTTCAATGTCAGGTGTGAGACTACCACATACAATTTAATGAATTACGCATTTGTTGTACTTGGCTTGGTCTATTCAAAACATAAATAAACTCTTGCTCCAGGACCACAGTGCACAAGTAGTGGTCTACTCTACCATGGTCTGCTCACCATGTACAACATACAGCACACATTGCACATGCAACCACAAAAACTCCATATCATAAAACTAAGTCACATAATCAGTTAGGATGTGTTACACTTATATGCTATTGAACCCAGAGGATTCTACCTAATTACAGTCCTAAATTGCAGTTAGGCTGGTATCAGGTGCCTCCACGTTTTCGTATTGTTGAATTGTGCTTGCTGCAACATTGGTACCAGGCTTCTGTGCAACAATCAACGTATCGTATACCTTCTCTCCTTGTGTATATGTATTAGACTCAGGAATTTGGCATTGCCCACCATCTGATTCACTCACAGATCTGAAATACACACTGTTCCTATCAATGTGTTGCATCAGTGGCTTTTCATCTTGGAGAGCTGGATTTGCAAACACATCTGTCCTGGAACAGAACAAAAAAAAACACTATGTTGAAATCTCTTTAAAAGAGAAGGCTTTGAAAGTCTTCTTTCAAATTCAATTAAGCGTTCAATTATATGGCAATTACACACAAATATAGTGGTACCAAGTATATGCAATATAACAAACCATTACACCGGTTGTGCCCAAATGCCAGAGTACATATACAATTAGCCATGTGGACCAAGTGTCTGATTTATCTATATAATCTCACTTGCTTTAAACACAAAATATTTACTTTAGGAAGGTTGGATCTGAAGGGTTAGGTAGACGTCCCCTTCGACATACAAGGCAGCAGCAGCAGCAGAAAAGCATCAGGAATTCAAGTAGACAGAGGCCTCCTAATGCAGCAACAATACTGATGGACGGGATGCCAGAAAGTATTGCTAGTGGTGCGACTGCCTCTGGCGATGTTGTCACCGGGTTCTCGGTTGTTGTTCCAATTGGTGTCATAGCTGGTGTCATAGCTGGTGTCATAGTGACAGCACGTTGCGCAGCAGTTGTCACAATGAAGGGAACACTTGTGGTAGGCACAGGGGTGTCAACTGATGATAATTAAATATGAGTAAAGATGAAGTAATCTGTGCAAGGTCTGACATGTATGCGCTAATATGGAAGTGCACACTAGTGCATTTCATTGTTGACCAAGCACCAACGGACACTGATCATGTTTCATGTACATACCTACAGAGCAGTTAGCATATCCTGTATGAATGTTCTGGTACGTGCTGAGTGGAAGAGATGGAACAGTTGGCTCAGTGCAGTAAGTTACATCATACAGACTCACCCATTGGGTACAGTTGCTGAAGCACCGTTGATGGTGGGCACAATAGAAGACACCACACACTGTGACAGAGCAGTGTTCCACACACAGTAGGGATCTCTGGAACCCACACATGCACTATACAGAGGGGAAACATTTTCATACATTTATGAGCACTGTGTACTGTGTAATCCAATATGTACTAAACATATCATAATTAGCTTCTGTCAGTGTGGCATTTCGACACACATGTCCTTACCTGCAGCTGAGGTATCTACCACATCTCTGAACAGGTAGTCTGTAGATGGAGGTGTCTGTGTTCACATAGAGGTACTTCACCCCACCCTGGGATGCATGGGAACAACGAGAAGGATACATAAGCCCTTCTGCTGATTATGGCCATCTACACGACCACCAAGCAAGCGTGAAACTCTCTGCTTGTGTCAACCTAGATATTCCTATCAAGTGCTAAAACAACTCATCCTTCCCCCACCTAGGTGTTTGATTGTCTTTTTGTGGTCACACCTTTGACTGTACAGCTGTGTGTGTGTGTGTGTGTGTGTGTGTGTGTGTGTGTGTGTGTGTGTGTGTGTGTCCTCGCATCTATGTGTTGTTGCACCTGCTGTTGTATTTCCATCTGTCTGACACTTGACGTATCGTCCAACTAAGGGTTAAAATGAGAGAGGGATACAATTATACAGAAAAGAGAACACATAGTTGTGAAAAAGCAGTGCAAGGCATGATGAGGTAACAAGCTGCACCATTGTATGATAAGACAACATTTCACTGGTGCAAAGCAATTCACCCTTTGAATCATCCTAGGTAATTACAATGTATCTTGGATGCTTATCATGAAAGTGTGATTGTCTACATACTTCCCCTCTCTTAAGAAATAATTTGAAGTTGAGTTTTGTCAGAACATATCAGAATGGGGCATACCACATGTGATTGAGCCAAATGTCAAAATACATGGTACTAAGGGCTCGAAAGGGGAGGGAGAGGAAGTGGTATGACCTTATGTGAGCGAAACTATATTATGTCAGTGGGATCAAAATTTGCTTCTTCTGTAGCATTCAATTATCATTATTTAGTTTTCAGTGTGTTTGTGAAAAAGTGATATTACAAAGTAAAAAGTGCAATGTAGTTTTTTTACCTTGATTTCCTCTGATATGACAGGAACTACACTGCTGCTGTAACCCATGGCAACCTTCAGAACAGTGCCCGCAGCTGTGAAGGGTTAAATACATCACCATAGCTCTTTCACGTATATACGTGTTGCACAAAGCAATTGGTTTGCATCTCATCCACACACACACACCTATACTTGTCCAGAGCTCACATCTCATCCACACACACACAGCTATATTTGTCCAGAGCTCACATCTCATCCACACACACACAGCTATACTTGTCCAGAGCTCACATCTCATCCACACACACACACACACACACACACACAGCTATATTTGTCCAGAGCTCACACACACACAGCTATATTTGTCCAGAGCTCACATCTCATCCACACACACACAGCTATATTTGTCCAGAGCTCACATCTCATCCACACACACACAGCTATATTTGTCCAGAGCTCACATCTCATCCACACACACACAGCTATATTTGTCCAGAGCTCACATCTCATCCACACACACACAGCTATATTTGTCCAGAGTCACATCTCATCCACACACACACAGCTATACTTGTCCAGAGCTCACATCTCATCCACACACACAGCTATATTTGTCCAGAGCTCACATCTCATCCACACACACACAGCTATACTTGTCCAGAGCTCACATCTCATCCACACACACACAGCTATATTTGTCCAGAGCTCACATCTCATCCACACACACACACACACACACACACACACACACACACACACACACACACAGCTATATTTGTCCAGAGCTCACATCTCATCCACACACACACAGCTATAATTGTCCAGAGCTCACATTTCATCCACACACACACACACACACATACACACACAGCTATATTTGTCCAGAGCTCACATCTCATCCACACACACACAGCTATATTTGTCCAGAGCTCACATCTCATCCACACACACAGCTATACTTGTCCAGAGCTCACATCTAATCCACACACACACACACACACACACACACACACACACACACAGCTATATTTGTCCAGAGCTCACATCTCATCCACACACACACAGCTATATTTGTCCAGAGCTCACATCTCATCCACACACACACAGCTATATTTGTCCAGAGCTCAATCTCATCCACACACACAGCTATATTTGTCCAGAGTCACATCTCATCCACACACACACAGCTATATTTGTCCAGAGCTCACATCTCATCCACACACACACAGCTATATTTGTCCAGAGCTCACATCTCATCCACACACACACAGCTATATTTGTCCAGAGCTCACATCTCATCCACACACACACAGCTATATTTGTCCACAGCTCACATCTCATCCACACACACACAGCTATATTTGTCCAGAGCTCACATCTCATCCACACACACACAGCTATATTTGTCCACAGCTCACATCTCATCCACACACACACAGCTATATTTGTCCAGAGCTCACATCTCATCCACACACACACAGCTATATTTGTCCAGAGCTCACATCTCATCCACACACACACACACACACACACACACACACACACACACACACACACACACACACACACACACACACACACACACACACACACACACAGCTATATTTGTCCAGAGCTCACATCTCATCCAAACCAGTGGCGGGGTGGCTGGGGGGGGCAAACCAGTATTTCTCCGCATAATCACCAGTATACTAGAAAATACTGACAAGTATGCGAACGTACACACAGCTATATTTGTCCAGAGCTCACATCTCATCCACACACACACAGCTATACTTGTCCAGAGCTCACATCTCATCCACACACACACACACACACACACACACACAGCTATATTTGTCCAGAGCTCACATCTCATCCACACACACACAGCTATATTTGTCCAGAGCTCACATCTCATCCACACACACACAGCTATATTTGTCCAGAGCTCACATCTCATCCACACACACA
This sequence comes from Ephydatia muelleri, assembly GCA_013339895.1. Lineage (NCBI taxonomy): Eukaryota > Metazoa > Porifera > Demospongiae > Spongillida > Spongillidae > Ephydatia > Ephydatia muelleri. Next base: position 1,907,168 of record JABACO010000024.1, read on the forward strand.
CAGCTATATTTGTCCAGAGCTCACATCTCATCCACACACACACACAGCTATATTTGTCCAGAGTCACATCTCATCCACACACACACAGCTATATTTGTCCAGAGCTCACATCTCATCCACACACACACAGCTATATTTGTCCAGAGCTCAATCTCATCCACACACACAGCTATATTTGTCCAGAGTCACATCTCATCCACACACACACAGCTATACTTGTCCAGAGCTCACATCTCATCCACACACACACACACACACACACACACACACACACACACACACACACACACACACAGCTATATTTGTCCAGAGCTCACATCTCATCCACACACACACAGCTATATTTGTCCAGAGCTCACATCTCATCCACACACACACAGCTATATTTGTCCACAGCTCACATCTCATCCACACACACACAGCTATATTTGTCCAGAGCTCACATCTCATCCACACACACACAGCTATATTTGTCCACAGCTCACATCTCATCCACACACACACAGCTATATTTGTCCAGAGCTCACATCTCATCCACACACACACAGCTATATTTGTCCAGAGCTCACATCTCATCCACACACACACACACACACACACACACACACACACACACACACACACACACACACACACACACACACACACACACAGCTATATTTGTCCAGAGCTCACATCTCATCCAAACCAGTGGCGGGGTGGCTGGGGGGGGCAAACCAGTATTTCTCCGCATAATCACCAGTATACTAGAAAATACTGACAAGTATGCGAACGTACGCAGGTTTGCCCCCCCAGCCACCCCGCCACTGATCCAAACACACACAGCTATATTTGTCCAGAGCTCACATCTCATCCACACACACACAGCTATATTCTTCCAGAGCTCACATCTCATCCACACACACACAGCTATATTTGTCCAGAGCTCACATCTCATTCACACACACACAGCTATATTTGTCCAGAGTCACATCTCATCCACACACACAGCTATACTTGTCCAGAGCTCACATCTCATCCACACACACACCGCTATACTTGTCCAGAGCTCACATCTCATCCATACACACACAGCTATATTTGTCCAGAGCTCACATCTCATCCACACACACACAGCTATACTTGTCCAGAGCTCACATCACATCCACACACACACAGCTATACTTGTCCAGAGCTCACATCTCATCCACACACACACAGCTATATTTGTCCAGAGCTCACATCTCATCCACACACACACACAGCTATACTTGTCCAGAGCTCACCAGAGCTCACATCTCATCCACACACACACAGCTATACTTGTTCAGAGCTCACATCTCATCCACACACACACAGCTATATTTGTCCAGAGCTCACATCTCATCCACACACACACAGCTATATTTGTCCAGAGCTCACATCTCATCCACACACATACAGCTATAACTCACATCTCATCCACACACACACACACACACAGCTATATTTGTCCAGAGCTCACATCTCATCCACACACACACAGCTATATTTGTCCAGAGCTCACATCTCATCCACACACACACACAGCTATGTTTGTCCAGAGCTCGCATCTCATCCACACACACACAGCTATATTTGTCCAGAGTCACATCTCATCCACACACACACAGCTATATTTGTCCAGAGCTCACATCTCATCCACACACACACAGAGCTATACTTGTCCAGAGCTCACATCTCATCCACACACACACAGCTATATTTGTCCAGAGCTCACATCTCATCCACACACACACAGCTGTATTTGTCCAGAGCTCACATCTCATCCACACATACTTGTCCAGAGCTCACATCTCATCCACACACACACACAGCTATATTTGTCCAGAGCTCACATCTCATCCACACACACACAGCTATATTTGTCCGGAGTCACATCTCATCCACACACACACAGTTATATTTGTCCGGAGCTCACATCTCATCCACACACACACACAGCTATACTTGTCCAGAGCTCACATCTCATCCACACACACACAGCTATATTTGTCCAGAGCTCACATCTCATCCACACACACACAGCTATATTTGTCCAGAGCTCACATCTCATCCACACATACTTGTCCAGACCTCACATCTCATCCACACACACACAGCTATATTTGTCCAGAGCTCACATCTCATCCACACACACACAGCTATACTTGTCCAGAGCTCACATCTCATCCACACACACAGCTATATTTGTCCAGAGCTCACATCTCATCCACACACACACACACACACACACACACACAAGCACACACACACACACACCAACCATTGATCTAGAAATGGAACTCGTTTAATAAGTCATTTGAAAAATCATATGAATTAATTGCTGAGAACATCTAAGTTTTGTGTAATAAGCATTCTCTACAGCTGGAGGTATGGGTCCCATAGCAACCACAGTGTACAAGAGTATAGCATCATTAAAGACAAGAACCGTACTCTACCACTCTTTTTTGGTTGCGATGCAAACTGAGTTTTTCCTTACTTCGCTCAGCAATCATGTGCCTTCGAGGAACCAGGTCATTTCATTCCCACTCACAACACCATTCTATAGCTTTGGCCTGTGCAGAGGCAAATGTCCACTGAACAATTTTTCATTTGGCCTCGTCTTTATTATTTATTTAATTAATTAATTTTTTATTTTGTATCCTTTTGTATTATTATTAGCAATAATTATAGCTTTATGGTGTAAAAAAAAATAAAAGAATTAAAAAAAAAAGTACATGTTTCCATGTTTTCCAGTAAGGGCAAATACATTTGTATTGTCTGTAGGGACTATAAATGTACAGTGCCTGCCATTGCGGATTGGTATACGATGTGAACAGATACAGTGACATGCATGGCATGGCATGGGGCACCTCACTGCAGTAACATACCTGTTCCCAAAAAGAGCACATCTTGGGTGACACATGAACGCGCATTGATGTTGTTTGTGACCACACAGGTCTGGTCCAGCACAATCTTAGTAACAGTGACACCATTGAACACAGCCAGTGGCTCAGTGCCAATCTGAGTTATTGGCAAGACTGTGTCAGTGTAAGTGTAGTCTGGTCTTGCTAAATTTCCATTTGGTGTGCACTAGAAAGCAGAACGTGCAATTAGTTCATTTTTTATTTATGTACAAAAATATCAAAACTATCATTCTTGGTGAAAAAAAAAGAACCAAAACAATGTGAGCTACTTTATTTACTTGTGCAAGGCATCATATATATTCTATTACTAGTCAACTGAATAAAGAGCAAGCTGGAGTTAAACACAATTTCAGTTCTTACCATAAATATTTTGTAATACACAATACATATCGTAAAAGTATCGATTTGTCGATGCACTATAAAGCACCAGCCTCCGGGACTATATTGTTTCACCACCCATGTGCCCTTCACAGCCACAGGTTGCTTCGGTGGAGAAAATAACTATGGACTCTGATATGAAGTAACTAATGTTGTGGGGAAATATATCATTACCTCCACATAACCAGATGTTGTTTGTAAACCAGTATTGGGATTCACAAGTAGAGTCCTGAAGATGTCAAACACACCACCATTCCTCCCAAATCGACCAGTGGCATCATCCACACTGTTATTGGCTGGGTAGACGCACACAGCTGATACAGGCACACCACTGTCGAAAATGAAAGGCAAAATAAAATAGTTGTAACTACTGCAGGAGGCGCCTATATAATATTTTCTGGTCCTGTTGCTTTTTAGACAGCGGAAACGAAAAGAGATAGTGGTATTCTTGTGGGGGTGTTGTTTAAGGACTGTTTATAGTTGTGCGATTTACAGCTTTCTCTACCTTGAGTTCTTCCTTTCTTTTGCATGGGGTCTTGTGGAAACATTTAACACTTTTAGTAAGTAGTTTGATTTCTTGTGTGTAGAGGTAAATGTTTTATATAACATCAAAATTGGTATGATATTTGTTCTTTAGACTCACAATAGCAAATGACTCCCTCCCTGTTACAATTAGTGCATGTGAACAAGTTTATCAGTTCGTGAAAACCTTATATCAGATAATAATTTAATAAAGCAAAGAGATGTGATTTTTCATAACATTTTCAAGTGACTAACGGCATTACCTCTTGCAACGAATTTAGAAGCCAAAGTTGAAAAACAATTGCAAGTAAGTACAATGTAATGCATCTGATGTCATACGCATGTGTAGGACTAACCCTATGGTGGTAGTGAAGACTCCGTACATGAACAGTGACCAATCTCCATTCTGATAATATCGTCCCATCTGATTGAATGCAACACCACCTGATGGATGGGGAGAATGCACTCCAGTATAACCTCTGCATGGAATCAGACATCGTACTTCTGCTATCTATAGAAAGAAGTCTGTGGCATTTCATTACAGCCTTGCACACACACACACACACACATACACACACACACTTGTACACACACACACATACACACACACACTTGTACACACACACACACACACACACAATACATGCACCAATATGCACACAAGTAAAGAGCCCTTTACAAATTTTTACTTAGCTACAGGTACAAATAGGACATCGAGCACCTATTGAATTAAATTAATATGATATCTTGTATGTTGGTGATACAGTGTGTGAAGGTAACTTATCATACTGTCACGTACTGATGGCATTGTAATTGGTGGAGTATGTAGCACTGATGCAGTTAATACGTGCCTTCACCAGAGTGAGTGGAGCATTGTCACCACTGTTCCCTGGATCATTCTACAGTTAGGAGGTAAGAGGCAGTCCCATTATGCAGTCCCACAAGTCCATGAAAAGAAGATTTACTGACCTGACAGACACGAACAAGTTGACTTATGATTCTCTAGAGAGACAATAGAACACAAATTAACTACTGCTAGTGGTATGAACCAGTACAGCACTCTGGCTCATAAATACCTCCGCACATGCATGCACAATTGGGTTTTAAAAACAGGATGCAGCAACACTGAAACAGTGATTCTAAAACAACTAATTACACAAAGGGCTATATGCACTTTGAGCATTTAATAGTATTCATTAACTAAATCCGTGAAGCTTACATTTGTGCTATCAGTGTCTCTCACGAACACATAGAAATATTTGTGTTCATCAGGACTGATGGTATCCATGACACCAGGCAGAAGAGCAGTCCTGGGGGCGTAGTTGGCCCTATAGGTGTCCACAAACACTGGGGCTACATATAGGAGAGAATAACAGTACTGCAATTGAATAACATAAAACAAAGCATTGTACCTTTGAAATTGGCAATGCTATTAGTGCGCAGCTGCAGTACTGTGTAGAGTGAGTTAGGGTCTGTAGGGTTTGTGTAGCTGACAGTGAGGAAGAATAGACCAGTGTTGTTGGCATCCAAGTTGAGAGTAGAGACAGAAAAGAAGTTAATGCCTCTCGGGTTGCTAACTGGAAGGACACAACAAGTAGTGCAGTCCAAATGTATGCAAACATCATTCGAAATACATACCATCATTATAGGCAATTCCATTTCCATAGAAATCTGGTCTAATGGAGACCATACCATTAGCTGCTGTCACAGTAGTAAAGGTTGTATAGTTAGAGATCTGGAATAAGAAGTTATTACATTGTGTGTCATAGGTTTGTGAACGCTCAAGGCAGCATGGATAGAGGCACCTTCATCTGACATTATTCCTAATTTGTATGGGCAATATCCTAGATGATAGTACTGTTGTGATGCACTATTGATTTCAAAACGAGTTAAATTATTTATCAACTGTCTTACACGAAACACAAGTCAGTTAAATTGTCCATAGTTATAAGATCCTAATGATAACATAGTATCCACTGGTGCTCTGTAACAACCGTGACCTATGTCTAAATGTTTACTACATTGTGGCACAAGGTCACAAGCATGTAAACGATAACTGTTTTATTTTGGCTTGACAAAAGTTCGTGAAATATGAATTTAAATGGTATGTACAAAAAGGACCAACAATGGCTCTGAAATCCCCTGCATCCATCCTTCCCGTCAAATCAAATATTGTGCCTCCAACTGCATTGTGTCATATTACTTATCAATGCACAATCAATGCTTTGATAAATCGATTTAGCCGTCCGGCTTTGTGTTTTACTTACATTCACTGCCCTACAAGATGGAGTCCCAATGGCCTCACTCCCACACACCACCAGTCTGGTGGGATCAGTGGGACTGGAGGGGAACACACGAAGGTGGTTCCTGCACACATAGTCCTGGGGAGGAGGGAGGGAAGGGGTGTGGATGTAGGACTAACATAATGATGGACCTCACTGGATTGTATCCAATAGCAGCTGAACATGCCGAAGTGGAGGCTTGTGGTGGTAAATTAATTTCTTTAAACGAAGACAGGTTCTGGTTTAATATATAGAGCCAGTCTCTGTGGACAGAAATGATGAGTCGGTCAGAGTCAGAACTACAATGCTGTCATGCTTGTCAGGCTCTACTGGTTTATCTTGGCTCTTAATATTGTTTAATGAGATATAGTCAATGAAAGGTATTAAAAATATTAAAACTCCTATTTAGGCAAGCTGAATACATGTTGTTTGTAGAAATGGAGAGTCTGGTGACCACAACACTGTAACGTAATATATGTGTGCTTGACGATATTCCATAATGCACACACTATGGCTACACACTGCCTTGGAGGTATATATGACATCGCTTCCGCGAAAAGGCATACATTATAAATTGCAATAGAAGCGTAACGCTGGCTCTAAAGGATGCTGTGATATGCTGCTATGTCATTTAAACCTCACTCTTGGTCAATATCGTACAGTTTCACTTTCAAACCTTATAAATACTATGGCTTTACATAGTCTCGTTCCCAGACTGCCATTTCGACAGTTCGGGACGATTCCCGCCCACTGTTCTAGCCCATCACAAATATGATTCATTCAACCAATTTTAAAGCGCTTTTTTGTGTGTTTGTTTTGAATTGAAACCAGGGATAATAATAAAACTACTTGATCTCTGGTCGAACCTCACTCTACGCAATCTCTCTCTCTCACTACATGAGTATGCTATGTGTGGTTGTCCACACGGATGCTCCCTTACGCTGCTCCAACAACGATCATTCCTGGAATGGAGTCGAAGTTCAGCTTGCTGATGAAGTATGGAGCAGGCGACGGCGACGTTACACCTCGTGGCGGGTATTTGGGATCGCCGTAACCTGGAAACGATCGTGCAATGTGTTACACACATGGACAGGCGTACACACACGCTTTAGTATGCTTGCGTCTTGAGCACCATAAAGCATTTGTTCACAAGCTAAATACTGTATAATGATTTATCAGCTCTACCAAATAATACTGATGCATGAAGTCTTTTTGCCTGGGTGGGTGGGTGGGTGGGTTGGGGGAGGGGGGGTATCGATCTATAGGCCTCATTAGTCTACGGCCTCGATTCAATAACGCGACCAGATAAGGTATAATGCGCCCTTCATCTGCATAAAAACACCGTCAGTTTTTTTGGCTGACGCATTACCTTGCGTCAATGATTGCTAATTGCATCCTCGCTTTGATCATGCATTTCGCTGGTGGTGCATTAGGTCAGACCACTATTGTAAACAATTGGTCGTATGTATAGCAGGTTAACAAAGCAAAGGCCGGGGCAGCCGTGTGATGGTGTGCCCATTAACATTTAAATAGGGGTGTGTATATCGATGGGTGCAGAATGCTCTTCGTTGTCGCTAGGGAGTAGGCGTCAATAAACGGTGCTTTACGGTTTGGTTCTTACAGTAGGCACCATACAGGCAGACATTCTTTACGGTACATGCAAGCACTCATAGCAACGATAGAGATGACACGTCTGGTTGCACGCTGTGGACACATTCATTTCTGCTTGGATCGATATCAAAGTATTGCAAACGTGCATGCGCTCGCCCACACGTACAGCACACCTACACACACTGCACCGCGCACAAACACACACTAGACGCGCGCGAGCACACACACAAACACACATTATATACACACACACACACATACACACACGAACACACACATGCACAAACACACACACACATACACAAACACACACGCATACACACACACCCTCACGCACACGCACACACGCACACACACACACACACACACACACACACACACGCACACACACACACACACACACACACACACACACACACACACACACACACACACACACACACACACACACACACACACACACACACACACACACACACACACACACACACACACACACACACACACACACGGATGCATACCAGAGATCGATTGGCTGTATCCTGCCACGAACACAGTCGATGATACAGCAGGTTGTCCCGCAGAGTATCGCAATATAGCAAGAAGCCACAGGACGTTTAAGCTGCCCATCTGCTGACCCCGAGCGATAACGGTATACGAAAATGTGCGCAAATTAAGAGTTGATGTAATAATCATGGTTTGCATGTTGACGAGAAACTTTAATGCGATTCGATCAACGCGTTCTTGCTACACTGCAACTTGTGGAGCGGAGGATCAAAATCACTGAACGATGCCCAATCATTGAACTACTAGATCATACAGCGCGGCTCTTTTTTATCGAAGCGCCTCACACGTAATGCTACCTGCCTGATCCCACCTGATCCAGGATTTGGCTGCGCTATATTAGCTTTTTAGAAATCGACTCTGCGCCCTCCGATCAGGGAGGAGGTAAACCCTTTATCTGCTGGGGCATGCATGCACACCTACCCTACGTTAATCTCCAGATCATACCGGAATACCGCCCTCTGGCCTAATGCATAGACTCTCCGCCTTGCAGATTGCTGAAGGTTTATATTTATTTATATTTACTCGCATGTTGATCGCGAATGTTGTCGCTGGATGGCTATCTATGAATGGGACTGTAGGTGGCATCCCGTGGGGCGCTTCTCTTGCAAATAAGTGTGATAAACAAGTGTGCTTTAATATCAATGCGGCGATAGCATAGGGGGGGGCCCATGAATAACGCATCCGAAATAAATTCAAATGCGCTGAGGGAGTATAGTACCTTGTATGGGATCAAATCATGCGTGAGTGGCATACATCTGGGAAGCGCCCACTACATAGGAAATGTAATTTAAGGTGTGACGGTACATCGAGTTTGAGGGGGGGGGGGGGGGGGGGGGGGGGGGGGGGAGCAAGTAACCTTATCTCCTGAATTACATACATTCTGTAGCAGTTGTAAGTATACAATAATTTATAACTCATTCTGGAAAGGCAAGGGCCTCGATCTCAGCACGGACTCTTAGTCGAGAAACGTTAATTGGCTTCCGGGGGAGGATTACAACATCTAAATTGCATGATTGTATTCCATTTGCGATCGGCATCACGTGCAGCGCATGACCACGTGCATATACTGCAAGTAGTTTGTTTTCGACGATTTCGTGACCGTTGCTGTTGAAAGTGGTATCTCTCCAAAGGGGGAGCTTACACCCTAGCTAGCTGCGCATGTATCGAGGGGCACTCCTCCATCGATATCATTAATTAATTATAGTTAATTATTCACACCGCCTAGCACTGCACTGATGTTGATGCTGGAAATAGAAGTTAGCATGCAGCAATTAGTAATCGTCCGGACATGCCACATGTACCCGAATAGAAGTAACTACTTGTACATACGCTGTATAGGTAGGGTCGGGCCGTACGTCACGCAAAAGTGGGTGGGGGGGGGGGGGGGGGGGGGGTCTGGCCAATTGTGACGGTTTGTGACGGGAGGGGGGTTAGGATGGCGTGATGTCACATTATTTATTAAAATTCATTGTCGTGGGTAACATTGTTCTACGATATGGTGACTGTATTTAACTGTTTCAGCTGTTATTGTGCAGTGCAGCGACTCTATGTGAACAGGCGCACATATATATATATATAAGTTAAGACCCAGTACTGATCGGGCCGCTCAAATCTACAGGGCCCTGACTGAGGCTCAGTGTATTATTGCCCTTTGGGTATTAAAACGTGTGTGTATTATAGACCGTTTGAATGTTTCAAGTATTTGTCGATTGTGCGTAGCGGAGTGCTGCCAGGACGCAGAGAGAATTGATGGCAATAATTGCATACGAGGAGAACCGCCTGGAACAGGCAGACTGGATCGATCTCGAAGATCTTCTTGAAGGAGTTCTGGTACTCCCTGCATGAAATAAGGACTGAACTGCTATGCATGTCTATTTGCTGGAGAAGCACCTCCAGTGTCCATGCATGGGTAGAAGATGAGGGGGGAGAGGGGGGATTATTGTGACGGAGGACGGGAGGAGGGGGGGGGGATTATTGTGACGGAGGGGGGGGGGGTCTAAAACAGTCCTATAAACTATACTTACTGCATCCTAAGAGAACCCCAGAAGGATGGTTTGTATTCTATTTTGAAATATTTAAATACCTTTTTTGATCATGATCATGAGGCTCTGAAAGTGCGGCTGTCGAACACACTCCCTATAGACCTTATTCGACCGCAATATGAATATATAAATGTCACGCGCTTGAGCAATAGTGACCAATTAAGTCACGTGACATAGACGAGAGAAATTCGTTTGTGCAACAGTTTTTGTTGTAAGTAAAGCTGTTGCTATGCCTTTTATGTCATAAAAATGGTTGTAACCATTACAAAATTCCTAGCAGTCGATGTTGTTTGACTTTTGAACTCTGTTACGCGGGAAAAATTATTATAAATGGCGCACAAAGGCTTTGTGTAAGGCTACGTTGCTTCATGTACACATTAGAGGTACTGTGTTACTGAATTTGTACGTAGCGCACCATTACGCACTGGGAGATGTGTTTTTGCTGAATGGCCTGTAAGAACTTAGTGACTTATCGTTCAAACACTTAATTTAAAATAGTATGGTTTGTGTAAGGCTAGCTTCATTCCTTTAGACATGTGTGTTTTTTAAATTCGCTCGGTGTATTCTACGACGGTTTCTGCACTGGGAGATTATGTTTTGAACCCTTCTTATACCCGTCTTCTGAATGAAATCGTCTGAATGAAATACACACAAATGTCCGGAAACGACACGTCAGGCCAACGAGAGGGGTTGTATAGTCTCGTACCCAGACCCTGATTCCCACAGCTGCGGATGGATTACATCACCGCTACGTGGAAAGAGGGTCTGGAGAACTGCTGTACTCAATTCTGTCCACGGTCACCAGAATGTTGGGGAACCAATCAGATTCGAGGTATGCAATAATTCGTTATTAACTAGAGTTTATTAGGAATGTGTGACGTACGTATGGAGTTTGGGGTATACAAAGCTGAAAGACGAGCAATTAAGGACTGTCAGAGATGTACTTAGTGGGCTCGATACCGTTGTTAGTTTACCGACAGGATACGGCAAGTCGTTGTGTTACGCATTTCTACCGTGGGCTTTTGATGAACTTCGGAACACGAAGAAAGCAAGCATTGCGTTGGTAGTTTCGTCGCCGCTTGTAAGTTTAACGACCGATCAGGTAAGAGCGTATACTTTATTTTGCGTACTAACATGCTACTTTAGCTACGTATACACAACACCGAGAGACGCGCGCGCGCACAACACACATACACACACACACACACACACACACACACAAACGTGATCACACACACACACACACACACACAAACGTGATCACACACACACACACACACACACACACACACAAACGTGATCACACACATACACACAATGGAACCTGCACGCATTAAAGTTAGCAAAGAAGGTTGACATCCAAACAGATGTGGACTAATTAGAAGACTGGAACCAAACGTAGACTTACAAATAATATGCATGGTCCAAACAAAAGTGTGTATATGCTCTGTTTTAGTTTCAAACGTACGTTCTTTTAGTAGGTGTTGTGATTGAGAGGGATTCAAAGGCTGGTGCAGCATATGGTGTATGTTTTGCCGACAAAGCATGTACTTAATGCACTTCGTCCACATCTCTCTTCACCATCTAACCTTCTTTCCTTCCCTTTCACACACCCACCCCCCCCACACACACACACACACACACACACACAGACACACACAAACACACACACAAACACACACACAAACACACACACACGGACACACACAACAAACACACACACGGACACACACACAGAGGTTAGTCTCTGGCATTGATTTGAGAGTAAAAGCAACACTTTTTCAATGCAATGGGATGCATAACCTCAATAAAGTGTACAAGACAGGAGTTGTAGTCTCAAGCTCATTGTGCAGTTTGTTCCAGGAAAGAGCACACAAATGTTCTCTCTGGCCATGAAAGAGAATTGAAGTTGACTTTATCTTTAGCTACATATCGCAATCTTAGTAGTGGTGGCAACAGTACTAAGTAAATGTTAACAGCGATTCTCCAGGAGAATCGCTGTTAACATTTACTTAGTACATCAAACAAGAATTGGCTCCTGGGGCTCCGCCCCAGACCCCGATGGGGGAGCTTGCAGCACTCCCCCATACCTCCTAGCTGGGCACCACCCCTCCCGCACCTTCCCCCAGCGGGTCTTTCTCAATTTCATACAAATCCTGCATCTGGCAGTGTGTACCCTTCCATACATACATGTATTATCCTGGCTACGCCATTGCATGGTTGAGTCCACTTATAACATGCTTTGCACCCCCCCCCCCCCCCCCCCCCCCCCCCCCCCCCCCGAACACACAACCTGGCTACGGGGCCTGCTCCTGGCTTAAGCTTAAGCCATTCAGGGATACAACATTGTTGCTAGTGGTATAGGACAATTTCCGTTCTGTAATTAATTAAATTCATGGCTACGTAATTAAATTCCTCGCGACGTTGGATTGATATTGTTACATAATCACTGGACAGAATTGAGTACAGCAGTTCTCCAGACCCTCTTTCCACGTAGCGGTGATGTAATCCATCCGCAGCTGTGGGAATCAGGGTCTGGGTACGAGACTAGGGGTTGTAGTCCCAAGCATCTTTTGGTGTCATGTACGGACCTGTTGTTATGCCTAGCATACCAAGTTTCTCATTATAGCGTGACTTCCCGACTGCATCAAGCTGCTTAAACGCATCCGATTGTTCAGCCATACTCACGGCGACGCCTTTCTCAATAAACAATCATTCATGTCACATGCAAGTCACGCAATAATTTATTCATAATTGCGGTCGAATAAGGTCTATACTAACCACAGTCTTAGGTTGATAAAAAAAAGGTCTATTATGCATGTACCAGCTGGAACTCAGTACATTATTCACTGTATCTTTCTGAACCGAGCAGTCTATTAGTATATGCTCCACTTGACTCCATTAAATAGTGACTATTGGATCTGAATGATTCTTATTGTTCCTAAAGCAATTTTCATAGCAGCTGACTTCTTGCAAAGTACCCTACCTTAATTGGAAGTGTTTCTTGCATCATAACAACCCTTCTTAATGCACTTCAGCACTATTGGTAGTTAGCATCACATTGGAACAGTCTGCCATAGACCGTTACCATGAACGACATTACTGATCACCCCCCTCCCTCCCCCCCTCTAATCGTATTACGAGAGGACTGAACTCACAAAGGAAAATTAAATATCAATCACTTCGTAATTTCCACGTCAGTCGGCTAATTAGGCAATGAAAATATTAACGCCCACGCGTCATGTGACCACGAAACCACACTTTTATCGTTCCCAGCCCTTTCGATACATCCACAAGGAAGCCACGTAGTTTCCGGGCAAGATCCACGGACGTAAATGTATCCAGCTTCCCAGTGACATGTCTTACTTGCTGTGGAGTGTGTGCGTATGGAGCGTTATTTTGATAGCATGGGCACAGGTGCTTCCTACAGTCGACATTCGCCCACCTCTCCGTGGATTTTCGTATAACGTGAGACTCAAAGGTATACATGTATACATGAGTACACGCACGCACGCACGCACACACACACACACACACACGCACACACACCACACGCACACACTCACGCACGCACACACCACACACACACACACACACACACATCCCTTACTTATGTGTTGAACTATATTGTGTGTGTTTTGGCCAATGAGAATTTTATTTT
>JABACO010000024.1:1922157-1943413 GCA_013339895.1 Ephydatia muelleri
CACATGACCTTCTAATTGGTGTAATGTTTCAAAGGGTCTGGAAGAATTCTTTCTGCTATGGTTGTGACAAGAGAGTTTGGTTTAATAGGGGAATCATTCCACATGGTTTTCCAAAGCGCAATCTCTTGATGAAATGCTTGTGGAAAAGGCAGATCATCACTATAAAACTGTCTGGCAATGTTGCCAAATCCGGGACTGGAAGGCACTCAAGAGTGGACTCTGCTTTCTTCGCTACAAAATGAATATTGTAAAGTCTCGCTCGTATGATTAATGATTCATTGGCACATACACTTTTGCTCGCCGCAAACACTTCAGCAATAGTCAGCTGACTCTTAGCCATGGGATCCGGATGACGGTGGACTCCGCAGATCTACTACTTTCCTGACGGCAATTGAAATTCGCAATGTACGAACTGAACGCTCAAAAGCACAATAAAAAAAGGGCCACGTGTCAGGGGTGATATTTAATACGTACAACAGGTCTAGGCCTGCACGAGCTACGACAGTGTGTCGCTGATGACATGCAATTAAATTCATTACAATGGACAGGAGGCGTATCCTTATTAGTTAGGGGGGGGCATAGGCCGGGTTTGCCCCCCCCTCCCTGTATCCGCCACTGGTAGGCGTTTGGAATATTTCCTCGATGTTTGACGCCATTGACCTCACCTACATGTACCTAGCTTAACCTGGCTTGCCTGAATCACGATGCCATGCATTTCAAACATTTTAGCCCACCATCAAACACTCTTGAATCCATTAGGTTGTGCTGTCTAGAGAAGAAACATGAGAATAAATATACCTGTTATTGAGCATTGCATCTACGTAAGCTTAAGTTTAGGAGGTGTGGCACTCTGAATTTGAAGAGAGACCTTTAAGTAGTGTTCCTTCATAATGCACTTCAGCCTGTCTATTGGATCAGGGATGGTTTTATACGTACATGTAACTGCAAGGCTGTTGAACAAGGAGTGGATATACTCGGCCCCCTTCTCACCCATCAACCCACATCCAGCGAGGTGGGAACAAATGCAATCCAACATCTGGTGTTCTTGGATGTGCACTTTTATAGTTCTTCTGGCACCTTTGAACTTGGCATCAAAGGTATTAAAAAATCCTTGATAGCATTGCCTGTTAAAATAAAAATGCAATGAAGTTCTGTGTTAGTGTGATATTGTTTCTGAGCATGTGTGTGTATGTGGTGTGTACACATGTGTGAAATTGCCTGTTTAAAATGAAGTTCTGTGTTAGTGTGAGACTGCTTCTAAGCATGTGCTAGTTTGATACAAAAACTGTAACATTGCATGTATGTACTTACTGCTCCTCCTGTAGGTGGTTGGTGCTGTTTTGAAGTTCATGTAGAACTTGTGCTGGCTTGTTGTGCTGACGGCAATGGGGTGCGTTGTAAGCTCACATCTGTCCCACTAGATGTATGCACCATTATCTCACCAAGCAACCGAATGATAAGCTCCGGAGGCTGTATGAGCTCAGCGGGCTGAAGATTGGTGACTGAATAGCAGCAGGGACACTTGAGTTGTACAGTGACACGAATCCACTCCTTAAGACACGAGCTACAAACATAGGCATGGCATGGTCTATAGGTTGATGTAGCATGTACAAACAAATTGGACACTTAACTGCGTCTACCATTGACAATATCTGTTTTGCTGACACAGAAAGCACCAGTACTTTGGTAATAATAGCAGGTGGTCTATGACAGCCATGATGCCTGTTGGTGTGTACCATAGCTGCTATACTTGTAAAATGGTTTACATGCCTACAGCATAACATGTTAAGCTACATGAACCTGTACCTTACAAGTGTCAGCAGTGTGTGTGGACCAGTTATATGGCTGCACTTGACACACTTGCATTGGTTCTTACACCTGCAATCTCAACATTGCCTTATGACACAAATGTGCAGAACAATTGTGGGTGGATCTCCTTCTGGTCTACTGAGACTAAAGACTATCAGTGTAGGTGCTGCACTGGTATGTACAGTAGGCTCTAGCTTTGGTGGTTTGACTCCTCTATGAAAACACCTAGCCACCTCCCCTCACCTAGTCACCTCCCCTCACCTAGTCACCTCCCCCATGCAGGATTGGCTCACCCATCATTCTCTCCAGACCATGGAAGGCATGGAGGATGTCCACCACATCCTCTAATCCTGATGGGGACATGGGATGGGGAGGAGGAGTGAAAGATGATGCAAGAGAAGAGGTACACCACTGTGTGTCCAGATATGTGCCCGCAGGGGGTCCAGGGTGGTGGCACCGCGTGTCCAATAGTCCAGAAGTCTGTGCCACCAAGAGTCTAAAGGGTATCGACCTTCCCCTCCTCCCCCCCCCCCCCCCCCCTCCCGATGTGGGAGAGACCAGGGTGTGCACCACTAGGGGTGTGATGCCATAGCAGTGTAAATTTTGTATGTACTACTGGCACACAAACATTTCCTCAACGAATAAACATAATTTGATTTGACTATCCAAGAACGTGCACACCAGCTTTTCTGGAACGTGTTCATGCTTGGAGGTGTACAGTACACAGCTGGATGTTGTGTCTTTAGGTGATTCTGCTCTTTGTGTATGAACAAAACATGTACCAAAGAAACCCCCTTTCCTGCTACCTAACATTCCTCTGCTGCCTCATTTAGTTGATTTTGGACAATTCTACTTTAGCTAAACAAAAAATATTCCGGCGTTAATCGGTTAAGCTACTGCTATTGACCTGTGTAACATCAAGTGAAGTGGAAAAAGCTAATTCCTCTTTGAGATGTATTAAAAATGTCTATCGCAGCACTATGGGAGAAGACAGTGTTATTGTATGTGCACAAAGATATTGAACTTAATATTCATGCTATCATTGACAGCTATAGTCGAAAATACCCTCGGAGGATGCTTCTAATTGACCCTATTTGTGAAGTGTGACTGTTATAGGTATCTTTAATCATTTGTATATCTGTGAATACATGCATGTTTTATAATTTCCAAAAGTGCAAAACAAAATCCCAGTGGCAAGGGTTTTGGGGCGGGAATGATGGTGCTTACTGCGCTTTCCCAGACACCCTGGCAAGTTTGGAGGGGCACGCCCCCATTCCCATCCCTATATGCCCCCCCTAACACAAAATCCTGTATCCGCCCCTGCCTACTGCGTGAGTTAGGAATCGCGGCACCACGAGTTTTATTGAAAATCTTACAGCCAAACCTATTTCAGTTATATTATAAAAGTTTCAGGGTACTTCATAAGGGCGGAAAAAGTACCAGAGCAATCTGTATCCCCTGACCTCAAACACATATGGAGAAATGGCCCATACATAGGCGGTCATCTTGCTTTTTTGTTTCAAATTGAATTTTAAACACGTTTATAATTTACAATAAATCAGACTGATTGTGAATCTATGCTTTATAAGATTATACAATTAACGATTCGTAAACTACAATCAAGACAAAAATTTAATTTCTACCGCGCATAATTTATTCATAAACGAAGTAGTCATTACGTAATACCTTGCGTCATCTTTGAATAAAGCTATAATTATTAAAATTATGTCAGCTAGCTAGTGCACGTGCAAGTGGTGGTTAACGGATATAAACTTTAATGTCTGTAACGTAACTAGTTAACTATCAATACAATTTGAATTACAATTATAATTGAACCGATACACAAATTAACTTCTTGCACTGGAGATGTGGAGCGCATCAATTAGGCACAATGATGCATGCAGTGATCGAACTACGTATGCCCTTCATGCTTTCATCTTCTGAGACGCAGGTGTTATGGTGAGTATACTATGCGCATTTAGTAGCGTAGGGTATGTTCGGCAGTGGGTAGTGTTCGGCCCTATGTGCATATCTTGGAAAGAGTAGATATGGCCTTCTCCCTATACTAGTACAGTTGGCCATCTCTCTATAATGGTGGACATCTCCCTGTACTGTAACCAGTGGTAGCCTTCTCCCTTTACTCCCGAACCGTTAATTGCCCGTCTCCTTATACTGTTGGTCTTCTTCCTTTATTGTTAGACTGTTGGCCTTCTCCCTATACTGTTCCTATACTGTTGGCCTTCTCCCTATACTGTTGGCCTTCTCCCTATTCTGTTGGCCTTCTCCCTATACTGTTGGCCTTCTCCCTATACTGTTGGCCTTCTCCCTATTCTGTTGGCCTTGTTGAGTGTGGATATGGTATACCGTTGGCCTTCTCCCTGTGTTATTCAAATTAGGGGCAAACCAGGGGGTGGATAGGGGGTGGGAGCAGTAAATCCCTGCCCTGTCCAATACCATACACTGTATATGGACTACAACTGTTTACAGCGTACATACTGGTACAGGCCTGCACATCCGGTGGGTGTGGCCAAAGCAACTCCAGCAGCTTGAAGGCATTACAAGCCATGCCCACATTCCAGGCTGCTCCCAATGTTACTGCTCTGAACGCTGTGACTGCACTGTCCAATCCAAACGGCCTGCTGATCCAGTATGATGTGTGGAATAGGGGGGGGGGGGGGGGGGGGGGGGGGGGGGGGAGGCACGGCACCTTTCTTGGGGAAACCCCACCCTTTGGAAGTGTTTGATCTCCGATAATTATATATACCCCCACCCCCCCCCCCCCCCCCCCCGATTTACTGTGAACACACACGCCGCATGCTGTGTAAGTACATGTAGGGTGCCACACCCCCTGTATTGCAATGAAAATCAATGTGAGGCACATGTGTGTGTGTGAACATATGTATTGATGCATACTCACATATTCACACATGTATCACTCGCTCATGTACATGTACATGCACACTGTCGTGTGTGTGTGTGTGTGTGTGTGTGTGTGTGTGTGTGTGTGTGTGTGTGTGTGTGTGTGTGTGTGTGTGTGTGTGTATTTGTGTATGGTTGTCACATCTTGGTCCCTATCACAGCACCATTGGGGGTTCCAAACCCTCAGCTTCTGGCACTCTCCTCTTCCTCTGTTAATGTGATGTAGTTTAACAACCCCTCAGTTCTCAATGGGATCATCACAGCCTGCAATGTGTAAGCTGTTTCCGTACTGGAGAACGTCCTTCTCACTACCTCCAGTGTCCCGTAGTACATAACCTGCAGTCGTCAACGCAGTACAGCTTTGTGGAAGCAGCATGCACCACAGCTGGATGTCAGACTGGTGGTGTTGCCAATGTCACAACACTGGATAGTGGTACGTATACGTTTTGTATGTGGACTGTGTGTGTGTGTGTGTGTGTGTGTGGTGTGTGTGTGTGTGTGTGTGTGTGTGTGTGTGTGTGTGTGTGTGTGTGTGTGTGTGTGTGTGTGTGTGTGTGTGTGTGTGTGTGTGTTGAGTGTGTGTGTTGTGTGTGTGTTGTGTTGTGTGTGTGTTGTGTGTGTGCATGCATGTGTGTCTGTGTGTGCACATGTGTATGTGTGTGTGTGGGTGTGTATTTACATGTATGTGTGTGAATGTTGTTTGTGTTGCAGGTACATGTACATGTGTATGATTTGGTGTTGTAGGTACATGTTTTATGGCCTTCTCTTCTTGCCTTGCGTAAAGAAAATGGCAGTCATCATTCAGTTTGTACACTTAGCAGACACAAGCAGCATTTGCATGCATGTGTGCCGATGTGTGTGTGTGGTTATGTGTTATGTGTTCAATTATATTCAACAAAGCCCCAAGTGGTCTTCACAACCACTTTGTATCTTTCTCACACCCTTAGTACCTGTGGGCCAAGCTCCCCCCTCATCCTCAATACCACTTCCTCTTTCATGTCCCTCCAATGGAATGCTCCCCTCCAACCCAACTATGTCATCACCTGCCTACACCTTGCACCATCGAGTCCCCAGCCTTAAGTCCCAGTCAGAGATGTGGGCACCATCCTTCGACGGTAGGGGCCTGGCTACATTCAGCGGGCACATGTTGCTTTGTGGTTTTATTAACCAGGCCACAGTCCAGTTCCATACCTACAAACCCCAGCGGCATTCTCTTCTACCAGATCAACAGTGTAATGACTGACTTCCTGGGGGTGAAGCTTCATGGAGGGGTGCCATGGTTAATATTTCTGGACCAGCTGTCGTTGGATCCAACAGTACCAGAACCTTCAACGATGGTCAGTGGCACACTGTGAGCTTCAGAACTCATCGGTCATGTTGAGCTTGTACGTCGGTGCGAGTGTGGTGCAGTCCCCTCCTGTAACCTCTGTGATGGCCAGGGGTACGTGGTACTGTTTAAGCTGGCCTCCAATACCTTCTACATCACCATGGATACGGTGCACGCGGCGGCCATCACTGCCACGATTGTCCCACTGCTGACCATGAAAGTCTACTTTGAGGGATTTCCCAGCACGTCGAGCAGATATGGCATTGCAAACCCCTTACAGCATGTGTCTTATCCCCTCCTGAATGGTACCTCGGTGTGTGTGATTGTGTGTGCGTGTGTATGTGTGTGTCACTGACTGTGTATACATGTACATGTATGTGTGATGTCATCCTCTTCCCCCTCCTTCCCCCAGCACCGGATGGATTTGATGCTGTGTGGGTGCAGAATGTGGGCTCCACCTACATGATTGTGTCTTGGGACTTGCCAACTGACAGTAATGGCATCCTCATCAACTTCAGTTTGTATTGCAATGGTGCTCTGGCGGGTGTCCTGCCCCTTACTGTGATCAGCTACAACACCACTGGCCTCCTCCCCTTCACTTTGTACATGTACATGTATGTCTTCTCTGCTACTGTGTGCAACATGCGCAAATAACAGTGTGCATGGTACATGTATATGATCTGTGCTCAGTATGTAATCTGTTGGACAGGTCCTCCAGTCACGCCCGCAGGCACTGCACTCCAGTTGGAATGGGCGTCATCAGTGCTGCAGCCAGCCTGCCCAGGTACATTGTGTACACTTCAATCACTTAGTTTGTGTTCCATCTTTCTTTGCTCTAATCCCTCTCTCCTCCTTCCTTTCTTTCTCTCCTGTCCCTCCCTCCCTCACTTTCTCCCTCCCCCCTCCCTCACTCACTCCCTCTCTCCTGTCCTCCTGTAGTCATGTACATGTACACCAGCAGGGACATCTCTGGCAAAATTACACAAACCATTTATCATAGTGTAGCCATGTACTATTAGCGTTGATATGGTATACTCAGTACTTCTTAGGTACTGTTGTTTATGTTGGCCTTGGGGCCTGACCACTACCACAAAACCCACAAGGGCAGTCCAAGGTGTATACAACCATTGTCCAGGCTTAATGAATAGCATCTTGTGAGCTGTGTATACTGACCTTCACTTGATTGGCAGATAGTGTGGCAGATACCTTTACATGAAGATTGAATTTCTTGTGGAGGGTGTGTGTGAGTGTGTGTGTGTGTGTGTGTGTGTGTGTGTGTGTGTGTGTGTGTGTGTGTGGTGTGTGTGTGTGTGTGTGTGTGTAAGTGGTAATGCCAGTGGTTATCTTATCTCACATCCATGGGAGGAGCTACACCTCTATGTAATGGGCATTATCTGTGTACATGTACTGTAAGCACAAGCGCTTCCATACACTCTTTAACTTGTTGAAATATGGGTTGATGTCGATGTACAATGTAATGTGCTCTTCCCTAGACCCTATGGAGGAGCTTACAGCCACTCCCCCATACCCCAGCTGGAGCAGGACGTGGGCCTGGGTCATTTGTTCCCTCTCCCCCCCCCCCCACAAACTGGAAATCCTGGATCCATCACTGAAATTGAATGTACTCTCTTGTCAGGATCAGCTGAACAGGATGCCCTTTCAATGAAAGAGTCACTTGATACCGTTCTTCCTAAGGCCCCACCCATCATGGGGGTGGTTGCAAATGACTAACAGTTTTTGCTGCCTCTATCTTTTGTTTTCTGTATCAGTCCCTGCACCATCATCTTTTATTAAAATGCTTGACCCTTGCACCCACAACGTACATGTATTACATGTATGTGCTTGTTTACTCATTGTTACATATATGTGATTCAATGGCTGGCACTGGACAACATCACCACCCTGTTTACAGGTAGTAGCACCAGGGCACAAAGAACATGAGGAGCCTCTAGCCGTGTCCATCCCTAGCCACCATTGGATGGAGAATTACAGTTCATTGGGTTCAAAGTTCAGGTCAAGACTAGGAGGTGTGACCAGTAGCGCAGCATGAGGTGCTGACACAGAGAGCAGCCAAGCCTTGTCAGCAGATGATGATGCTTTCAACAACAATGAGAACTGGGTCCTCTAGTTTCTTTGACAGTACCCCTTTGGTGGACGGGTGAGGCTGTGATAGCATCCACAGATATTACTTCAGACAGGGAGATTATGCCTTATATTTGTGTCCCATAAAACAAACATCAGTCCTAACAAGATTTTTTTATTACCTTCTAAAGCAATTCATTACTTAAACTTAAAACAAAAGCTTACATATAATTAAGTGGCCAGAAAGCAATAGGCCTGTGGTGAAGTACTGAAATGACTACAATTAAGCAAACACTAATGTATCATTAACTCCTAAATCTCAAAGTTCAACTTGACTGTGACCTATTTTACATCTTGCAGCACTCTTTCAGGCGGGAGCATGCCGAATAGTTCAAGAGAGCTGACACTGAATCACCAACATGGTTCTTCCATCAGTGAGTCTCTACAAGGCTGAGAAGACATGAAGGTCAAGAACATAGAATTTTCACATATATACATGTACATAAAACACATACATACATATATGGGACAGTTTCCACAAAATTGCCCCTCAAAATTCCCTTGCGTTTGAATCGCTATAACTTCCAAACGGTTAAGGCTATTGACTTCTTATTCTCAACACTTCATACTACACCATTTCTGTATATTGAAATACGTTTTGGGTTATTGCAATGTATGATACCCCACTAGGTTCAAACCAGCCAAATACCTTTCGGTTCTCCTGTAATCAAATCGCTTTTAAAATTCGGTTTGTGGGTAGAGAGGTTCCTGTACCTATCGCGGCAAATTGTGTCCCACCATATCAAGCTGGAAAATGTGCATGTAAGGGACCTCTCTATTTACAAACTGAATTTGAAGCGATTTGATTACTCCTACCGAAAGTTATGGTAGGTTTGAACCCGGTGGGGTATTGGACGTTGAGATACTTGCACAGTCAAGTGCAAGGCCCTCAAAATGTATGAAGTGTTGAAAATAGGAAGTCGATAGCGTTAATCATTCGGAAGTTATAATGATTCAAACACAAAGAATTTTTATAGCATATTTTTATACAGTCATGTATTATACAATAATTATATGCAATGGGCCGTTTTCGTGGAAACTGTCCCATATACATGTACATGCATGTACACATACATATGGGGCAGAGAAAACATGGTAGTTTTCAAATGTTATAGTTGACACAAATCTTATGCACCTCAACTTAAAGTCGGACTAACTGTTGCAAAGTTAAAAGTGTGGAATCTTTTATAAGGCATTACTTTTCAATGGGAAAGGTCAATAAAGTGCGTACCGCCAGTGTATGACTGCTATTGTACATTTGATCCTTCCACCGTTTGTACCAGACGTTACCATACATGTAGATAGTTTAGAGATCTATATGTGTAAGCTCTTATCAGGCCCATATCCAGGGGGGGATTCCCCCCCCCCCCCCCCCCCCCCTCCTCCCCCGTTCGATGCTTGACTTCCGCCTCTTCTAATAGTATAAAAATGCATTAGACCCGAAGGTGTCTCGCGTTTCGTATTTGGCCCGCTAAACGCGAGGGGAACCTGACGGACTTCCCTCCCTATTACGGACGTAGCTACTGTAATCATGTGTCACATTCGTGCTAACATAGGACTCTGACACTTGCAAGATGCTTCCGTCCGTAAGAAGACTGGTTGGTTGTCATGCCCAGGCACTCCTGTGTCGATTCTATAAGTGGCAAACTCCTCTATGTAATCGCCACCTCCGTCTTTGCAACATATAATCCCAATTAGTGCCCACTCTTACAAGGGGTCATGCTAAGTCAGTACATATTGTTAATACAACAACCAGGTCTGGGCACGGCTGACTGACGATAGGGTGGCACGTGATGATCGTGGTAGGCACATTGAATGTGGGGTGTATCTCACTAACCATTCAAGGGAAGTGCGATTTGAAGGCCCTAAGCTCTGAAAAAATAATGATAAATAAGTTCATTGATTACTCTCATGTAATCCGTGAGCAGGTAAGGAAAATGTCATTTGGTTTGGAAACTATTGATGACTGAATAAGGAAATGAGAAAAAATGAATGGACATTGGAAACCTTGCATAATTAATGTGGAAGTGCGGATATAGGTACTTAAGTTGCGAAAAACTACACAAAATATGTCAACTAGTCCCCAAATTGCAAATCCGAGAGCAGCTAGTCAATATTTGTTTTTTTTCTGCAGTTAGCTGCAGTTTTCTGAATGCGTCCATACATTTTCTATGGACATTGAATTACGCAATGACCGAATACCGCGTAATCCTTTTGACCGCCAATTTCTCGATATGAACACACACAGAATTCGCGAGCGTGTAACATATTGTCAACAGAATAATTTTGAACAGCTAGTTTTCATTCTGATTCAGCAATTCTAATGTCTCTTCTATCACCTGGGGAGCTAAATAAGACCTGGTAAGATATAGCACTCTTCTGAGCAAAGTTATGTAATCACTCCATCAAAGAGATCGTCTCTTCCTCCCAACCGAGGGAGAGCAATAGGAGGTGAGTGTTCAGAAATGAGTGTAAAGAGTGTGATTTAAGACAGACCAGCTCTGTCGATCTGAGTTTACTTTCCGCTGTGTATGTAGGATGCAGCAGTGCTCATTGTCTAGTTACAAAAGTATGTCTTTCATTAGTGCAGTGTTACGTATTCTTCTCACACACACCCACATGTACCCAAGTGTTAATGAACCACTGAATGTGCCTCTTGGGGTATTGAATTTCAAACCACCTGACATGTACACAACTTCAGTACAGTGCTAATGGTATCATCAGAATGCAATTAGGCAAAGCTAGCAATTGCCTCATTCCTGCTTTACTATCAGTGCACCACCCTTCTGCACAGCAGGGTTTGTGTATAAAAAAGAAAGCTGATATTCCTAGATAAATGCACACCAGTTGTAAAGGAAGAGTCACTTGAGAGCCACCCTTCCATTGGCTTACAGTACAGGAGGTATGTGCCCTGAGTGTGTATGTGTGTGCAGAGTTGTTACCACACGGTTTACAGCCGATGCAAGACACTATTCAGCTGTGGCGGTATGTGTAAGATCCGAGGGAGGGAAGACATGGGCATTTGGGGTCCCTGTTAGGAAAGAAAGTGGCAGAGATGTACCATTCTTATTCTTCAACTAACAAAGGAGAAAATGACAAAAGTACTTATCCTTATAGTGGAACAGTACAGCTTGTAATGCACCTAGCCACCTCATATCTCACCTAGCCTCCTCCCTCACCTAGCCCCCTCCCCTCACCTAGCCACCTCCCCTCACCTAGCCACCTCCCCCTCAGCTAGCCACCCTCCCCTCACTCACCTAGCCACCTCCCCTCACTAGCCACCTCCCCTCACCTAGCACCTCCCCTACACCCGTAGCCACCTCCCTCACCTAGCCACCTCCCCTCAGCTACCACCTCCCCTCACCTAGCCACCTCCCTCACCTAGCCACCTCCCTCCCTAGCCACCATCCCCTCACCTATCCCATCCCCGTCACCTATCCACCTCCCCTCACCTAGCACCTCCCCTCACCTAGCCACCTCCCCTCACCTAGCCACACTCCCCTCACCTAGCCACCTCCCCTCACCTAGCCACCTCCCCTCACCCTAGCCACCTCCCCTCACCTAGCCACCTCCCCTCACCTAGCCACCTCCCCTCACCTCCCACCTCCCCTCACCTAGCCACCTCCCCTCACCTAGCCACCTCCCCTCACCTAGCCACCTCCCCTCACCTAGCCACCTCCCCTCACCTAGCCACCTCCCCTCACCTAGCCACCTCCCCTCACCTAGTCACCTCCCCCACGCAGGGTTGGCTCACCCATCATTCTCTCCAGACCATGGGAAGGCATAGAGGATGTCCACCACATCCTCTAATCCTGATGGGGACATGGGATGGGGAGGAGGAGTGAAAGATGATGCAAGAGAAGAGGTACACCACTGTGTGTCCAGATATGTGCCCGCAGGGGGTCCAGGGTGGTGGCACCACGTGTCCAATAGTCCAGAAGTGTGTGCCACCAAGAATCTAAAGGGTATCGACCTTTCGCCCCCCTCCCGCCTCCCCCCCACCCCCACCCCCTCCTGAGGTGGGAGAGACCAGGGTGTGTACCACTAGGGTGTGATGCCATAGCAGTGTAACTATATTGAAATGTATGTACTACTGGCACACCAACATTTCCTCAACCAATGGACTAGAAATAAATATAATTTAATTGTTGACTAATCCAAGAACGTGCACACCAAGCTTTGCCAGAACGTGTTCAACAATCCATGCTTGGAGGTGTACACAGTACACAGCTGGATGTTGTGTCTTTAAAAGGTGATTCTGCTCTTTGTGTACAATATGTATGAACAAAACCTGCACCAACGTCATGTGGTATTAGGAATTTAAGGTCACTGTGTAATGAAGTGTATTCATGGCTATGGGAACAGCAATTGCCACAGAATCCTGTGTGGGGTTGATAAATTATTGCCAAGATTTTAATCTCACAAACCCTTCCTTATATGGCAATCCCTTTGCTCCGTAAACACACACACACACACACACACACACACACACACACACACACACACACACACACACAACAACAACAACAACAACACATTAAACTCAGTTACCCGTTTATCTTTTTTTCAGACAGCAATACTGGCAGCTTTCCAAGTCAATGTCTAATTGATGGTGTCAGACCCTTTGCCATTTATCAAAGTCCCTATAAAAACTCTGCTAATGTTTCTACCTCAAAAAAGAGGAACAGCTAAGTCAGAATCTTCTATTCCTTAAAAAAGGGATTGCGAGAGAGGGATGCTTGGAAGATTTGTTCGAGGACATGCAGAAGGCTCGCAATGACCATTTTCATTACGTGGGAATGACGTTTGGAATTCATTTTTAAAAAGATGTCACTTAAAATTTAGAATTACCAATTTCTGTGTATTTATGTCAATTAGGCCTTCTCATGCACAATCCGTGCATGCACCGGTTTACTATAAGCCGTAAATTATACTATGCGAATTCTTAATGCCATTTGTCCAGTCCGCTTTGTTCCTGATTCCTATATATAGGGACAACATTAAACAATTCGTCAGTTAATCAGTGGCACCATGGCTAGTGACCTCACAAAGAATGAGTTCTGGTTGAAGAAGATGACTGCACGATTTCATGCAATGAATTCGAAAAAGGATGGAGTGCTTACTAAAGCCGATTTCGACATATTGATCGAGAATATCATTAAGTTCGGGAAGCTGAATGATGCCCAAGCGGAACGCTGCCGGAAGCAGATGGCTACGCTGTTACCTCTTTTTGGAGACGAAACCTTTAAGATAACACAGGAAGGGTTTAACGATGCAGCAGCGAAGAGCTCAGAAGGTATTTATATTCTATCGGCACCATTCGTAACACATTGCTTATGTCTTGTCCTGTATAGGCAATTACTTAGTCCTTTGGGAAATCAAAATTTTGATATTATTGACACTGACGCCGACGGGATCATTTCTTACAACGAGTGGGTTGTCTACTTTGAAAGTATCGGGATTGATGTAAAGCATGCTCGGCCGTGCTTTGATGCCTTGAATACGAACAAAGATGGAAAACTCACTCGCTCGGAATTTTTGGATGCCACGGTCAACTTCGTCCGTAGCACAGACGAAAGTCACCCCAGTCGCTTCCTATTTGGTCTTATTTAATGCGAACTGCATATGTAATGAACTCCTAGCTACATGTGTACCTCTAATTTTTGGAAACGTATCACGTGCCCTATATGCTTTGCACGTATGTAAATGTTCATTTATTAGAATAGCAGCGTTCACCTCGATAAGAATCGATACAAGACTTCAGGGGGTACGGTGGCCCTGGAGGTCGCGAGCAAACACTGCACACTTGTGGCATTACACGTGGGCCGGTTTTGTGGTTAAACACTGACCACTAACACGGGTTTCGGATTTAAACAAATAACAAAAGGCGGTTTGCGTGTCCGGACATAACATCGATATTAAAATTAACGTCATACGTTGCAAAACACTTAGGCTAGTTCACAAATTGACGCAAGGCACCGCGATGCGACGCGATGCGACATCGCGCGACCAGCGTACAAATTGTGAACGTTCAGCGTAATCGAATCGCGTCGCGTCGCTGCGTCGTGCGACGTATCGCGTCGCGTCGCACAGAATAGAAAAAATATTCTATTCCTGCGATATCGCAGCGACAAACCACACCTTTTTCTACAGTCATTTCGCTTTTAACCCGTAATAAACCCTATAAGTCAAGCAAGTCAAACGTTTCCTTCGTCATTCTGAGATAATTGAAATGCTTCTCAGCCTCATTTCTCCAATGAGATTGTGGAAAGCTCCTTGTCTTGTCCGCATTTGGAGTAACGGACGAACCCACATCCTTCTCTTTCGTCGCCGCAATCTTCGTCTTATTAGTAGACCCGCTGTGATAGCAACCATAAGTGCATCGTCTTCTGATGAGCTATCCATATGGCTATTAATCTTTCAAATGGGGTTAATATATATATGGGACCACGGATATATTATAAAATGGGGAATTTCATGAGAAAAGGGACCTTATGGATATATCCATAAGGTCCCTTTTCTCATGAAATTCCCCAAATGTTATAAAAATGCATCGCGGGTGAATCGCTATAACTTCCCAAAGGTTAACGCTATCGACCCCTTGTTTTCAACACTTCATACTGCACCATTCCACTACGGGAAAACATATTTTGGGGCCTTGCACCAGTCCTTGCTGATGCTACAAGGTCCGATACCCCATGGGGTTCAACACCTACACAACTTCAGGTAGGAGCCTTCAAATCGCTTCAAATTCGGTGTGTAGGTAGAGGGGTCCTGTCGCTATTGACGTGCCTTGTTCGTTATTTTTTTACTTCGTCCGTCACGGAGATACAGCTGTGCAAAGTAAATGCACCTTTTCGCGCCATTACACGTGAAAGATCGGTTTCCGTTCTCCGATATTCAACTACTTCCTGTATGATAACTGAGCCACACCTACAAGGTACGGTCCCTATTATTACATAATTGTCACGTGATTCCAACATATTGAGTACCACAGACGAGTTACGGTTTATTACATGTACGTGTTGTTCCTGGTGTGATATGGCGACGCGTAACACGAGTAAAGACGATCTTGTCGCGTTTGGTTCCCCTGACGACTTCAAACGTTACGAAGACGACGACATTCGAGATGAATTCGACGAGGATGTGGAGATTGAGAGCTGTGGTGATGGGAGTGGTACCGATGACGATGGTGGTTGTAGCAATGATGGCAATGGTTTTGATGGTGGTGGCTGCGGTGAGGACAGTGAGGGTGGAAGTGATGGTGATGGTAGAAGTGACGGTGATGGTGAAAGTGATGATGGTGGAAGTGATGATGGTAGAAGTGATGATGATGGTGGAAGTGATGGTGATGGTGGAAGTGATGGTGATGATGGAAGTGATGATGATGGTGGAAGTGATAGTGATGGTGATGGTGGAAATGATGGTGATGAGGGCACAGGTGGTATACCAGCTAGAATAGCATGTGGGCAGAGTCGGCCCCATCGCTTGCTCAATGTCTACCTTGCCAGAGGTGGGTGCTGCAAAGACTGTTGCTTGATGAAATATGGCGACCTACCCCGAAAGCGAGCAGACACAATGTGTAAATTAGACAAAACATCCAGAAAGGCTGTTGTTTTAGGAATGCTGACTGTTATTCGAGACAAATCTGGTTCACGAAATACATTCCAGTATCAGCTTGACTGGTGCAGTCCTGTCTGCAGAGATGCTTTCTGTGCTGTCATTGGCATTAGTTGCCGTATGTTGAAGCACTGGTTGCAGCAAGTGTGCTCTGACTCAGACGTTGAGCCACATCCCCATGGCAACTGTGGCAGGTCACCTCATAATGCCCTGTCTCGTTTGGACAAGAATAGAGTGGTCTCATTTATAAGAAACTATGCAACCATACATGCCCTTCCTGATCCTGGTCGGTTGCAAGGAGCTGTCAGAGACTTTGTTCTGGAGAGTGGCAAGACCATGAAGTCAGTGTTTGCTGAGTACTGCAAGGCCATGGAATCCCTAGCAAGGAGCACACCAGCAGCACAGCAACCTTGCCCTTACCGACTGACCAGTCGACTGAAACGGCAGTACAACCTTGCTCAATGCACCTGCAGCTTCACCAACACGACCTGCAGCACGTGCTGTGAAGTACATGTCATTTATTCGACTCTGGCGCAAGTACTGCATCAACATAAAGATCGAACCATCACGCAGCGACCTGTGTGATTAGTGCGATCAGATGTTGTCCGAGACCCAAGGAAGAAGGATGATGTTTGTCCAAAGCCTTCACTTGCCATCAACTTGTCCAGTGCTGCTGAAAATGTTTGTCCACAGGACCAACCAGGACCTTCAACAGCCATTCCTGGCCCATCCACTGCTAAAGGTCATGATTCTAATGATGAAGACAAAGGCAGGAAACGCAGACCAAATTCTGAATTGAACTTTGTCTACAGGTGCCCAATGTGCACCAAGAGCTATGCCAGCTATCCAGCACTATATCTTCACAAGAGGAACAAGCACAAGGAAGCTGCTACCATCGAAACTAGGAAACAACCAACAGAGGATGGCAAGATGGTTATGGGCAGCACACACCCTGGACATGACACTCAGGCTGAGGGTCCCGGTCCCAAGAAGCGTAGGAAGAGATCAGACATAGATCTCACATACACCTGCTCTATATGTGGCAACAGTTATGGCAGTAAAGCAGCTTTATATACACACAACAAAAACAAACACACGTGACCACAATCAACAGTTTTCACACCTTGCAAAGATTGGATGGAGTTACATGTACTAGAACACCTAGACCATCACTACATTCAGCGACTCTTGTATTGTTACGAGGCTCTCATCAAGACCAGTGCTTCATATACATGTGCTTGCGCACATTTCACCAGATACAGGAGGTGAGAGTTCCTGTTCCGTGCATGGCCCATTGGAGGCAATGTACATGTATTCTCGCATGTATGTATTGTCCAGTACGAAGATATGCCTATTGGCTGTATGGAGATGATGATGGGAGAGAGGGGGGGCTGGTGTGCTGTTATTGCAGCAAAACAGCTTTTATACACATAACAAATACATAGCTCACATCATTGCATGACCTGTATGTACATTAAATCCTGGGATGGACTTGTGTACGCATCACACATATCAACAATCCTCCTGTGTTTATATGTATGTAGTGTGTTAGAAGTGAACTCTCCTCATCCATTTTTCTTTCCCACATAGAGAGGATGTTGTTGATCCATCAGATATTCTGCACTCTTGTGGATCCGACACCTGCTACATGCGCATGAAACCCTCTGAAGAGAAAATGCAAGAATGTATTCAAGCAACTACAAGCAAGGTTGCAATGGTGATCATATGGCTCAGCCATGGCAAGTTAACTTGATGTCAGTTAGGTAGCTGAGATTAGTGAACCCAAGATTCAGTTGACTGCACGCCATAGCAAGAGGACTGGTGCACCTGATTCTGAATTGAACTTTGTCTACAGGTGCCCAATGTGCACCAAGAGCTATGCCAGCTATACAGCACTATATCTTCACAAGAGGAACAAGCACAAGGACATGACAGAGGAAAAAAAACGCGTGAGATACATGTGTGTGTGTGTGTGTGGTGTGTGTGTGTGTGTGTGGTGTGTGTGTGTGTGTGGTGTGTGTGTGTGTGTGTGTGTGTGTGTGTGTGTGTGTGTGTGTGTGTGTGTGTGTGTGGTGTGTGTTGTGTGGTGTGTGTGTGTGGGTACCTGTTTTTACACCGTGTTCATGTGTTGTGGGGTCAACCTTATGGTTTGTCGTTAGTAGCCATGTATGTTTGCTGTCTAAGCAATCAAACAGTTCTTTTGAGAACTCCCACATAGGTGTGTGGCATTGCATATTTACAAAGGAGGGTCTTTGAACTGCAGCTGACATGCACTAACTGAGTATGCAATTCATCACATGCTATAATGTTTTCATTGCTTAGTCTGGGGGCCCTTTTGAATGCATGAATATTGCACAAGCTAGATGTTGAGTTCTGGTACATGTACATTCATGTGTGCTTGGTGTGGTTGTGGTTTACCTTACACCCATGTTGCCTGAAGTGGTTCCCCTCCTCAGATTAGACTGGTGCAGGAGCTGTGGGTGGAATAGGGGTTCTAATGCATTAGTGGAGGAAACGGCTGGACAAAAGGTTGTGGACCAGAGGGAAAGATGAGGGGCACTGCTGAACAACAGTAAAATGCTTGACAAATAGGAACTAGCTGGACAGAGGGGAACTGCTGGACGGAGGGGAACTGCTGGGACAGTGGGGAACTGCTGGACCGGAGGGGAAACTGCTGTACGGAGGGGAACTGCTGGACAGAGGGGAACTGCTGGACGGAGGGGAACTGCTGGACGGAGGGGAACTCTGACGAGGGAACTGCTGGACAGGGGGAACTGCTGGACGGAGGGAACTGCTGGACGAGGGGAACTGCTGGACGGAGGGGAACTGCTGGACGGAGGGGAAAACTGCTGGACGGAGGGGAACTGACTGGACTTGAGGGGAACTGCTGGACAGAGGGGAACTGCTGGACAGAGGGGAACTGCTGGACGGAGGGGAACTGCTGGACGGAGGGGAACTGCTGGACGGAGGGGAACTGCTGGACGGAGGGGAACTGCTGGACGGAGGGAACTGCCTGGACGAGGGGGAACTGCTGGACAGAGGGAACTGCTGGACGCGGAGGGGAACTGCTGGACAGATGGGAACTGCTGGACGGAGGGGGAACTGCTGGACAGAGGGGAACTGCTGGACGGAGGGGAACTGCTGGACAGAGAGGGAACTGCTGGACGGAGGGGAACTGCTGGACGGAGGGGAACTGCTGGAGACGGAGGGAACTGCTGGATGACGGATAAAACCAATGCAGAAGTCTATAGGTAGTGCTTGGTAGAGATGTGTACTTGAGGTAGTGGGGAGTCGGCCGTCGAACAGAGATGTATACATGTATGACCATGTTGTGGAGGTGGTATGTGCCATGCAGTTGAATTACAAAGGAAGGAAGCTCTTCATAAAGCACGTAATATTCATGAACAAAAAGCATACAGGAGTTTTATGATGTTAATTCATGTACATCTCACTGCAAGCGGTTTGATATTTCCAGCCTTTTTATCTGCTGCATCTTTACATGTATGTAAACTGATCTGATTGGGGAGGGAGGGGCTGCCTACCACAATAATTAGCGAGGATAGATTAGCACAGCACGCACTGCTACGAAACGGAATGGGGAACAACACAAGGTAAGCTAAAGTTCACATGTAAATGGCTGCATTGCACTGTACAATACATGGAAATATGTACTAGTGTTGAATGTAAGAATTATATTACAGTACTAGTGCTACACCGTCGGTTTGCAACGACGACCCCGCCGTTGTTGCGGCTATTCCTGCTGCTACCACCACGACTAGCGCTCTTCCTGCCACAGTACCCACCACCAGTGCTTCTACCACCATGGCAGCTGTAACTGCACGTAGGGACGAAAGACCTCGATCAAGGTCTCCTCGCAGAAGAGAATTGCGAGGTCGGTAAAGATCACGGTCACCGCTCCAGAGATCACGCCAAAGGTCTAGATCTCCTCGTCGAGTAACATGTCAACGATCGCGACGTGACCAAGAGAGATCTCCAAGACGGAGGCGGTCTCAGTCTACTGAGCGGTCATCTGGAAATAGGGAGTGGTCATCTGGAAGTAGGGAGTGGTCTCCACCTCTGGAAGTAGGGAGTGGTCTCCACCTCTGGAAGTAGGGAGTGGTCTCCACCTCTGGAAGTAGGGAGTGGTCTCCACCTCTGGAAGTAGGGAGTGGTCTCCACCTCTGGAAGTAGGGAGTGGTCTCCACCTCTGGAAGTAGGGAGTGGTCTCCACCTCTGGAAGTAGGGAGTGGTCTCCACCTCTGGAAGTAGGGAGTGGTCTCCACCTCGCGTGCGAAGAGGACGTACCCGTGTAAGAACGCTTGCATGCTTGCAAATGATTTGTATAGCACTTAATTTTCCTATGAACTACACTGTATATCAGGGTCGTGATCTTGATGCCTGGTGGGACAGGAGCCCCCAAGAGCCCCCGTGGAGTACTGGCCAGAACCAATGGAGTGGATTCTCTACGACTTCACAATTCCAGCAGTTCCCTCCACTACAAAATTTCCCTCCACCTCAGCAGTTCTCTCCACTTCAATTCCCTCCAACTCAGCAGTTCTCTCCACTACAATTCCCTCCAACTCAGCAGTTCTCTCCACTTCAATTCCCTCCAGCTCAACAGTTCTCCCACTTCAACACTTTACACCACTTCAACAGTTCCCGCAGCTACAGTTCCATCCAATTCAACAGTTCTCCTCGGCCCCTCCTTCCCTATCTTCTCCAGGGCAGGGGGGACCTTCAAGTTCCTAACATTTCCTGTGGAAGCCACCTCTATAACCGCATCTTTATTTACCAACTTCCTTTGTAAAATCATGCTTTTTTTTTATATCACATATCCGAGAAAGGTGTCCGTGTAAAAACGCCACTAACTTAGTGGCTCAGCTCTCAAAAGAACTGTTTGAACGCAATGTTCAAACACGGCACGGCACATACACAAGTGCGTGATGATAGTCATGTAGCACATTACCTTTGCTGTACACCACAATCTTAAACGCTATCTACCTAACTGACCATCATCAGGTGCACCAGTCCACTTGCTATGGCGTGCAGTCAACTGAATCATAGGTTTACTAATCTTAGCTACCTAACTGACCATCATCAGGTGCACCAGTCCACTTGCTATGGCGTGCAGTCAACTGAATCATAGGTTTACTAATCTTAGCTACCTAACTGACCATCATCAGGTGCACCAGTCCTCTTGCTATGGCGTGCAGTCAACTGAATCTTGGGTTCACTAATCTCAGCTACCTAACTGACATCAAGTTAACTTGCCATGGCTGAGCCATATGATCACCATTGCAACCTTGCTTGTAGTTGCTTGAATACATTCTTGCATTTTCTCTTCAGAGTGTTTCATGCGCATGTAGCAGGTGCCAGATCCACAAGAGTGCAGCATATGGAGAATGAACGGTCACGAAAGTTGCGGTTTGTAAATTTTTA
>JABACO010000024.1:1944413-1974413 GCA_013339895.1 Ephydatia muelleri
ATGGGAGGAGGGAGGGTGTCCAATGGAGGGAGGGGAGTGTGCCAATGGGAGGGAGGGGAGTGTGCCAATGGGGGAGGGGAGGGGAGTGTGCCAATGGGAGGGCGGGGAGTGTGCCAATGGGAGGGAGGGGAGTTGTGCCAATGGGAGGGGAGTGTGCCAATGGGAGGGAGGGAGTGTGCCAATGGGAGGGAGGGGGTGTGCCAATGGGAGGGAGGGGGTGTGCAATGGGAGGAGGGGAGGTGCCAATGGGAGGGAGGAGTGTGCCAATGGGAGGGAGGGAGTGGCCAATAGGGAGAGGGAGGGAGGGAGAGTGTGCCAATGGGAGGGGGGAGTGTGCCAATGGGAGGGAGGGCGGGAGTGTGCCAATGGGAGGGAGGGGAGTGTGCCAATGGGAGGGAGGGGAGTGTGCCAATGGGAGGGAGGGGAGTGTGCCAATGGGAGGAGGGAGTGTGCAATGGGAGGGAGGGAGTGGTGCCAATGGGAGGGAGGGATGTGTGATGACATGAATGTGCCAATTGTGAGTCATCACAAAATATGTGCCCATGTGTGTATTTTCCACAAAGGAAAGCATGATGCCTGAGATTGTGTGTGTGTGTGTGTGTGTGTGTGTGTGTGTGTGTGTGTGTGTGTGTGTGTGTGTGTGTGTGTGTGTGTGTGTGTGTGTGTTTGTGTCTGTGTGTGTGTCTGTGTGTGTGTGTGTATTGTGTGTTGTCATTGGTGTGAGTGCCTTCACTGTGTGGCCATGCCCCTCATCTGGTCTTCTCCCTTGTATTAACCACACCCACCACTACAGCTCCCGTCCCTCTTTCCAATGCTGATTACATCATCGACCGGGTGCAGAACACGTCTTTCCGTATCACCATGACGATCTCCCAGTATGGGCACAAATTTGATACCTATTACTACCAGGTAAGTGGGCTTAGGGATAAGAGAAAGTACATGCAAAACCTTTGATAAAACGGGTCCCATATTCAAATGAAAGGAGTGTACTGCACTGCATCATATTTCTCTCCTCTCACCCACCTCCCCTCCCTTCCCTCCTCCCCCTCCCCTCCCCTCCTCCCCCTCCCTCCCCTCCTCCCCCTCCTCGCAGGTACTGTACAACTCATCCACACTCCCTACACAAGTGACCACCTACACCAGAGTCATGGCTCAACCATCAGTGACCCTCTCCGGATTCCAGGCTGGAGATATGTGAGTACATGTGGGGATGAGGGAGGGTGTGGAGGAGCAGGGGATGGAGGGAGGATGTGGAGGAGCAGGGGATGGAGGGAGGGTGTGGAGGAGCAGGGGATGGAGGGAGGGTGTGGAGGAGCAGGGGATGGAGGGAGGGTGTGGAGGAGAGGGATGGAGGGAGGGTGTGGAGGAGAGGGGATGGAGGGA
This sequence comes from Ephydatia muelleri, assembly GCA_013339895.1. Classification (NCBI taxonomy): domain Eukaryota; kingdom Metazoa; phylum Porifera; class Demospongiae; order Spongillida; family Spongillidae; genus Ephydatia; species Ephydatia muelleri. The sequence continues at coordinate 1,945,797 of JABACO010000024.1, forward strand.
GGGTGCGGAGGAGCAAGGGATGGAGGGAGGGTGTGGAGGAGCAGGGGATGGAGGGAGGTGTGGAGGAGCGGGGGATGGAGGGAGGGTGTGGAGGAGCAGGGGATGGAGGAGGGTGTGGAGGAGCAGGGATGGAGGGAGGGTGTGGAGGAGCAGGGGATGAGGGAGGGTGTGGAGGAGCAGGGGATGGAGGGAGGTGTGGAGGAGCAGGGGATGGAGGGAGGGTGTGGAGGAGCAGGGGATGGAGGGAGGGTGTGGAGGAGCAGGGGATGGAGGGAGGGTGTGGATGGTATAGGGGGATATTGCATTGTACAGCATTCACTGTACGCACACATATGCAGTGTCTCCTACCAGATTGTGGTTTCCAACGGCTACCCAGCCCCGCCCATCTACTCCACCCTCAACACGGTCACCCTTCGCTCCGGCATTCCCGGTCCCCCGACTAACCTCGCTGTGACGAGCGCCTCTGATGTGGGTGTGGTCTTGTCCTGGGCTCCTCCCACGTCCATAGTAGGGGCCATCATAGGCTACAGCATATGGATGAACGGAGTGCAGGTAATGACCACACCCCTGTACTATAGACCACACCCACATGCAGTAGACCGCACCCACATGCATGCAGTAGATCTTCCTTCTTCCCTCCCTCCTCTGGGCGTACTTGGATTTTGAGCTGCGTGGGCCTAAGTATTATTATTTGAGCCTTTTGATAAACAGCTTAAATATGGAGGTCTTGAATATTTTGTTTCCAAGAGTGCTTGTGCCCTTGAGTAAACGTATCACACAGTCTTAAGTAGTTGCATGCTGGTTTTTGTAAGAGAAACAAGAAGCTCAGCAACTATAGGCGATGGCCCGCAAGGGATGGCGATGGCTCGCAAGGGATGGCGATAGCTCGCAATGGATGGCGATGGCTCGCAAGGGATATTCCCTTATGCTAGCGTCCTACTGGATCGAAGAAGGAATCCTTGCTCGTTCAGATTACTGAATACAGAGGGAACGAAATGCAGGATGTATTGCTGATTATGACCAGCTATAGATTGATACACACATAATTTAATCTCAAATTATAGTTGAGGTTTGGGCTGGAACAGGATTCTGAATAATTGGGCGTTGAAGCACAACAGGCCACTAACCTTGGAATGCATGTATCTGGGTTAGGCTGACTTGTTGCCATCTCCTGTGTGATGAAAATTGTGCATCCGATGATGTGTTGTTAGTAGCACATACCACTGTCTCCCCCCTCCCCCCTCCCCCAGGTGACCCAATGTGCCCTGAGTGGGCAGTCTCCTAGCTACGTGGCCAGTGACCTCATGCCAGCATCTGTATACAGCTTTGCAGTCAGCGCGTGTACGACATCAGGTGAGCCTTGATGGGTGTGGCATGCGAGGGGGAGAGGGAGGGAGGGAGGAGGAAGAGGAAGGAGTGCAGGGGACCTTTGTACAACCTCAAGTGAGTCTTGATGGGCGTGGCATTCAATGTGATGGATTGATTCCACTTACTCTGTGTTCAATTCTCCCCCATACTGGTTTAGGTGAGGGCCCTACGGTCACTGTTGCTGCGACAACGAGGTGCACGCCCCCTGCCGAAGTGCAGAATTTTGTGTTTGTCAGCATACCGTCTGGTCTGAGCTACATGTACACATGGGATCCCCCTGTGGGGAATTACGACAGCTTACAATATCAAGTGAGCATCGGTGCCTAGAGATGGCTCACTACAAAGTGTGCACTGATAAGAACCATGGGCTATAGCCACACACGGGGATGGTAAATACACCTGGCGCTATAGTGGCAGGCGCGCAAGCTGTAGCTAGTTCAGTCCGTTACAACGTTTAAATTCCTCCCTTGAAAATTAATACATGTATATCCAAAACCCCTAGACAATTAGACGGTCCCTGTGGTGCACAGCATTCATTTGAAATAGCCTCGTGCTGCTGCTCATTTTACCGTAAAGAAACAGCAAAACAGTTACAGCCGTGTTGTCGTTTGATTTTGACATTGTCGTGGGTTGTGTGTATGTGTGTGTGTGTTAAGTGTGTGTATGTGTGTTAGTGTGTGTGTTTGTTAATAACCACGATTATATGCTTGTACACACATGTACACATTGCACATGTGTGTGTGTGAAACGTGTGAAATTGGCTTGGTGTGAATTTGTGGTTCCATTTCGTTATACTTTCCTTCCTTTTTCTTTAAAACCATACAATTTCACACGATACATGTACCTTACATAACTCACACTACACATTTCGTAATCAGCAATTCTTGACCTCTATAGGTGGACAGTGTGTGCTACGGCAGTGTGGTCACCAGGGTAAGCCTTCTGGTGAGGCCCAAAGCCCCCCGCTCGTGGACCCTAACAGGACTGGACCCCCAGGTCACCTGCTGTGTCTCCATCTACGCCATCGCCAACTGCTCCCTTACCTACGGGAACACTCTCCCCCTCACTGGTGCCCAGGCCACCTTCTGTCAGCTGATGAGTGACGTGGTCCCGCTGGCTGTGAGGAACTTGAGCTCCACCCCCCTTAGCCCCGCCTCCGCATTGCTATCCTGGGGCACGCCCCTTAACTACCTATATGCAGGGTATCCATCTAGCATCAGCTACAATGTCACCGTGGCAACCGTGACCTGGTCTAGCGTTACCATGACGACGGCTCCCAGACTGCTCCTCACCTCTTTGGACGCTTCTACCTCGTACAACGTGTCGGTCACACCCTCCACCCCAGCCGGGTCTGGGCCCCCGGCAACCACGACCTTCACCACCTCGGGGCTCTTCCCCCCTCCCCCTCCCACCAACGTCACACTCCAGGTTGCCGCGGGGAGGGGAGGGGTCAACCTCACTGTCCTTGTAGCCTGGTCAGACCCAACCTCAGTGCTGTACAACGTCACATCCTATGCGGTACGATATCGTTGCAACGATGTCATCTACAACGAAACCATGGCGACGGCCCTCGCGGCAACATTCTACGTCCCGCTGGCGCCTTACGTCTGGTGCTCGGCGAGCGTCCAAGGGGTTAACGTCGTTGGACGGAGCATGTTGTCCAGCCTGGCAGAGAACTACTTTCCGCAGGCCCCTCCCCCGACACCCGGTTGCTATGAGACCGCAAACCTGGGGGCGGAGCTGGACTTTGAGTTTGACATGACGGATGCACTGACCCTGAGCAACAAGACTGTGTCAGCCGTCCTGACCGTGGGGGGCGTGGGGGGCTACACGGGCGTGGTGGAGGGGAACAGGGTGAACTTCACCATGTTGGCTCGTAACCAGACATACCTGCTGCAAGTGGCGCTGTGCAACAGGGCTGGGTGTGGCTCTCCGTGTGTCCTCAGCGGGAACACACAGTTGGTAGGTTTCTTCATTGCCATTAGTGTAGTGCTCACTATGGAGGTGGCCACACAGATACATATAGTGGCATAATTTGCGACCTTTAATTCAGAGTCAACTGCCTTGAAGAGGTGACCTGTACATTGTTCATGCCTGTCAATAGTGTGTCAGTCCAGTTGTAATGCTGACTGCTTTAGGATTATCCCATGCTTAATCAGACACTGATAGTTCTAATTAACCCACATTTGTGTGGTACTAATGGAGTTCTAGAATGCATGTACTAAACTATTGTGTAGCATAAATTGCGAACTGATCATTGGGGGGTGGTGGGGGGGAGGGTCACTATGCACTGCCCACACACATGCATATTTTGTTAGTGGTCGTCACATTGGACATTGGTGTTCATTCTTTGTGGTTCGCTGTAACATGGTTGCAGTGATTCACTTTACACATGCACATATCACACACACATGCACATGGTGTCATTGTCCTCATTCGCATACTAATTCCCTCCTCCCTCACTCCTACCTCTCTCCCTTGCCCCTCACTCCTACTTCTCTCTCTCTCCCTCCATCCCCTCTCTCTCCTTCCCTTCCCTCCTCCATCACTCCTCCCTCTCCTCTCTCCTCCCTCCATCCCCCTCTCTACCTCCTCCCTCCCTCTCCCTCCTTCCTATCTCCTTCCCTCAGTATCCACCTGACCCTCCAGATCAGGTCAATGTATCCAAGGTCACCAACACCACGGCACAGGTCACGTGGAGCTACCCACCCAGGGAAAACCCCTCCTCCACGCAGTTCAACGCTGTCGTTACTCTCTCAGGCACAACGGTCCAGGAGCTCTCTAACCTGAACACCACCTCCTTGAAACTGGAGGCTCTCCTCCCAGGTGTGACCTACACCCTGTCTCTCAGAACGCTGGATGCCACTGTGGGTGTGATCAGCAGTGCCCAGGCCAACGTCTCCTTCAGTACCCTACCGATGGCGGCCACAGAGCCTCGAGGACTCGTTGCCTTGTATAACGAGTCTTCCCTCCTCGTCATGTTCACGCAACCCCTCGTGTACAGTGGCATCCCCCTGGGCTATGACCTGCTCTGGTCCCCGATGGGGGAATCTGAAAACTGCAGTCTGGTTACGAATGGTGCGGCACGACGCACAATTCCATTTAACGCCTCCTTGTCGTCGAGCGGGCTCATCTCGGTCCTGACGAGTGGTTTGGACCTGATGAATGTGCAGAACCAGTCTGTGACCGTGTGCGCCCGTCTCAGTACCATCACCAGTGATGGCATGACCAATGGGATGTGGGCCAGTGTGAGTGTGGAGAAATCCAATGTTGGGGGATTGAAGACAGGTCGTGTGGGCAGTACTGATGACATCACTGGCATTGTGATTGCCGTGTTGGTGTTTGCCCTGTTTGATGCGGTCCTGCTGTCTGCTTTGTTTACCGCTGTTGCCATCAAGAAGTGGCATGAGCGCAGTTAAGAGTGATCCAGGTGTGATGGATTGTACAGTATTCATGTTCACACAATAAATCATAAATCTTGTGTATATCCATCCATCCACACCGTTTGTTTCGATTGCAGTATTAATCTGGCTACATGCAACTCAGAGCAATTGATGGAGTTGTATCAGGTTGATAGTTATCGCAGTTCAGTCCATGGGATTCCATACTGCATTGCAGTCTAGTGAAATGCAGGTTGCCAATGTACTACAGATGGAGAGAAATGGTAAATTGACATTGTTTGTAAGAGAAGTTATTCAGTCTCGGACAAATCATCCACACACCCTCAATCTTATGGTAGCGGGGAACACACAACCAATCTCTTTCTTATGGTAGCGGGAAACACACCCTCAATCTCTTTCTTATGGTAGCACTGTATGAGGTGTCCAATTGTTCCCCCACTCAAATCTCGTACCCAGACCGTGAACTCCTCCACCCCAGGCTTATAAACACCCACTCAAGATTATAAAACAAAACATAGTTCGTCTTTTATTCTGGCAGCTATTCAAATAAACGCGATTCCATGCGTCTATCTAGTGAGACACAATAGTCTCGTACCCAGACTCGGGTTCTAACAGTCGTCCTCGAAGTTTCACAAGGTTTCCCGCACCATAGATATTAGAGTAGAAGAAGATGATCGTAAGATTTAACCATAGACTATGATTTAACGCGATACGAATAACAATGGAGTGCTTTCCAAAACACATATTCACCAAGAGGATCATTATTTAGCCTAGCTAGGATATTCGTAAATGTACAGACCTCCGTCCAACAGCAGGATGTCTGAGTTTGTAATGAGGGATGCACGTGCGATAGCGACTCACTGCTTCTGTCCACCAGACAGGCGTATACTCCACCCCATCTCTCCTACCACTGTATCATACCTTTTCTGATATCAGTGTAGGCAAATATGACAACACTAGGATGACCTTTTAAGCACCGGACATTGTTGATTAGGTGCAACAAGAAATCGGCCACTTTTGCCTAGTTACTAGACATTTGCCAACTATCGGAAACTTCCATATAGGATTTGACCCCGACTATGAATGTCATTACAAAAACGCGACCCGTCTGTAACAACACTCCCGACGATCGGATCGTGTAGCTTGTTTTAGCAATCGATCTAGAAGTCAAAAATGAGTAGTTTCGTTTTTTTTTCATGTCGCAGAACCGCGTGGTTGTAGAGAACAAGAGTGTACTGCCCGTTCTCGTACCCAGTCTCGGAACAAGGGGCGGGTCGTCTTCTTCTCCTCCTCCTCCTTCTTGGCAACGCATAACTCGGGACAGGAACACTTTTAAGCGATCAAAATTTCACCACTAGCTTCAGAATCGGATGGAGGACTCGCTTTTATATAAATAATCGATGTTATACTCTGATACACAATCGACTATCAGCCTATGTCTTGTATTAGATGAAAAAAAAATTAAGAAAACAAGTAAATAAAAACATTCTTGTTATGTTCTAAGAGAGCTCTCACAAAGACGCCATGACTATTACAAAAGAGCATAATGCAATGGCAATGCGCATGCGCGTACAGATATGCATATACATATACAATAAGATACTACAGTTTCCTCCCCCCTAAAATTCAGACATTCAGAGCTCTTCAATGAGGCGCCGCGGAGGCCTTGATGGCCTAGTAGAGTGTCTCCTAGGTGGTGACATGTGGCTCTCCTGAGTTGTGCCAGTGGTATCAGTTTCCGGCCCACCAATGCCTCTGGTGCCAGTGGTACCAGTTTCTGGCCTGCCAATGTCTCTAGTCTTCTCAACAGTCCTTCCTAGGCTAGATCTTGGCTGTAAATCAGACCCCGGTGGACCAGTTGTTGTAACATCTGTCGTTTCCTGTTGTGCTGCTCTTGGCTGAGTATTTCCTTGCAATGGTGTCAGTGGCTTCCTTGTTGTACATGGATCAAACTGCTCTGTGACATCTGTAGTCTCTTGTGGTACATCAGGGAAGTCCTGTACCAATGATTCAGACCGACTCAGTAAATGATCAACATGTACTTTCCTCTGTGAGCCCCCTTGAGTGCTGACAGTGTAGTGCAAAGGACCAACTGTTGACAGTATGGTACCTGGCATCCACTTGTAGGGAGCATTTGGTCGGAAATCTCTGATCCACACACGTGCACCTGGAATAAACAATCGTGGGACAGGTAGTCCTTCCTGTGGTTGCAACTGCTCTCTAACCCTCTCACTCATACAAGGTAAGACGAACGACAGTCGGGTACGAAGAGCACGTCCAAATACAATTTGAGCTGGTGATCTCCCGGTGGTGGAATGAGGAACATTGCGGTATGTACGCAAAAATTCAGACAAGGAAACCCCAACTCGTACGTCCCAATTCTGCTTTGACAGCCACTGTTTGACATTCTTCACCATGTTCTCAGCTAGTCCATTCGTTGATGGATGATAAGGAGCTGATCGTCTGTGGAGAACGCGGTTATGTGCCAAGTACTCAGAAAATTCTTTTGATGTGAATTGTGGACCATTGTCGGAGACCAGAATTCGAGGAAAACCATGTGTCGCAAAGATGTCCTGCATCACTTCAATGGTATACTGAGAAGTCGTGGACGACATGACTCTAACTTCAGGCCATTTGCTATAAGCATCTACCATCACCAAAAAATGTCTCTTATTCCATTCCCCAAAATCCACATGGACCCGGTCCCATGGTGCACTTGGATACTGCCAAGGATGACGTGGTGCTAACTCCGGCATCGATGCTACCCTTTTGCATTGATCGCAAGAAGCCGCCAAGTCTTCTATATCTTTGTCTAACTCAGGCCACCATATATAGCTTCTTGCTAGTGCTTTCATTCTACTGATACCTATGTGACCTTGGTGTAATTCTTCAAGCAGTTTATGGCGCAAAGATTTGGGTATAATCACCCGCTGACCCCACAGCAAACAATCATCCTGACAGCTCAACTCATTCTGTCTCCTGAAATATGGCTTGTAACTTTCTGCCAGAGATGAAGGCCATTTACCATGACGAACAAATTGAAGTACAGTTGACAAGTCCTTGTCTGTTCTAGTGCCCTTAGAAATATCTGTAGCAGTCACTGGTAGTGAAGACACGTCCATAGCTAAGATGTCATTGCCCTTGGCTACTGTTGCCTGAGCTGGCAACCGTGACATACAGTCGGCACACACATTTTCTGACCCTGGAATATACTCAATTTTATACTGATATGCCCCTAATATTATTGCCCATCTCTGCATACGTGCTGCAGCTAGTGTCGGAATGCCTTTGTCATGCCCAAAAATGGTGCACAATGGTTTATGGTCTGTAACCAATACAAACTCTCTGCCGTAAACATACTGATGAAACTTTTTTACCGCAAAAACAATGGCTAGTGCCTCCCGTTCTATTTGGGCATACTTCATTTCTGCCTGTGACAATGTTCTAGAAGCATAAGCAATAGGTTTTTCTTGACCTCCTATAACGTGCACTAAACAAGCACCAACACCATATGATGATGCGTCACAGTAAACCTTTACCGGCTTTTCAACATCATAGTGCACTAAAGTAACGACCTCACACACCAACCTCTTAGCTTCTTTAAAGGCTTTCTCATGGCAAGCAGTCCATCCCCATTTTTCATCCTTCTTGAGCAACTGATATAAGCGGTGAAGCACACTAGACAACGCTGGCAAGAACCTTGCATTATAAGTCATCAATCCCAAAAAGGACTTTAATTCCGACTTGTTTCGCGGAACTGCAGCATTCTGAATTCCTTCTACTCTCTCCTTGGTTGGTCTAATTCCTTCTGATGAGACGTTGTGACCCAGAAATTCCAGCGATTCTTGGAAAAATCTGCACTTTGGCAGATTCACACGTAACCCATACTGCTGAAGACGTTGAAAAACAGCACGCAAATTCTGTTCATGCTGTTGCCTTGTTTTTCCGGTCACCAATATATCGTCCATGTAGTAGACGACCTTCTTGCAGCCTTGCAACACCAGTGACATAGCCTTCTGCCACATGGCAGGGGCGGTAGCTATTCCAAAAGGTAAGCGGCAGTAGCGGAATAACCCCAAATGTGTGTTGATCGTAAGAAGTGGTCTATGACTTTCAAGCACTTCCATCTGTTTATACGCTCGAGCCAGATCTATCTTTGAGAAGGATTCCCCTCCTGCTAAGGTGGAGAACATTTCGTCCACAGTAGGTAACGGAAAAGTCTTAGGACAGAGATGTGGATTAATAGTCATTTTGAAATCAGCACATATTCGAATATTGCCATCCTTCTTTCTTGCAATGACAATAGGGGCTGCCCAGTCACTCCTTTCCACTGGCTCCAGCTCTCCCTCCTTTACTTGTTGCCTTATCATCTCTTCCACCTGTTCCCTTAATGCAAATGGCACTGGTCTGTACTTGCAAAACACCGGGACTGTGCCCTCTTTCAGTTGAATCTCAGCCTTGGTTCCTTTCAATAGCCCCAACTTTTCATCCATTACATCCGGGAACTCGTTCAACAAGTTTACACTGTGGATAGCATGTATCCTGGAACTATCTGCTTTGTTACTCCTTAGCATTTTAGACCAGTCCAAACGAAGCTTACACAACAAATCACGGCCCAGCAAGGGAAGTTGCTTGTCTGCATTTTCCACAACGATGAAGCAGCCTTCTGCTGACTGGTTTTCGATCGAAACCCTTGCTCTCAACTCTCCCAAGGTAGGAAGGATGGTTCCATCGTATTGACGGAGCACTATTGACGTTGGTTGCAGATTTACTTGTTTCAGCTTTTGCCTGTACGTCCTCGCTGGAATTGTGGATACTTCTGCTCCTGTATCAACTTCGAATTTTACTTTACTACCATTGATGTCCAAATCAGCAGTTAGCTTGGGATATCTATCCCTATTAGCTACTCTATGTACACATACTGGCGCCTCTTCATCACTGGTTTGGCAATCACTGAGGTCCTCATCTGGTTCCACTAAATGTGCCTTACGAGCTGCATGACGTGTATCCCCCTTGTGACGTCCTGCTGACAACTTGCTTCTACATACTCTGGATAGGTGACCCAGTTTTCCACAGGAATTGCAGGTTTTATCCTTATGAAAGCATGTAGATGCTGAGTGGCCCGTTCCCCCACATCTGTAACAACTGTCCTTATTCTTGGAGGCGAACACTCTATGGGCAGCTGCATCGTCAAGTTTACTTTCTGCTGTAGGATTCCCTATTTCCCGTATACTCTGTGTCTCCTTATGGACAACTTCCATTGAACGACTTTTATCCAAGGCTTTTGCTAGCGTCAAATCACTTATGCACAGCAGCTCCTGTTGTATGCGCTGGTCCTTTAGACCACAGACAAATTGATCTCTCAACGCCGTATCCAAATACGCCTCAAACTTGCAGGTCTTCGCCAAGCTGCGTAGCTGAGACATATATTCTACAACACCTTCGTCGTCTCTTTGGAGGCGCTTAAAAAAACGATATCGCTCTGCTATCTCAACTATTGCAGCACTGGTTTGACTTTTAAGTTGAGCCACTATCTCGTCAAGGGAGAGTTCGGAAAGTTTCTTTGGGCTCACCCAGGTCTTTAGCTTCAGATACATCGTCTGCCCAATCCTTGTGAGGAATAGCGCCTTTTGTTTTCCTTCAGTTATGCCATGGGCAATGCAAAAATAGTCGAATCGCTCTTTATAGTCATCAATCTGCTCTAACGTTGGGTCAAACGGTTCTAGGCCACGTGAAAGTTCCATTCTGTACACCCTCGTCGCCACTGTTATGTTCTAAGAGAGCTCTCACAAAGACGCCATGACTATTACAAAAGAGCATAATGCAATGGCAATGCGCATGCGCGTACAGATATGCATATACATATACAATAAGATACTACAATTCTCTACGAGAAAGTTGGTGGGATATAGGATTTGAAGGCAATTGGTGGTGTAAAAAGCTAGGAAACAAGGTCTTATCAGAAGGGAAAATGTAATAGTCCTATATTTAGCACACAAACAACATACGCCCTAGAAATGTGCTAAATATAGGACTATTACATTTTCCCTTCTGATAAGACCTTGTTTCCTTGCTTTTTACACCACCAATTGCCTTCAAATCCTATATCCCACCAACTTTCTCGTAGAGAATGTTTTTATTTACTTGTTATTATTGAAAACATACACGGCATATTATAACATGTATACATCATCAAAGAAACGCACTTACAGTTAAATGGACCTAGAGAGGATTGCCTCGAGAGGATGGCGTTGGCGTTCAGCCTTCCATACAGTTCTGACCGCACCACTGGTTTGGCCCTGGAAGAACTTGTAGTCTAGAGGCTAATTGGGAGAATGAGTCCATTGCCTCCTTCCTAGGACTCAATTAACTACGAGAGGTACACATATCCAGCCAAGCTCATTACATTTTCCATCATTGGCACTGCGTTTTTCCCTGCTCGGTGGACAGGGCAGCTGTGCCTGCGCGCTGTCCCAGTAAGATTGAGAAGTTAGGGGAGTGAAAGACAAATCAAAAGCAGTAGGCATTCCCATGAGCCAAATTAGGCAACAGGATGTCTCCTGGTCAAGAATGGCTGTTGTCTGGGGGGGGGGGGGGGGGGGGGGGGGGGGGGAGGTTATTTCGAACTTCCACTCAAACCCCAAGGGGGCTCGCTGGTATGATTCAGCCAGAACATTTCGTGCATGGCGTGGCACCACATCACCACCACGTTTGCAGGTTACTGCATGGTGGCCAAGAGGGTCAAGGGTAACCCCAGGGCACAAGGTACCTTTGGAGGCCCCACCACTTCATTTTTATTACTATTATAACATGAAGATTCAGGTACTTGTAAACCACAAAACGATTATGGAACACTTGCATGTGCATGTGGTGCAAATTAGGAGGCAAATACAACTGACCTCATACCCCCAATAGGTACAATACCATTTTTACCGAAATTGTGGCAGTCTGGCAATTTGGGCAACGCAGGACTCTGTGTACTAAAGTCAATTGGGATAATCTATTCCGAGAGTTCGGTTTACTACAAGTAGGACGGCCTTGAATTGCGAATGAAATACCAGCTTAAATTTCGTTTTTTTTTTTTTTTAACCCCCCCCCAGATTCCGCGCAAACCGTGGTACCATGGCTAGTGACCTCGCAAACAATGAATTCTGCATGGGTAAAGAAGATGACCGCAAGATTTCACGCATTGGATTTGAATAAGGATGGAGTGCTTACTAAAGCCGATTTCGACATATTCACTGAGAGGACCATACAGATAGGGAAGCTGAGTGAAGCCCAAGCGGAACGCAACTGGAAGCTGCACAATGAGATCGTATCTGTTTTTGGAGGTGAAAACCTCAAGCTAACATTGGCAGACTTTATCCAAGCACAAGCGAAGTACTCAACAGGTACTGTCAGAGTTATATATTCAGTTTCCATCATTCATAACATATTGCGTATGTCTTCGTCATCTAGGAGATTACCCATCAATGGTGGCAAATAAATTTTTTGATGTTATTGACACTGATGGCGACGGGATCATTTCTTACACCGAGTGGACTGTCTACTTTGAGTGCATCGGGGTTGACGTAAAGCATGCTAGGCCGTGCTTTGATGCCTTGGATACGAACAAAGATGGAAAACTCAGTCGCTCAGAATTTGTGGATGCAACAATCAACTTCCACCGTTGCACAGACGAAAGTCACCCTAGTCGCTTCATGTATGGTCCTATTTGTATGTACTAGCTGCAAATAGATAGGCCTATGAGTGTAAGAACAATTTTCGATGGTCCCGGATCCCCGTTATTGTTGCGCAGTTTGGTTACAAATTACTCGTACACATACGCATGGCTGTTTCGAGCTGTTTTAATTTATTAAATCGTTGAATATTGAGCACGTTGTATACATACACAGTACAAACAAAATAAGAATAACATTGAATGAAAAACACGTACACATACGCATGGCTGTTTCGAGCTGTTTTAATTTTTAATATTTATTAAATCGTTGAATTTGAGCACGTTGTATATATACACAGTACAAACAAAATAAGAATAACATTGAATGAAAGACAAAGATTGCTAGAGCCTATTGCATGATTGTAGGAAGTGAAGCCCCATCATCACAGCCTAGTCCACTCCTCCACTTCACCCTTGATCCCCTTGATGCTCGAACCAGGGCAAATAAAAGTCGAGCTCTAACGACTGCACACGTTTCTGCATATGATTTTTCCCATTTGGCTGCTATGCTGGTAGCTATGTGCTTCAAAAATGTTCTGCCTCTCTGTGGTGAAGCCCATCAACAGATGTTACAAAAGGAGTAAATCTACCTCGCCTATCTTCCACTGCCATTTTATTTTGCTTCTTCTTCTCTAGAGCCGCTGTGTCCAAAATTGATTCTGGTGTTCGATGCAGGTGTGATGGTGCGTCTGTGTCAATGACTTTTATATCAAACAACGCTTCCACCTGGGGAGTCCTGAAACCTTGAATGCCTAGATCGGCCCTCAATCCTGGACCATCTGCAAGAAGCTGGCTCCACTGGCATGTAAAGGAGGTAACCCACAGAAACCAGGGTGACAACCAGGTGTCGCACCAAATGCCTTGCTTGATTACATCAACACTATTGCACCACCAAAGGTTGTGTGTCACAGAAGGGAACCACAGTTAGCCCCAACACAAGTACTTCCAGTAACAGACTTACTTAAGTGCCAAACGTGTGAACAAATGCTGGTGCAGCCACTTACATCGCACTGCAATGCAGTTGTATGTACAAAGTGCATCACTGACTACATAGCAACATCTGCCAGCACTCAGTGCCCATGCTGTGAAGATAGTGTGAACTTGGTGCCAGCTGCCAAGTTCAGTGCAGCCAGCTCCAGTCATGATCCAATGCCTCCTCCATGATGTGATGGTGTCCTGTACAACATGTAATAAGCACATTCGGGCAGGGGATTATGGCACACATGATTGCCACAAAGCTGATGTTCAAGAGGAAATATGTGCTTCCACGGTGATTTGCAGAATCCTGTCTGAAAGCGCAAAGGATAATATGATACAAGTCCCAGACAGGAGGAACAGTAAGTAAAGAATGGGTGATGAGTGTTTACTTACTTTCTTCTTCTGTAGCCATTGACCCTTGCGCATGTGACAAAGGCCCGATCTTCCAAAATGAGGCTTGCTGTAGCAGAACTCTGAAGCGACATGTTAGTGAAGTTTGGGATGTGCGAACACTACTTTCACCAGAAAGACCTGATACAGTCCTTGAGGAGAAGATCAGAGTCCTGGAAAGTGAGGAGAAAAACAAGATACAGACTGAAGCCAGGATATCACTCAATATTGACGCAACCACAGGTCTAGCAATGAAGGCTACGTTAGGCATGCCATCGAACGAACTTCGAACACTTCGAATGCAATTCAGTGTAAGTGTCTTGTATACTTAAACACAGTATGCATGTGTATTAAACACAGATGGTTGGCACATTCCAGTGTACACCTAGCCAGTGTGAGGAGGCAACGACTAATTGCTAAGGAAGTGATTGGAGACAATCTAGAAGCTGAAATTGTACCTTTCTTTTTATCACGTCCTTCTTATGAGGATGAACTAAGAGCAGCTGCCTATGTCTACACTCCTAACCTTATTCAGAAAGTTTAAAAAACTTCTAGATGAAAATGACAGGTTAATGAGTAGAGTAAAATGGCTTGTGCATTAATATGAGTTTCTTGAACAGTGAAGGTAATCTAACATGGCATGATGGAGTAATACCAGGCAATGAAGTATGGATCAAACTAGGTGGAGATAAGGGTGGTGGTGCTTTCAAAATGACCTTTAAAATTGTTAATACCAGCGCACCCAACTCCATTTATAATACTTGCGTGTTTGCTTGTTTTGAAGCACAGGACACTATCTCCAACCTTCATATAGCCCTTGACAGATACAAGGAAGAAGTGGTGACTTAGCTGCATCACAACGTAAGTAAGGAAAATCAAGCATATGATTCCAAATAATGCTTTTAACCCCATCATTGTTATATGTTTACAGAGGCTACAACATAAGGGTTTTCATGTCTGGAGACTATGAATTTTTGTGTGCACTATACGAAACGTCAGGCACAAGTGGTAGGTACATGCACCTTAGAATACATGTTACTTGCCCCAAAATAGGGAAGCAGCCATTTTTGTTTTGCTTGGTAACACTTGATGATTTTGAGAGCGCTTGTTGTTTGAGAACACCTTTTGTGAAGCGAATGCTAGAGTCAATGCATAGTGATTAAAAATGATTTCTAGCTTCTGGAGGGAATATAATGGAAGTCAAATTTTTCAAACATTGCAAGGGTTCAGTCAGCATTCTACTCACTCCGGTTAACTATCAATGAAAATTGCTTCATAAATCCAAACATATTATTTATCATTACAGGTCTGCCTTCCTGGACTGCACATATCTATGGGCATTTTCTTTAAAAATTATACTCATTACTTGAAGAGGAATGCCATTTGATGGATTTATAACTTGCATTGCAGATGTCACCGATATGGAGCTAACTACTGCATCATATGACGCTTATGTAGCTGCAGTTAAGGACCTTACTACATACAAAGAGCAGTTGGAAGCCATTTGCCTAGAACAGACAAGTGTGAAGGATTTGTTCAACTACTCTGCCATGATTGTAGGAGAGTCTGGTCCTCTTCTCTCCAGTCTGGTAGAGGAAAATGAGAGATGCAGCAAGAAGATAGCTGAATTGGTAAGTGGAATGCACTTTGGTATAATGGATTATTTGCACCTTCTAATACAGTACTTAGGGTAAACGGAGGGGGGGTGGGTGGGGGTGTACACAACAATGTACATGCACCTCTTTTTAACCTCAAACATAAGTATACATCTGATGCATGTAGGAACAAATGATTGCTGATGTTAACCAGAAGCTAGAAAAAGGGCTTGCTGTGTTCTGAGGGACCTTTGTGAAGGGAGTGGAAGCAGCTCTCCAGTCTCTAAATGTACAGCACTAGCAATATCTTGGCAGCGCATTCATAGGCAACCATGTACACAAGTCATTGCAGGTAAAGTGAAATAAATGTAACATATCATTTTAATTCAATTTCAGGATCAACATACACACACACTGTGCTCATCCCTAATTGACACTGCACTGAAGCACTCACCACAACTGGTCGAGGAAGCAACTGCTCTGTGTGAGAAGTAAGACAGCCTTCTCTTTTGTTCTCTCAGTGCCACACCTTATACAACAAGAACTGTATAACTGAACAGGAAAAGAGTACACTTGGTGAGTATCGATCCATTCACAACATGCATGCATTGCCAATAATAACACATGATCATGATGGCTTTCATTACAGCAGGTTCCACAAGAATTCTTCAGTTATTTAGACCATGCTTTTCCTGGCATGAAAAGGACAGTAAAGATGCACCTACTCGAACACCATGTCAGTGAATGGGTGGACATGTACAATGTAGGCTTTGGGCTGATGGGGGAACAAGCTATACACAACCATTTCAATCAGTTTTTAAATAGAAAAATTTAATTAAATAAACGTGCACTCTAATAAATGGCGATTCCACTTATGGTCCCAGACCAGTCAACGTTGCCGCGTCTATCTTAGTCTGGGGCCAGACCTATGGCTAATTGAGCATAAGGGAATAACGTTTTGCAGTCTGCTACCTTGCCAAAAATTACTTCTGTGGCTTGATAAGCATACCGCCAAAGGCCTCCAGTGTACGTTGTGCCCTGGGATGACTTTTGACCCTCTTGGCCACCACGCTGTAACCTGCAAACGTGGTGGTGATGTGGTGTCACGCCATGCACAATATTCAGAAATGTTCTGACGGAGTCATGCCAGCGAGCTCACCTTGCATGGGGTTCGAGTGGAAGAAGGAAATAACCTCACCCCAGACCACAGCCATCTCGACCAGTTGCCTAATTAGGTCATTGGAAAGCTGACCTGTCTGTCACTCCATTGCCTAACTTACTGGAAGCAGGTGTGGTAGCAGGCACAGCTGCCCTGTCTACCGAACAGAGGAAACACAGTGCCAATGACGGAAAATGTAATGAGCTTGGCTGGATATGTGTACAGTACCTCTCGTAGTTGAGTCCTAGGAAGGAGGCAATGGACTCATTTTCCCAATTAGCAGCTCTATAGGCTGGCTACAAGTTCTTCCACGGCCAAGTCATGTAGTGGTGCTGTCAGAACTGTATGGAAGGTTGAACGCCGACGCCATTTTCTCTAGGTCCATTTAACTGTAGTATGTGTTGTTTTTTTAATGATCTATATGACGTGTGTGTTTTGAATAATAATAGTTGGCAAATGGTAACTAGGCTAAAGTGGCTGATTTCTTGTTGCATCTCATCAGTTTGGAGTGTCTGGTACCTAAAAAGGTCATCCACCTGTTAAGGGACTGTATGGTGGTTATAAGTAGTTAAGGGACTGTATGGTGGTTATAAGTAGTGTTGTCATATTTGCCAATATATACCGTACGTATTTCAACTTTCTGTTTCAGAAAGGGTATGATTCAGTGGCAGGAGAGAGGGGTATAAACCAGCAGCAAATTGCGTCAAGTTAAGACATATGCAAACACACACATGCACCACAGGAAGGAAGGCTTTGTGTGACATTAACATGTCCTTCATCGCTGAGGATAGAAATGTATTCAATCTAATGTACCACATATTGCTCTGTGTCAGATGTAACACAGGATTTCTTCAGTAGTGTGTGCACTCTTAGAGGAGGTTCTCTATGTAAGTTGATGTTAGGATGAGATTTATTATGCTTTCTGACCCATTTGCATTACAAGACTGTCAAATGTGTTGTAATGCAATGTTGTCATAGGTACCATTCAACTGGGCAACTGCAGTACTTACTCCAACAGTGGAGATGTATTCTAACTTATATCCCCACATCTGCAATCCTTATTGTTTGAACTCTGAAGGCATTTATAAGTTTGAATATAGTCAAGGATGGCTGCATAAAATTGAGACAGCTTTGTAACCCTTATTTATCGAGTCAGAATTGCTTTGCCAAAGTTTCAAACACATATTTTGTGCATATCTTTCTGTATGCTGAGTTTCTCTTTTGTCTTTGACCACTTACGGCTTCGTACATGTATGAGCAGTTAATATTATTACGCTTTGTCAATATGTGTTATGCATGAAATTTTAAAAGCAATTTTGAACTAGTCCTTACACTTGAGGAAATCTAATGCAAGGTCAACACATGCAGCCAGAAGTGCATTATTACATAACAGGTGGAAAAAGGAAGCATCTTTAGCGGTAAGAGTCAGACGATCGTTTAAGCATTAACAATAATGTGGCGGCATAAAATCACTTTTTTTTTCCTCTCAGGGAATTTGGTCCTGGGGAGGGGGACCGTTTTCCCTAGGGAATACGGTCCGGATAATTAGTTTTGGGGAATTCGGTCCGGGGGGACCGTATTCCCTAGGGATTCGAGTCCGGGGGGTGCAGAACCGAGACCATAATGCCTATGATGTACGGCAGATACAGCAGTTATGATACTGTTGCATACAATTATAATCATTCTGGCACATACAGTGTATGATGCTAATTAATCCTCTTCTGAAACAGAAAACAATTCCTTGTAATTGAAGTGAACATAGAATTTCCACAACACTGTGACACAAGTGATACACAATTTACTCAGCTAAATGAACCTTTTGATGAGGGCAACATTGAAGAAGTGTTCAAAAGAATGTGTTAGAAAATTAATTTTTTCAGATCAGTTTCAAGCAGAATATCTCATCAGCACAGACACACAATTTGGGGAAACTGAGGTGTCTATCGATTAAACAATCCTCCTACAGCGAAAGTACTAAAAACAAGTTTGCAGATTGGAGTTCCATCCAAGAAAGATGTGAGTTTCAAATTTTAGATGATGCTGTATTGAATGTATACTGATTTAAAACTGTGCCAAAGGCAGCCAAGTCCACCATCCCTATTTTAGCTGCTCCATGCACTGTTGTCCATTCCACCAGCTTCTCCACCAGCCTCTCCACCAGCCTCTCCACCAGCCTCTCCATCAGCCTCTCCACCAGCCTCTCCACCAGCCTCTCCACCAGCCTCTCCACCAGCCTCTCCACCAGCCTCTCCCCAGCCTCTCCACCAGCCTCTCCACCAGCCTCTCCACCAGCCTCTCCACCAGCCTCTCCACCAGCCTCTCCACCAGCCTCTCCACCAGCCTCTCCACCAGCCTCTCCACCAGCCTCTCCACCAGCCTCTCCACCAGCCTCTCCACCAGCCTCATCCACACTACAGTCCATTCCACTAGTCACTCCACCACATCTGTTTCTCCACTAAAGTCCAGTTTAGGTAAGCAGCAAGGTTTATATTAGTGTTAGGGTCAGTCACATTTAATTTCATACAGGTTCTGTCCCACAAGAGTTAGTATAGAAGGTTAGGTGGCCCTGTTGCACAATGTATACAATAATGATGCATGATTTAAAAATATATTGTGTGTAGCAAATTTGCATGCATGTACCATTATTGTTTGCTCATTTTTCACACCTTCAATATTACGTATGTATAGTCCTGAAGATGCCACAACTACCAGATATCACTATGTGATTTGCTGCAGCCTCTGCAAAGAACGCTTCCATGCATGGTGTTTAGCCTCGTTCTGCAATGACTCCTTTATCAACGAAGAGGAATTCAAATATATATACTCTGTACATAGGTAAATACAGCTAAATGTAGTGCCCCATATGATTGGCCCCTCTGTACATACATTGCATGCACACACACATGTATGCACATACACACACACATACACACACATACAAACACATACACACACATACACACACACATACACACACACTGTTACACATGTGTCAAAAACAATTCCACTCTCTAATAATGATGGCACGCATACTGACACTCTCTGCACAAGCAGATCTATTCTACGTATGCCCGGCTATGCGATTTCGATCCATTCGCACGTGCACATGCATTTTCGAAGGCCACTGATTTGGAGAGTTTCCTTTGAGACATGACTACAACTGCTCATAGGTAATGTAGCAATATGTAGGCACTGTAGTGTCCCATAGGACTGGTTTTTACCCAATGAGACAAATTGAAAGACAAGAGCCATTGTTGTTATGCAAGAGGCTTTTTTTTTCTCCTTAGACTGAGTGGTCCAGGACTGAAATAATGATATTAAACTTTAACTTCCACCTGAGGAGGCTTGACCTTATATGATAGGGAAAATGCAGGGAAAATCCAATGCAGGAGCACCCTTCCAAAATAACATATATGTATAGTCCTGAAGATGCCACAACTATACCAGACATCACTATGATTTGCTGCAAAGAACGCTTCCATGGTGATGTATGCATTGGCACTCTCCAACATGACTAGGCAGCAGAAGAAAACAAGACGGCTCTGTCCTTTTTGCACTCAATAGCATAGCAGCATCTATTCGTGCTTTAAAGGCATCCTTCTCCTCCTGAGAAGAGAACGTCATGCCAAGGCAATCCGGAAGTCGCCAGCTAGACGTGTGCAAAATTTATACTACCGATACGATCACGATGGACACATCAGAACCCATACCTACTTGTAGTGCATTAGTGCGCAGTGGCGTAGCAAGGGGGGGGCAAGGGGGGCGGTCGCCCCGGGCGCTGAGTTGAGAGGGGCGCTAAAATCGTGGGGAAAAAAATTTTTTTATAGGTCAAACAAAAATTTTAAAAGTAGGTCTAAGGTCAGGCTCAGCATAATTTCTTTGATAATCGTACGGTACCGGTTGTCACTCAAGGAAAAATTATATAGCGATCATAGGACGACTATCGTTTGGATCGGTGTCTCTTGGCCTGAAATAGTTCGAAGAGGCAGGTAAACAGAAAATAAGTTAATAGAGGAGTTGCATTGACGTCACGCGCGCCTTGCATTGTTTAGTTACATCATATGTATGCTGCTATTTATGTATACGGCACGCTATAAATATGTACCACGTGAGCGAATGCTGCCGCCTTCTATTGTTCCCGTCCGGTTATTGTTTATCTCGTACCCCCGCAGCGCATATTTATAGTAACATACTTAGTGATGTAAGACGCGCGCGACGTCACATGCAACTCCTCTATTAACCCGCTAGTCTCGCTTAAAAAACTTTGTTGTCTATGCCCTTAGACTATGATAATAAAAATGAGTTTTAAAAATAAACCTTCAGGTTCGTACTACAGAAAGCGCTCGGCTCAGCGTGAAGTTGATCGCCAAAAGGAATGCGGTTCTTTGCTTAAATTCTTAAAAGTTGACCAGCCGGAGCAGCCAAATCAGTTGGACAATGAATACGAGCAGAGTGAAATGGAGAAAGTAGATAGTTCTCAAGTATTTGACGAAGAAACATCTGATATCGACAAAACTGATGACACGATACAAGTAAAGTCCAAGCATGAAGAAAATATTTTTGAAAAAGAAAATCGTTCTGGAGACTTTGCATATGAGTCTTCTGCAGAAGTGTCAGAACCAGAATCCGATAAGTTTCCTACGTATATCAAAGACATTGGTCTTTGGCTGCGGCCAATTAAAGACTCCCTGCGATTGCAACTCGTTGAGCAGGGTGTCGGTGAACTGCAAAACAAAGCAGGCCCATTTGTGGAAGATGTTGATGAACGTGGAACTTCCAGATCTCTGACAAGTCAGTGGTTCATAAAAACTTTGGCAAATGGTAAAGAACTTCCTAGAGACTGGCTAATTTATTCTCCTGTCAAAGGAGCTGCCTTTTGCTTTTGCTGCATTTTATTTCCTCACACGCAATCAGGTCAAGGAGGTACAGTTAGTTCATTCGCAAGTCAGCATGGGTTTTCTAAATGGAGAAAGTTGAATCCAAGAATTCTTGATCATGAAAAGAGTCCATATCATAGGCAGTGTTATTTAAGCTGGAAGGAACTTGAGGCTGGATTGCACGCAGGAGCATTGATTGACCACTCGTTGGAACAAGCTATCCAACAAGAACGAATGAAGTGGCGTGAAATTTTAAAGAGAGTGTTAGATGTCATTCTGTTTGTCGCTAAACAGAACATAGCACTTCGGGGCCATAGAGAAGATGACGAGTCGCATAACAGAGGAAACTTCTATGAACTGATTCTTCTTCTTGGAAAATACGATGCAGTTTTGAGGGAGCATCTCACAACCGTAACTCTAACTGCAAGAAGTACATCGTATTTATCACCAACAATCCAGAATGAAGTGATAAATCTTCTTGGCAGAACAGTGCATGAAAAAATCGTTGAAGACATAAAGAAAGCAAAATATTTTACAATAATTGCCGATAGCACACCAGATGCAGCTCACGTGGATCAAATGTCGATTATCGTTCGGTATGTTGTCCTGCAGCAGAACAATGTTGAAGTAAGAGAATCATTCTTTGGTTTTTTTGCAATGAAAGGTAAAACTGCTGCAATTTTTACAAATCAATTGCTAGAGTGTTTTGAACAAGATAACATATCCATTCAAGATTGTCGCGGACTGGGGTTTGACAATGCAGCAACAATGTCAGGCATCCATACAGGTGTTCAGACAAGAATTCGGGAACTAAATCCACTGGCAGTCTTTGTACCATGCTGCAATCATAGCTTGAACTTAGTAGGGGTTCATGCGGCTGAAGTGAATCCTGAAGTTATAACGTTTTTCGGCACTCTGGACAGACTGTTTGCCTTTTTCTCTCAGTCCACTGGCCGATGGGATGTCATGAAAAGACATCTTCAAATCTCCTTAAAAAGGCATGCAGATACAAGGTGGAGCAGTAAGGCAGAAGCCGTTAAGCCTGTCTTTAAGCAGTACAACGAACTTATTGATTGCCTAGAAGAACTAAGAAATAATGGCGATACAAGGGATACACGTTCTGATGCAGATGGATTATTGGATAATGTTATGTCCTTCAAATTCTTGGTTTTCCTTAATCTGTGGGGCAAGGTCTTACCAGAAATTGATAGAGTACAAGCAGTTCTCCAGACAAAGCACCTTACCTTAAAGGAGGCTGCGGTGGCTTTAGAGTCCCTAAGGATAATGCTGGTTGAAGACCGAGATCAGCTTGCAAAAGGAGCGGTTGAACAAGCCGCAGCACATTGTGAAGAAAATGGAATCACTATTCAAGAGCGCATTAGACGAAGAAAGAAAATGCATGATGAACTTGGAAATGATGATCAGTTGTCAACAAAACAAGAATATGATAGGAAGGTGAAAGAAGTAATTGATGCTCTTCTTCAAGAAATTACCAATCGATTCAGCAAAGTACATGAATTGGACGAAGATTTTGGATTTGTGTGCGACGTCAAATCACTTCTTCAACCTTCTGATAATGAGACGAGTTCAATAAAGGCTAAGTGGATGAGCAGGTGCAAGGATTTGAGCAAAAAATATCCAGGACATTTGGACGACATTGAATTGCTGGAGGAGCTCTTGGCACTAGGAAGATTGATGCGGTCAAACACCTCCACGAAGCAAGGTGACGTTAGAAATTTTTCAGCTCTTGATATATTACGTTACATCTCGTCCATTTCACTGGATGCATTTCCAAACTTAGTTATTGTTCTGCAGTTATTCATCACCATTTCTGTCAGTGTGGCGACAGCTGAGAGAAGCTTCAGCAAACTGAAACTCCTGATGAATTATCTTCGGACATCAATGGGACAAGACAGACTATCAAATCTTGCAACATTATCAATTGAACACGAATTAGCCTCCAGACTTGATTACGATGACGTGATAAATACTTTTGCTTCTGCAAAAGCTCGAAAAATTAACCTGTAGATACAGTAATTCTTTGCGCAGTTTGATTTAACAATAGTTTGTTAAAACTAGTCAAGCAAAAAAACGCGGATAACTAAATTTTGGTTAATGATTTTAAAGTTTAAAACTTTTCTAAGTTTTCTGTTGCTTTGGTTCAGTATTAAATTTACAATCCTGCATTTCGTATCATTTGCATGTTATTTCTAATATTTATTTGTGAAATACGTTTGACTTGAGTTTATGGGTGGGGCGCCAACAAGTAGCTCGCCCCGGGCGCCAGGAGACCTTGCTACGCCACTGTTTACATACCTTTGAATAACTTTGTCGGTAGTACTTTTGCGATTGCCTCGTTGGTTTTGCACGGTACTACGCTTAGCCTTCCCGTACCGCACTCTCTTCGCCAAGCGAGCACATTCAGGACTCTCCCAATAACGTTTCCTTTAGCGGACCGTTTCTTTTCTGGGTCTGCTTTATAACGTTCGCGTTCAGCGGTCTGTTTCTTTTCTGGGTCTGCTTGATACCGCTCGCGTTCAGCGGTCTGTTTCTTTTCTGGCTCTGCTTGATAGCTTTCGCGTTTAGCTGATGACCGTTTCTTTTCTGGGTCTGCATGATACCGCTCGCGTTCAGCGTCTGTTTCTTTCTGGCTCTGCTTGATACCGCTCGCGTTCAGCGGTCCGTTTCTTTCTTGGTCTGCTTTGTAGGATGCCCGTGCCGATTCTAAAACATCGTCTCGAACTTCAAGGTATTTCGCACGTCGTTTCGCTCGTTTCTTTTTCTGACGTGAAGGCATTTGAGGAAAAATATGAAGCGCCGTATGGGACAAAATTGATCCTTTTCTATCGACGCGATGTTTTAATTTTCATTCGGATAGTCATTTTACCAATCGCAATGACGGGTTTTACCTATCGCAGTGGTGGACCTTGCTTATCGAATTGAAGGTTTCTATCATATCGATTGCTTTTTTGTCCATCGATCGTTGCACTCACAGAAATTTTCATATTGATCGATATGGAACGCCGTTTAGGTCAAAATTCGTCGTTTCTATTTGACAGCAAACCTCAATCGATGGAAAACAATCATTGCAATAATGACGTCGATCATCTTCGATCGATCGCTTTTTCACTTCGATCGAACGCGATCGTGGTCACATCTACTTCGACGAAAATCGATTGAGGCCAAAACTGGTTCCATGCGTCTGGATCGAACCCAAATTGTGTGCGATGGAACGTCGCACTAGACGTATCGACACAGGTCGGGTATCCATTAACTTAAAAATTTATTCTACTTTTTTGACGCCAAACTCGTATCGACGAAACTGTATCGGTGTATAAATCACGTCGGTACAATCCAATCGGTCTCTTTTTCGCATCGATAGAAAACAATCGAGGTGTCAATAATCCTTAATAGAAAAGTTTTCCCTCTGACAATTGAGTCATAATGATACGGTATATTATGCAACATATGTTCAATATAATTATAACTGTAATTTAAATTCATATAATCGATATAATACATTGCATACACACTAAACTACATAGACAATTATACTGCTAGGGTTTGGGTCACTGCTGTTTGTGGGTACTAACACATGAGTCTGCTTATGGGTTCAACATGCATGCATGTAACTGTGACTTTACTGATATGTACATTTTACACACACACACACACACACACACACACACACGCACACTTCATAGAGTCTGGGTGATTTTACTTTGTGTAAATGCCACTGCTTCAAATGCAACCACAACATCTCTTAACCTCAATAGATCGAGGTATTAAAGTTAGATGCACTATTGGATGTGCTACCCCTACAGACTAAACTACACAACTGCAAGTACTGTGCGTGCGTGTACCGATGACAAAATAGATGTTTGACTGAGACGTCATGGGAATACATGTATCTATTGCATACACACTAAACTACATAGACAATTAGACTGCAATGCTGCATTTATTCTGGCAGTATCGAAGCCACGCTCCATCTTCAATCTCTATCTTTCACTTTAATGCGGGCGATTGCACAGATTTGTAGCATTTTGCTATGAGACGTCTGTCAAATTGAAGCTATTTCGTCAGCTATATGACCATACATGTTTTATCCTAGGACCTGCTACAAATGGCATATATATGCATTGATTTTTTCGTAGGTTGTGAGTATTTTTGTGACTATTCTTAAAATCAATATTAATAGAGAAGAAAATATAGCAAACCAAAATTACAAAAAATGCATGATAAGGGAAAAAGTACACAGCATAATAAATCAAAAGATATGAAACATGCAAGTGTTGAACTCCAACAACCATTTATATTTGTCCAAATCGATCATGACCTTATAGACCAAACAGCAAAAAGCTTTGAAACACAGTGTAATCATCTTTGTTACAGGTTGGAATCCTTACTTCCATGTCACAAGTTGATGCGGTAGGTAAAGTCTCACTGTCTTGCTGCTATTAGTTTGAAGTATCTTCCTAATTCATCGACCTTGCACCTGTTATGCTGTTTGTTTTTAATGGGATTTTTGATGTGATAAACGACTTAATGCATTTTTCAGATATCAAACATAATACCATTTTCAGTGCGTAAAATTTCTTTGCAGCAGACATTCAAGACATCAAAATACTTGAGGCACTAAATTTGTCATTAAGAATGCATTGTACCTCTTTTTCTATTCCTGAAAAAGCAAATATTATTAGTTTGTAATGTCGGGGTCTTTTGTGTAAGTTATTCCAACAGTTACAACTAGTTGGACTGCATGTACATTACGTTGATCCAGCATTATGATAAATAAATGTGACATTAAAAAATTCAATTTGGATAGAGGTAGCAGAATACACTAACCAACACTATAATTTAATACAAACACAGAATACACTAGTATTAAGAACACACATTTGGAATAAGTAGCATCGGATAGTATTTAGCATCTAAGAGGTTAACTTGAATTAAGGACAACGAGCCGGAGAGAAGTGCCCAAACATTTGCCCTCATCAGAGTTAAGTTGAGTCTGCCTATATACAGACGGGAGTAGATTTTAACTTGTGGCCAAACGAGAAGTCAATCATGCCAAGTACTGCCTAGCTTCTGTACCCCAAGCAACATCCATAGCTCTCCACAGCTAGTGGGACAAATTCACACCCAAGATCAGAACATTTTACATCGTCAGCATTATGCTTTCGCTGTTCAGCTGCTAAGGCTGCTAACCCTGCCGTCACACACGCTTCAGTAAAAGTATTGGGTTTAGCGAAGATGTCAAAGGCAGCTGGGGTAAAACCCAGTTGGGGACAAGAACATCAGCAGCTCGTGTACGACGGTGTTCATGTTCAAGACCACTCCCTGCTTCCACTTGGCAGGCTTGCCTGCAAGACTCAAGTAAAGTGACGAGAACAACATCGATATCACCCCTGTATTTGCATGTTAATACAAAATGACCCAAGGGGTCAACACAGTGTGAGGAACAATATAATAAGGACAGTTGCCTTCTTGGAAGAAATCAATACCTAACCATGCACCACTTGACACCATCCTGAAACTCTGAAGGGCCAAGTTTGAGATTAAGTGATCCCAAGTGCGGGAACAACCTGGAGCATCGGGAGAAGAGGCAGATAGAAGTCGCGTGCTCTATATTATTTCAGAGATAAGGGATTCCTAGAGTTGTCTAAATTGGTGGTTCTCAAGTATGCTTGCTGGACAAATCTTTTTTGGTGTCCTGGTATAGCTCCAACACTGCTTTCATTGAAGCAGTCCGCAAGGGGTATATGGGCGAAATATATCAGTAATGTCGTAAGGATTGTAAATGATGGTGATTAGTGCTGGAACCACTGCCATGCAGAGGCTGTAAGAAGTGTGATGTGATAGGCCACACAGTCCAAGGCCAACTCTACATATAGACTAAGTTCGGCCTGTTGCCAAGCACAGTCTGGGGTGTCTACGGAGATGCACGAAGCACTGACGAACATCGTAATCGTACAGTCCGCGAGTCAAAACTTCAGAATGCTGGATCTTGACAAGTGCACCGATTTGCATAATCCCGGCACCACACTGCACTTCATGACGCAGCAATAGCAGGGCAACTTCAGAGTACACTGAGCCAACCTCCCTCATGTAGTTGGTCCAGTAGCGTCAAGGCACTTGCACGTTTTTTTCGCCACAACTTTAGAACATGCAGAATATTCTTCGTCTCCTATTGGTACATCAAGTCGGGATTTCGAGATGAGGGACATTGCATGTGCATGGTGTTGCATTTAAGTTTGCAGACATCCTCAAATGATGGCAGGATAGAGTTAGAGTCTAATAATGCAGGAGTCACAGTTGGGGTAATCATATTAAGATTGAAGTGGGATGCGATGTGTGAACAAGCCACAACAAGAAACTTTTTTTACATACTATTGTTAGTTTCAGTTTTTGTGTGGATGGTTTTAAATTAATGGGGTTTGAACGATTCTCCAACTTATGTCACCAGGAAACTGAGTTATATATGAATTTAGCCAGAGAGTGGTGCTATAAGGTTGAGCTGGGACAATAAGAACTCCAAATTTTCCATATATGTTATGTAAATGCTTTTACTTGAAAAAGGACCGCAGAATGCCAGCCAACTATTTATATTTCTATTTCTTTGACTATGTACATCTGTGCTAACCAACATAATCTATCGATAGAAAATTAGCTTTGTTGTGTATTTAAAAGTATTTCTTCCAATACATGTACATTCGAATTAATGGACGAGTAAACGATTATGCGTCGCAATGCATTTGCATGTCCGAAGTTTACTTCCACTTCTGATGTTAATGCATATGTGATGGCGCTACGTTTTTGGCCTCTCTCATGCAGTATGCATATGGTACTATACTAATAGCATAAGTAATTTTAATGAACACAAAAGAAAAATTCATTTAACAGTTCAATGATTGTCAATACAGGAGTGCACATATGCCCTGGTTGCTGTGTACAATGACACCGCATAATCACAGGAGATCTGCATAGGGTCAATGGTATTCTTCAGCTGTTCCATTTGCTGTGCTGCCAGTGGGCATTGTGTATCAGGTACATCAATGTCATCATTAGCACTCGTAGGACATGGACAAGCAAAGTCTATGCCATAATCCTCATAACTAATAATATG
>JABACO010000024.1:1979413-1991668 GCA_013339895.1 Ephydatia muelleri
AAAAGCTCTACACACACACACACCCACACAGACTTCATACAGAGGCTGGCCACTTCTCACTTGCCAAATACGCACCAATCACCTTCCTTATTTTCAAACAATGTTAACTTCAATTGTAGCTGAAATATTAATGAACATGTCAAATCTGGTAGTGTGAAATCTGGATACAGAATGTACATATGGCATAATACACACATGCCACAAACACACACACTCACACATGATCATCCAATCAAAGTCGTACACTGTCAACCCACTCAGCCCATCGCATGGACCATCTGTCACTATCAGATACTTGCAACAGATCCAAAATCCATGCAGTAAAGCATCCTTTATGATATCAGCTGGCTGAGGCTTTCTTTCTATTGCAACATGTTAACAGTTTTGAGGTTTTCCGTGGTGAAAAAGTCATAAATTAATGCCAGATCATGACATCGATCTAAATCACGCTGGTCGAGGGCTAACGTAACCAACGGTTAATTAAGAAAATTAACCAAACTTGTAACATTTGCCTAACAGTACAATATTAGTTTCAAAATCTCTCATAAGTTATTCCATTTAAAACATTTGATCTAATTTGCATACATCCAATTCCATTTCATACAACATGTACATACACACAACATTATGACATGCATGTCATACTTGTTGAACCCTTAGGCAGACTGGGGGGACTCCATAGTGTTAATTAGCTGTAATGTTACAGGGAAATACTTAATAAACCAATTATAGTGTATACCGTGGGAAACTGGGCTGCATGTGTGTGTGTGTGTGTCTGTGTGTGTGTGTGTGTGTGTACATGTACTTACGTTTGTATGTACATGTATGTACGTCAAACAACTGGTCCAAGTCAGATGATATCAACACCAAAACAAAACACCTGACCTAGTAGTGTGTTCCTTTTTTCAAAGTAGCTCACTGATATCACTTTACCTTTTCCTTCCACCAAACATGCTGTACAGTACATGTACATGTGCAATGTGATGGCAATTATTATTATTATTGAAACCATGTACCTCAGAGGTACACTTCATGACCCATAACCAATATCCACTCCAAAATGCTATCAAGTAACAAACACCTACACATTTCAAGAGACACAAATTCAAGTAAGGTATAGCAGCTCACTTTATTATCATTGCATCTCTGCATCTTTTAAGTCTCTTCATCCTTGCAAACCATTGCCTTGATAGTGACCTTCTCCAGCTAAGTTGGGCTTAGCTCTGTGTGTGTGTGTGTGTGTGTGTGTGGAAAATGCATACACGTAAGAGAAAGAATAAAGTACTGGTGAAGTGACAGTTGAACATACTCTCTTAAAATCCTCCTACATAGAACAGTTGAGCACCTACATGTAGCCAAAGTGAGCACAATACCTTAATCATAACACAAAAACAGAGATTTTTAAACGTTATCTACAACAGTGCATGCACAGTAACCCCAAACATTCACAACACGTTAAGTCCAACAACTAAATAAGAGCTGAAGTTTCATTCTGTCACTGTTAAAGTCGTTATGAAGAGCTGACATCTTAAGTCACAACACACAACACAAACTACAACAAGCCAATTCTTTGTTTTTGCTCTGGTTGCAGTAGCTCAACAATAGGTCCGTTAGCTAGATAGCGTGAATCTACATAGGTAATTCTTTGCTACTGTACACTGTATGTGATTCAAGAACAAGGACAATACACTCTCAGTGCTGTTCCCTAGGCAAAGATTAGACATCAAAGAATGCTACATTCTAAAAGTACAAGGGCCAATTAAAAAGTCTCCAAGAGAAACCTCTAACTCTACCAACTCCTTTCATTCCATATATACACGCTTAAACTTACAAACACATACACGCGCGCCCACACGCAGACGCACATACAAAGCTAACATAATCTTTGTGGGATTACCTTGACCGCGAATTTGACGGGTATCTTGCTCTTCCACGGATGGAGTTATTCAGCGAAAATCCTTTCACACACCCTTCCGTCTCCTCGTCACCAAGCGTCTTCCAATATAATTTGCGGTGGTGATGTCAATAAGTCATACTACAACAAAGAAAACACTTGATACATGTAGGCTGCCCACCTCACTATATATGTACATGTACTTGCCATTTTATATGAAGTAAAAGCCACTGACAACATCATCGTACTTGTGTTCTCATGGTGCGCACTCTTTGGAACTACTATACAAGAATTTGCGTATCCTCTAAATATACTGTGCGCATGCGCGAGTGAAACTATAACTCAACCTGCTTGGAGAGGTTTGGTATAAACCATCATCATGTCTTTATTAAGTGAAGATCAAGTTAAGCAGCTTCAGGAGGGTCTGATGTTGATGAGTGCAGCCCTGTCCGTTCGATCTCCCATTCCAGTACAGCCGACGCCCCGATTGGAAGGTAGGCATAGAAAACAAAAGAGCGCCCCAATTTAAAAGTGCAATGCCATTCCTGTGCCCCTCACTTTAAATCCATTAGCGGCAAATTAAAAAATGTCGTGAACACATTCCTAACCGATGCTTTTTAAAGGTACATTGCGTGAACCGCGGAGAGAGCGGTCTGCTGTTCTTTTCAGCTCTGGGAGCGTCGCAGATTAGCGCAAGCGACGCGGGAGCCATCTGATGCCTGCGGCGCTCGTAGCCCCGTTGTTCAGGCTCCCTTCGGTCGCGCTAGTCTGCGGAGAACAGCAGATCGCTCTCTCCGCGCTTCGCGCAACGGGGGAATGTGTTAACGACACTGCGATATTTGTTAATTCCTCGCTAATGGATTTAAGTGAAGGGAGTATTGCAGAAATGCATCGTATCGAGTGCGATTCTAGTGGCAGTCTTCCTCCAATTCACGAGCGGTCGAATGTATCCATGTAAAACTTGTGACTGTGCGGTACTGTTCGTAAAGTTGATTAGATGGCAATTGCATATGGTCTTGCATGCACGTAATACTAAGTGTACATCCAAATCTATTATTACAGATGCAATAATATCTTTGTAGTTCAAACGTAAGAAAACACGTGCGGCCTAATAGACTTATTTGTGACGCACGTGTTTTCTTACGTTTGAACTACAAAGATATTATTGCATCTGTAATAATAGATTTGGATGTACACTTAGTATTACGTGCATGCAAGACCATATGCAATTGCCATCTAATCAACTTTACGAACAGTACCGCACAGTCACAAGTTTTACATGGATACATTCGACCGCTCGTGAATTGGAGGAAGACTGCCACTAGAATCGCACTCGATACGATGCATTTCTGCAATACTCCCTTCACTTAAATCCATTAGCGAGGAATTAACAAATATCGCAGTGTCGTTAACACATTCCCCCGTTGCGCGAAGCGCGGAGAGAGCGATCTGCTGTTCTCCGCAGACTAGCGCGACCGAAGGGAGCCTGAACAACGGGGCTACGAGCGCCGCAGGCATCAGATGGCTCCCGCGTCGCTTGCGCTAATCTGCGACGCTCCCAGAGCTGAAAAGAACAGCAGACCGCTCTCTCCGCGGTTCACGCAATGTACCTTTAAAAAGCATCGGTTAGGAATGTGTTCACGACATTTTTTAATTTGCCGCTAATGGATTTAAAGTGAGGGGCACAGGAATGGCATTGCACTTTTAAATTGGGGCGCTCTTTTGTTTTCTATGCCTACCTTCCAATAGGGGCGTCGGCTGTACTGGAATGGGAGATCGAACGGACAGGGCTGCACTCATCAACATCAGACCCTCCTGAAGCTGCTTAACTTGATCTTTTGAATATTGTGAAGCTACACCCTGATTTTTGCATAACTATGAGCAACCCCTAATAACCCCTTGTTAAGAGTAATCTTTTACTACTATCATCATTATGTAAGTCATGTGTGTACATGTACTGTTATTTCCGATTTTACAAGGCTGCCACTAAGAATACTGTATACCAGGTGTTTGGAAAATGCGCATCAAATGGGTACAACTAGAGTAATAAATTATGGCCAATTATTAATTTTGTACTGCATACTGAACGTAGCCTGGAAAGCCTGGGAATAGTAAACATCAAGACCCGGAGGTAAAGTAAGGCCACAATATTCAAGATTGATTAATTGTTTTAAAATAATTAGCAATAGTTATCGTTTTGTTTCTCAGTAACTCTGTTGTACTGACTATTATTAGTTATGAGTTGCAAAGTTGAATTTATGGGTCTTTTGTTTTTGAGTAATCAGTAACATGGATATCCAAATGCGAGAATTTTTGGTTGGAAGCTTGTTTTCCAAACACCCAGTACAATGGTTGTGTGTCATTGTATTTAATAATGAAATGTAAGTGAACAAGACCTCCTCACAAAGCTAAAATTCATACATTTCAGAGCAGTCCAGTACGCTATGCGGGTCATTCGTGGAATGAGAACTGTGGAAGTTAGGCAAGAACAAACCAGTAACTTTGCACCTTATAGTACAAAACGCAAAGGGAAGCTGAAGAAATGTCAGAGTTGGTCAATGAAACTGGTCTGTCTATGCAGGCAGGATGATGATCAGGTACCAAGCAGTGCCTCGGTGAAAGAAACTTTGCTGCAGGCTGGACTGGGGGAAAGGAGTGTGGTGTTACCAGACATTTTCTGCACAAAGGAGGAGTTCATGCAGACTATAATGGCAACATTTCCAAAGCTTAAAAGCTGTGGAGGATTTGAATTCCTTAGGTGCATTCCAAACACAAAACGATTGGAAGTG
This sequence comes from Ephydatia muelleri, assembly GCA_013339895.1. NCBI lineage: Eukaryota > Metazoa > Porifera > Demospongiae > Spongillida > Spongillidae > Ephydatia > Ephydatia muelleri. The sequence continues at coordinate 1,984,097 of JABACO010000024.1, forward strand.
ATCACACCCAAGCTGGCTCATACCCCTAAGCTGCTTCGATCTATAATTGGATCTGGTAGAGTCTTCATCAGACCAATCCAGAGCAACTTAAGCTTGGAGGCAGACACATCTGTTTGCTCTTCTCCTGAGGTAGATATTTTAATTTTTTAATTGATTAGCTGGTTTCACTGCAAGATATTAATCATACAGATTATATAGCTTTTGATTATTAATTGTAATTCCATTTGAACCAAAGTCCATTTGTTAAGTTGTTAAATTGCTTCAATTGCAAGATTTAGAAGCACACATTGTATACTTAGATGACTGAAAAATGTCAGAAGTGTGGAAATGATGTGCACCTGAATCAGCTGCGCAAACATGTGGAAAGGTGCACCCGGTTAGTAATATATTCGAATTAATAATGCCGATTCAATGTTTACTTTTATGATAGACATGATAGCAAATCTAGCAGTGAAGAGGACAATGTACTAGCATCGTTTCATTCTGATGATGCTGCATCTCCAGTGTGCATTACTTCATCTGTTGAAGACAAAGTAAGTTCGATGCAAATACAGGTATGCTTATAGAATTATTCATTTTGACTGCAGTCTGATGACACTGAAGAGGAAGAAGGTGGGCTAGTGATGACAAGCAATGCATTGCATGGCATTGGTGAGGTTCCAATGTAAGTGAAAACAGTTGTTAAATTCAATTTGTATTTGGCCACTCAGGTGGGTTAAGACCACCTACATAAAAAATACGGGGCTCTTACGACATATGTTTGTAACAAGTTGACACATTCTTAGCATCTGCCAAGTGGTAGCAATGGTTTAGAATTATGATTTCTGAGTAAACATTTTTTGCTACCAAGTGACAAGCGCATTTTTTTATTTTGTGTTTTTAAATCGGCCTCATCAGTGAATGCGCCATATAAATAAATAAATAAATGTTGCAGAATTTGATGCTTCGCAACATTCATTTGGAGCAAGCAAACGGCAATGATTTTAGGAGCTTGTGGCCTGCATTTGATATAGTGCATTCTAATATCTTTCCACTGGTACAATTATCAGTTACGAGTATTTTACAATGTGTCGCAGAAAAAAATGCTTTACAATTTGTAGCAAATAGTTTTAAAAGCCAACAAATGCATACAAGGGTAATATTTTATTATATCAACATTCTATTATTAATGAACAGGAAAATAATCGAGTATAAAATAATAGCATTTCTTTGACACAAGTAACTCCGTTACTGTTAGATGGCAATTTTGAAACTAAATAATTAAACATCATTAATTAGTGATCACATCTATTGAAGTGAGCGAAATGTTTGATGATGTTCTGTGTTGTGGTCAGTGGCCTTGTGCAGCAAGAGGCTAACTTCAGCAGAACCGGAACAACAAATGTGGAAAGGTATTGGATTCAAAGTATGCATTTCTCTTGCACCTTGCATTGCAGTGTGTAGTAAAAACTATTGGTATCTACATAAGCCTCATGACAATATGCATATTGTTTTATGCTGAGTCAAAAGAGAATTCAAAAATCAGCCAATTGTAGCAATCCTATGAAATGCGATCATATTCGGTGTGTGTGTTTGTGTGTACTATAAATTAATCGTACATCGCTCCAGTGATTTAATGTGGTGTGTTTGTTTTGCTCAGTGGACTCCTGCAACAGGGTGGTGTGATGAATGTGGAGAGGTAGGCACAGTGTGTTGCTATTGTCTTGTTATGCACAAATACAGCTCCAGAACGAATGTCTATGCGTGGGTGTACATTAGCTTAAGGGATTGTTTTATGTATTTGGTCAAGGGTCATCCATTTCAGCGGCAGACGTACAAATTTTTATTGGGGGGGTTTGAAAGGGGGAGGGCCTAGGGAGGGGGTGTCCCTCACCCTAAAGGGGTCTGGGGCTATGCCCCAGCTGCTTTTTAAATGTAGTGCTTTTTCCGGGAAATGAAACCTGTAATTTTGATCCCGCCGCTTTTGATACATTGTAGAACTTCTCACACAATTTTTTACCAGTTTTTAATAACACACATGAAAAGAACGTCAATTTTTAAGTAAACCCTCTAATTATTCTGACTCATCAAACAAAATAGAATTGCAACACAAACGCCTACGTTTGTCTTGCACAATCGACGTACAAAAGTTTCCGTTTGTAACGACAAACACTCAGCATGGTGGGTGGATAGATATCATGGTTAGACCCGTCAACCTTTCTTCAGTCATTGTTGAACGTAAGTGTGTCTTGAAGCGTAACCAAAAAAGACCTTTCTGCCTGACAAGTTCCAATCAGTGTCGTACATCCAATTAAAATTAGTTGACGAATATTTAGAAAAATGTCTTCATCAGTATATGGCAATGCACCCATCAAACCTTCTGGTTTGTCTTCATGTCTGCCTTCATTCCAAAAGAATTTGCAGCTAACCAGCTCTTGTTTTAAACCAGTAGCACTTGGCAAATCAACTTCTCAAAATAGCAGCAGTCAGTCTGGCCAATAATATTATTAATAATTGCAGGGGTGGGGGGGTTTAAACCCCCAAACTCCCCCCCCCCCCCCCCCCCTCCCCTCCTAGATTCGCTACTGCATTTGAACAAGTTATATTGGTTTTGTTTTTATTATGCTAAGTGGCCTTGTGCAGCAAAGTGCTAACTGCAAGAGAACCCAGGCATCAAATGTTGAAAGGTATTGGATTCTAAACATTTGTTTTGTAAAATACCATTGTAGCCCACATGGGTATTTATGACCATTTCATTTTATCAGAGTATTGGTTATCTAGTACTTTGTTGAGCTTGAAGGTTATGTTCATGTGCTAATTGTGTTCATTATTATTCAAATCTTTTGTATTTGCATGAAGTTGTGTTAAGTTTAATCTGTGCTCTTCTGTACGTGTGATGAGAAAGAGTTTAACTCATGGTGTGTTGAGTATTTTAACTTTTCTCTTCTATCTGTCAACAGTGTTTCTGAAGTGTTAAAGAGGCTGGCCACAGCCATCAATTGTGAGACAACTCTTCGCATTACTGTTCATCGTAGCACTGTATGGATGGATGCACTACGGGAGGCTCAAAAACAGTCATTTTGCGCTTCTTTTCTGCTTAAGGTATGTGTATTTTGCATTCCAAGACAAAGATGATATTATGTCAGGTCACGTTCTTTGGGGAATCCTCTATTGATGATGGTGGCCCACAGGCGAGAGTTTTTTAGACTCCTGGTTCTTCAGGCTGGAGAGAGTCTACTAAGAGGCGACAATATTAAGTTCTTCTCTTTAAATGTGCCTGCGCTTGTGGTATGTACTGAGAATAGTAGCAATTGTTTTATGTAGCTGAGAGTAAATTCAATATCTGACTGATCTTATTACAAATTTTTTTTGATAACCATATCATTCTAGGATCAGTTATGTTTTGATTACAATTTGGAAAAACATAATAATAGCTGCTTTGTTTTTAATTGCACTGTCGTTAATACAAATCATGTGTATATGAGTTTTTGGAATTAAAATGTACATTACATTTCAGCAACGCCAGTATTATCATTTAGGAGTCCTTGTTGCAATGTCAATACTACAAGGAGGCTGCGGGATTCCATGTTTGTCTTCATCTGTGTACAATTATATAGCATATGGAACCTGTACAAGTGCAGGTGTAAATTTGTGTGATATTCCAGACCTTTCTCTGAGAGATACTGTTGAAAGAGTAAGTGATCGTTCCTTAATCCCACCAGTATTTTTGTAACATTGATTCACCAAAATTGTCAAGTTCTGATTCATGTATCAAATTACAATTAATCATTCAAGTCCCTACTTAATGGTATTAAAATGTTTTTAACCTTTTAAATCCTGAGGGCGTACAACTTTTAAGATTGACTATCTATCATTTTGAAATGTTGTGAGCACATTTATGATCATAATAGTCAGTATGCGCATTGTTTTAATTTACAGGTGATCGCTTCAACATCGTTAGATGACTTAAAGGCTGTATTTAATGAAGATGGCCCAAGAATGTTGTTAATGGAGTGTGGATATTTTGCCCCTTTGAATAGCCTTGACCTTAAACCACTGATACTCTCGACAATTTTGGATTTCCATTTAATGTTAAAGGTGAAAGCCAGTATGGACCAGTTTTTGGAGGGACTACAAACACTGGGGGTCTTGAGTGAAGTTAAAAGTCAGCCATTGTTGTTCGAACCGTATTTTTTGTATGCAAAATTAAATATCGATGCAGGTAATTGCCTATTCTCACCCTGTCGAGTTATTTTTTAAATGAACTCATTTTTGCAGATATCCTCAGATCTATTCTGAGAGTGGACTTCAGTGAGAATAGTGCATCTAAGCGCACAACTGAATATTCAGCGTATTGTAACTTCAATATCTTCATCGAAGAGTGCAATGATGGTAGGTATAATAGTGAAGTTTTCATTAAGTTATTACACTTTCTATGTAATAGAAACTGCTGATGGCTGCACTTTGGGAGATCTGTTGTCCTTCTTTACAGGGAGTTCAACGATTCCTCCGCAAGGCTTTAATAAACAGTGCACAATCACTTTCAATCACGGAAGTGATCGTTTACCTACAGCCTCTACCTGTAGTCTTGAAATTCGTCTACCCACCTGTCATGGTGAGGACTATGGTTCCTTCAAGGATGCTATGGTCCTCGCCTTGAAATGTCACGATGGTTTTGGCCAACTTTGAACTGTTTGTTTTGTTTTTTTGTTGTTGATAACTTCATATTAATCATTGATATTTCATTTCATTCTCGTATCCCTCATATCATCACAATACTCATTGCTGAACGTCGTCCTTGTTTTATTCTTGTATCGTGTATTGCTATATATATTTTACACGAACCTGTTTCACAAAGATACGGTCGAGTCCGTTGTATTTCATTGTGCTATTTGGTGTCACCAAGAAGGCTCAGGAACACATTAGTGTGCAAGAGAATTATAGTAGGAGAGAAGCAGAACATTGGATCAGAATTGCACAGCACATCTGCGTAGAGCCTTTGGAATTGATATTTAATTTGTCATCGGTACACGCACCCACAATACTTGCAGTTGTGTTGTTTAGTCTGTAGGAGTAACACATCCAATGGTGTATCCAATTTTAATACCTGTATGAGGTAGTTTAAGAGATGTGGTTGCATTTGAAGTAGTGGCATTTACACAAAGTAAAATCACCCAGACTCTATGAAGTGTGTGTGCGTGTGTGTGTGTGCATAGATTCTCTAAATAATCTATGGTGTGTGTGTGTGCATAGATTCTCTAAATAATCTATGGTGTGTGTGTGTGTGTGTGTGTGTGTGTGTGTGTGAAATGTACATATCAGTAAAGTCACAGTTACATGCATGCATGTTGAACCCATAAGCAGACTCATGTGTTAGTACCCACAAACCAGTGACCCAAACCCTAGCAGTATAATTGTCTATGTAGTTTAGTGTGTATGCAATGTATTATATCGATTATATGAATTTAAATTACAGTTATAATTATATTGAACATATGTTGCATAATATACCGTATCATTATGACTCAATTGTCAGAGGGAAAACTTTTCTATTAAGGATTATTGACACCTCGATTGTTTTCTATCGATGCGAAAAAGAGACCGATTGGATTGTACCGACGTGATTTATACACCGATACAGTTTCGTCGATACGAGTTTGGCGTCAAAAAAGTAGAATAAATTTTTAAGTTAATGGATACCCGACCTGTGTCGATACGTCTAGTGCGACGTTCCATCGCACACAATTTGGGTTCGATCCAGACGCATGGAACCAGTTTTGGCCTCAATCGATTTTCGTCGAAGTAGACGTGACCACGATCGCGTTCGATCGAAGTGAAAAAGCGATCGATCGAAGATGATCGACGTCATTATTGCAATGATTGTTTTCCATCGATTGAGGTTTGCTGTCAAATAGAAACGACGAATTTTGACCTAAACGGCGTTCCATAGATCGAACGATTAAAAAACATCGATTAATCGATGTGATGTATCGATCGATCGATACGAAGGGTCCATCGATCGATACGAAGAGTCCATCGATCGATGCGAAGGGTCCATCGATCGATCGATACGAAGGATCCATCGCGATCGATACGAAGGGTCCATCGATCGATACGAAGGGTCGGTCCATCGTGATCGATACGAAGGGTTCATCGATCCATGCGAGGGTCATGCGCATCGATGGAACGCCAGCATAAGCGTATAATTAGATATAATAGTGTGACTGTCGTCTGGCATAAAGCGCACACAAGCCAGAAGCTTTGGTATTTTCCAGACTCCCTGGGATGAGGAGTCAGGATGTGTAACTTGCCTCATTGACGCCATGCGATATACGGCCGGAAGATGCTGCTAACGTCCCGACCTACATGTATAGGACCCCATAGCAAGCGCCCTCACGTGGTCTAGTGGTGTGGAAGAGCCTCTTTTCAGTAAGCAATATCCAGACAACATCTCATGTACTGAGAAGATTGGTATCTACCAGCTCACCACTGATCACCATTCCAACTGGAGGAACAGCTGAGTACATATTGCTGACATTTATTGACTGTGTTGTAAGCACCATATCTTCCCCTTATAGCCAATGACACTGGTGCATGTCACACATGCTCGTACTCCTAAGAACCATCAAGCACCGCTACAAGAAAATGCAAATAGTGCGTGAAGTAGTGAGCTTTTTGCGAGGAGCTAGACTACCTTGCCCCAGCAGAAAGGCACATACTACTGCAAGAGGCTGGTATAGTGGAGCAGGTGAAGCACTGGCCATTAAAGCTGGCCTCGGAATACCATGGACCAAACTACAAAGGTAATTAAAATTACATGCAGTGTATGTTTCAGTAATAAAAAAAGTGCATGACAGCCTAGGTGTATCCTTTTATTTTCCCCTTCAAGTGGTACAATGTTATATAAACTTACATTGGATAGGTGGTTATTTCCTGTGAAGAGAATATGAGAACAATCGCTAAAAGGAAGGTGATAACCTTCATAGAAAAATGGCCCTCTTTTCATTTAAACTGGCCTCTGGTGAAGAGGAGCTGTGCGCTGCCCCATATGTCTACATGCCAGACCTCAATCAAAGGGTGCTGCAGATGTTGGAAGAGAACCATAGGTAAAGAGCACTCGTGATGATCACTGTAATGAATTATCAATGTGTGCGCAGAGCTGGAAGGCTTACCTGGCACAGTGGCTTCATCCCAGAAAATGAGATCTGAGTGAAGCTAAGAGGTGATAAGGGAGGAGGCACTTTTAACATGAATACTCAAATCGTCAATGTCTCTGCACCAAATTCAGTACACCATACCTGTGTATTTTGCTGTTTCGCTGCTAATGACAGTGTCACGAATCTGCATAGTGGACTGGATCGGTTCAATGATCAGGCCAACCAGCTACAGGGAATGAAGTGGCAGTAAGTGATAAATACACACATTCACACAATGAATATTGTGCACTTGCATGCTGCAGCGAATACACTATAAAGGTGTTTCTGTGCAGGGACTACGAGTTCCTATGCACAATGTATGGCTTATCAGGAGCTGCTGGTGAGTAATGTCATTTTGTTACAACACATAACACTAGCTTTGTTGTTACAGGAAAGC
>JABACO010000024.1:1992668-2006645 GCA_013339895.1 Ephydatia muelleri
GTCCCACAAAACGGCGCTCCGGAAAAATCGCAATTTTGGCAAAAAAGCTCGAAACTGTGCAACAGAACACTCACGGCCCTTCAAAAAAGAGCAACACGTAGTGCATGTGATGGCGAACTTGAAAATTACAATCAAATAAGCCTTCTCCTTTTAGTTCAAACAAACCAGCGAGTTTTAGACTCTGTCCTCACTTCTACGCAGGTGCGATTCACAGCAGGTCGGATGGCACGCGAAAAATTGCGAATCTCTATGGCTCACGTGACGCGTTGCCAATCCCTTTATATATTATCTCTGATTGTGCGATCGATCGATGATTGTGCGATCGATCGATGATTGTGCGATCGATCGATGATTGTGCGATCGATCGATGATTGTGCGATCGATCGATGATTGTACGATCGATCGATGATCGCGCGATCGATCGATGTGTGAATGATCGACTGTAATCGATCGACCGATCGTCGTTCATCGATCGATCAATCATCGATGATCGATCATCGATCGATGTATCATCGATAATCGATCGATCGATGATCGATCGATGATCCGATCGTCGATCGACCTATGATCGATCAACCTATCATCGATTGCAAAAGCAGTCGACGATTGCAACATCGAAGGTCAAAAGCAGTCGATGATTGCAACATCGAATGTCAAAAGTATGAAGCGCCGTATGGGACAAAATTGATCCTTTTCTATCGACGCGATGTTTTTCATTCGGATAGTCATTTTACCAATCGCAATGACGGGTTTTACCTATCGCAGTGGTGGACCTTGCTTATCGAATTGAAGGTTTCTATCATATCGATTGCTTTTTTGTCCATCGATCGTTGCACTCACAGAAATTTTCATATTGATCGAACGATTAAAAAACATCGATTAATCGATGTGATGTATCGATCGATCGATACGAAGGGTCCATCGATCGATACGAAGGGTCCATCGATCGATACGAAGGGTCCATCGATCGATGCGAAGGGTCCATCGATCGATACGAAGGGTCGGTCCATCGTGATCGATACGAAGGGTTCATCGATCCATGCGAGGGTCATGCGCATCGATGGAACGCCAGCATAAGCGTATAATTAGATATAATAATCTGACTGTCGTCTGGCATAAAGCGCACACAAGCCAGAAGCTTTGGTATTTTCCAGACTCCCTGGGATGAGGAGTCAGGATGTGTAACTTGCCTCATTGACGCCATGCGATATACGGCCGGAAGATGCTGCTAACGTCCCGACCTACATGTATAGGACCCCATAGCAAGCGCCCTCACGTGGTCTAGAGCTGTACGTCTCTTTGGAGTGAAGGTTGGCACCATCGCCACTCTGTGACAGATAGTAATATATATCTCTATCTGTGATTATAATCATCCACAAGCTTTTCATTCTGTACACATCCCACTGTACCGCGCGTGTTTTTAAAGCTGGCCTTGTAGCCTAGTCTACATCGCTCCGAGTGCAGACGTACAGCTAGGTGCGGAGCCGTGTAACGTGCATGGTAAACATATCCCCTTTACTCCACCCAGTGTCGCACGTATGTTAACCAGTGGGTTATTTATGTTGGTCACCCATGAATGGGTCACGTGTGTCATACTGCCTGGTATATGTGAGAACAGTGAGTCTAACGGGGGCCAGGTCAATGAGCTTACATGGATTGTGTGGCCAAGGAGGAGTTCAGGCACTTTTGGTTGAGCTACTAAGAGTTGTTAGCATTGCTGTTCTCGTCTACCCACACAGAAATACTGGCAGCTGGTATCTGACCTCTACACAAAACTTTTAAAATCTCGAATTGAGGCAGCTTGCAAAGGCATGCACACAACTCTTAAACGAAAGGCTCGGTGCTTTTAGGACATGGAAACTATGGGTGGAGGCACGACAAGGCGTTCCAAGCATTCCTGCCCAGGACACACACATTGCAGCAACACTTGAGTGAGTCTGTTGAGTCTTAGTCAGCTATTAAGGAAACAGTGAACGCACTCACTATCTTGGCTGCACCAGGCAGCAGGATTGCAGCCTGTGAGTGATGCCACCGTAGGTGCAGGTAGCGCTTAGCTGGGTATAGGTAATGCAGATGTGACTAAAAGACCGTTCAAGAAACATGGCCGCTGGAGATCTGAGTCAGCCAAGGATGGCTATGTGAATGATAGTGTGGAGAGAAATTAAAAAGTCTCGAAGAGGTGTAGCCACTGCCCTGTACTATGATGTGTTGTTGTCATGGAGTGCATCAAGCGAACGCTGGCACCAATGTCGGGTGGGGTGGGTAGCAATAACCATGTTGGGAATGCAGTGGGAGATTTGAAGACTTTGTGAGTAGTATATTGTAAGTAATGAAATGGATACAGAAAGATCATGCGTGAGAACAGTGAGGGTGTCCCACAATGAAGGAAAATTTGATAAAAAGTGGGTATTGATAATTAATGATCAGTTTTATAAAAAATCTCACAACTCATAATCAAGTGCCCGAAAATCAAATCTTTGTCAATAACACTGCAGTGGATTTAGTTAACTTACTTTACGCTACAAATCAAGCCAAGTATTTAGTATCATGACTTGAATATGGGTGGTCACTTGTTCTTGAATGATTGGTATTAACATAATTAAACTTCATGAAACGTAGTACTCACTAATTTATCATTTAAGTTATGCATTTTTATGTCATTAATTTTAAATCACATTTTAGTTTTAATTTGCATGCTGAACATTTATCAATTCCATAATTTCTTCTCAAGTTGTAATAACTTAACAAATAAATCTTAATTAGGGTGCTGTGTTGAATTTTCCTTGATTGTGGGACACCCTGTATAATGCACATGCCGTGTACTATGTGTACTATGTTCCGTTGTTGCCATGGAGTGCATCAAGTAAATGCTGGCTCCAATGTTGGTCATCGGGTGGGGTGGGTAGCAATAACCATGTAGGGAATGCAGTGGGAGATTTGAAGACTTTGAGTGAAGTAGATTGAAATGGATACAGAAAGATTAATACAAATCATGCACAATGCAATACAATAAACACAATACACGGGCGTTTGCAGCTGGACAAATGGGTGGATTTAAATGATATCGTAACTCACTAGGAGACCACCAATTTCATTACAGCTGTATCTCATTAACGATGCCAGTTTTTCGAGCCATTGTATCATACATGTCTAATGACATTCGAAGGAAAGATGCAGTGTATAAAAACACTCAACCATAGCTACACATAAGATCGTAAATATACAAACACTGAGTTATTGTATATGCTTCTGCGCAACCCATTTTCACATCAGTGTAATTTTGGCGGGAAAAGACGGGGTATACTTGAGCATTTTTTGCGAAGGAACCAACCCTTAGAAAGCGGTAAGAAAGTAACATAATGATCAGCACACATAGGAGAACACGTTTACGCTATGTACAAGTAGCCACCCTTTTAATTTGTTCCGTTTAGCATGGAGGAGATAAAGGCAAAGAAAGTTTACGAGAGGTGCAGAGTCTGTGGCCGCTCCTTAGTAGAATCTAAAGACAGAAAGAAAAGGAACACACATGACTGCAAAGAATTATCAGAAGATTTTCAGGATTAACACCTCCCAAGACATAATTGGGGTTCACCCACCATCATTGTGCTATAGGTGCAGAAAAACATCATCAAATGGGTCCCACAATTTCTGCAACATTCCTTTTGATTGGAAGCCTCACACACCAGTTAACTGCATGGTAATATAGAATTCATAATACCACAAACCAGTATACATCTCTCACACTAAGGTATGTCATCCAAAACCACCACCAAATTTGCAATTCACAGGCCGACCAGCCCATAACAGTCCAGCTAAGATTATTGCAGCCATACATGGAATAGCCCCTGTCATGCAGACAGGTTTCTCAGTGCAAGACTACATACTTGTCACATCCAACAATCCTGCCATAATGGACCAACTTCAGTGTCCCTTTGTGCTTAGCATTTCAACACAGGCCACTGGAACTGCCATGTAGGGTATTGGTCTGCATGGTACAGTGGTTCATTACATCCAACAGTTATGGGGTCAAATGTCCATGCTGCATGATGGACACTCCATTGGATCTGTCACAAATGAGACCAGCACCACCCCTTATCAGACTTTGCTGATGGACATTGTGGTACAGTACAACACCTGTGGGAAGGATGGAGGAGATAAAGGCAAAGAAAGTTTACGAGAGGTGCAGCCATACATGGAATAGCCCCTGGGCTGTTGAGTGCACAACTCACAAGTGTGGTGTGGAAGAGCCTCTTTTCAGTAGGCAATATCCAGACAACATCTCATGTACTGAGAAGATTGGTATCTACCAGCTCACCACTGATCACCATTCCAACTGGAGGAACAGCTGAGTACATATTGCTGACATTTATTGACTGTGTTGTAAGCACCATATCTTCCCCTTATAGCCAATGACACTGGTGCATGTCACACATGCTCGTACTCCTAAGAACCATCAAGCACCTGCTACAAGAAAATGCAAATAGTGCGTGAAGTAGTGAGCTTTTTGCGAGGAGCTAGACTACCTTGCCCCAGCAGAAAGGCACATACTACTGCAAGAGGCTGGTATAGTGGAGCAGGTGAAGCACTGGCCATTAAAGCTGGCCTCGGAATACCATGGACCAAACTACGAAGGTAATTAAAATTACATGCAGTGTATGTTTCAGTAATAAAAAAGTGCATGACAGCCTAGGTGTATCCTTTTATTTTCCCCTTCAAGTGGTACAATGTTATATAAACTTACATTGGATAGGTGGTTATTTCCTGTGAAGAGAATATGAGAACAATCGCTAAAAGGAAGGTGATAACCTTCATAGAAAAATGGCCCTCTTTTCATTTAAACTGGCCTCTGGTGAAGAGGAGCTGTGCGCTGCCCCATATGTCTACATGCCAGACCTCAATCAAAGGGTGCTGCAGATGTTGGAAGAGAACCATAGGTAAAGAGCACTCGTGATGATCACTGTAATGAATTATCAATGTGTGCGCAGAGCTGGAAGGCTTACCTGGCACAGTGGCTTCATCCCAGAAAATGAGATCTGAGTGAAGCTAAGAGGTGATAAGGGAGGAGGCACTTTTAACATGAATACTCAAATCGTCAATGTCTCTGCACCAAATTCAGTACACCATACCTGTGTATTTTGCTGTTTCGCTGCTAATGACAGTGTCACGAATCTGCATAGTGGACTGGATCGGTTCAATGATCAGGCCAACCAGCTACAGGGAATGAAGTGGCAGTAAGTGATAAATACACACATTCACACAATGAATATTGTGCACTTGCATGCTGCAGCGAATACACTATAATGGTGTTTCTGTGCAGGGACTACGAGTTCCTATGCACAATGTATGGCTTATCAGGAGCTGCTGGTGAGTAATGTCATTTTGTTACAACACATAACACTAGCTTTGTTGTTACAGGAAAGCACCCATCCTTGCTCTATGATATTATTGCTACTGGTCCCTCTAAAAAGGAGATGCTGTCCTCCTAGAACACTACAGAGCATCCTAGTGAGCCACACAGCATTTGTAGCTGCTGGCGGAAATAAGAGGCATTTAATGCATTTTATGAATTGCTTAACTGAGCCCTTCTTCGACATGCCAACAACACAGGTACTTGTACACTTGTCTGCAATGATTGCATGTACATAATGCTCTTACACCTTAGGTGTGCATACCTCGGCTGCACATGACACAGGATATCTTCATTAAGCTCTTCAGGCTGCTTGAGGATACTTGCCACCAGTTCGACTTGCAGCTGACTTACATGTTTACACGCCAGGAAGAAAGTACTAGCTCGTCCTCCTTGAAAACACTGGTGGTGGCCAAAGCAAAGATGGCTGAAGCCCAGGAGTCATCGGCAGTTTTGGAGGCAGCTGTGACCTATGTTGTGGTTGAATATGGGGAGGACAGCCCAATCACAAAGATGTGTATCCAACAGGCCAGGACATGAGAAGATCTGTGGAAAAGATGGTAAGAAATGAAAAAAAGAAACACAAGCTGAAATAATTAAGCAGCCAAATACAGGAAATGGAAATAGCCAAGACCAAAAAAGAAAAAGGAGTTTCCCCTGCATGATGGCCCCTTCGTGAAGGGATTGGATGAAGCCCTTCAATCCTTTCAACTGCATAGGCAGCAGTACTTTGGTGGAGTATGTAGGTAACCACATATGTCCACAAGGTAAGAAGAATATACAATTATCAAGGTTACTTGTTAAAATGTCCTATACAATTTAGCCAGAAAACATCAAACAGTTGTGCACCTCCATGGTAAAAATTGCAATGGCAAAGTGCCCTGCACTAGGAAATCCAGCAACAGAGGCATGTACCAGTAGACAAGAATCTTTACTCTGCTAGGCCAATGCCATCAAATATACAATTGAAGAAGAACAATACAAGGATTTTAACATGCTAGCTTGTAGGTCTACACTGTTCATGTACTACTCCACAGAAACATTAACAGCCCAGTTCATGGAGCAGTTTAGTAATTCATTTCCAGACTGCTCCATACCAGTCAAAATGCACATGCTGGAAGACCATACAGTGCCATGGGCAAAGACAACATTCGTCGGACTTGGTCTTCTAAGGGAGTAAGGAACAGAGTCCACCAACCAAAATTTAAAACCCTACAACAAACTGACCTTGGTTATGAAGGAACATCCTGCTCTCTATAGCTCCACAACACGTGGCAGCAATCCCTCGACTACCTCCCCCTCACCCAAAAGATATTGTTGATTGGTATCGTTCTAAGCAATACGTGTACATTTACACTAAATTAACTTCGCTTGCCCAAAAAAGGTTGGCTAAAACCACATACTTGGATCAGTTAGTACCTTCTGTAATTTCACATGATTTAAAACTTTCTAAGCATGGTAAACTTACTTCAAAGCGAAGGGGTACGTCAAGGGTTACAACCCATAACTTTCCTCTGCAATAAAACTGTACCATGAGAAATGCAGTATAGATAGAAAAATGATGCTTCCTTTGTTACAAAGTTTTAAATGGCGCCAACACAAATCCTTGTTTTGTACAGAAGCTCATGTTTCCGACACTTTGGTTGTCAAGTATGTTGCTAAGGGCATTCCATCATTACTTACGGATTATAAACCTACTGTCCACAAAATACATGTCCGCAAATGCCAGTGAATACGTAATACCAAGAAAGTTGAAAAATACACCAGCCCAAAACCTCCGTAGTGTCGGAGTGCATAAATCACTTTTTCACAAAACACGACTCGGTCTGCACTGCACATTTTGATGCAGGTTATCTGTGTGGTCAAACATCAGAGACAGGGCAGTGTTATATCCTCATCTTCAGTGGAAACGACAATACATTCTTCAAAGCCACTCCTTTGATTTTGCCAAAATTGTAATGACAACGCAGGTAATCATGTTAAAAAGTAAACTGCTTCCTATAGAGATGTATCACTATGTACTACTCCTTCTATGTCATGCAGCAGATCAAATACACTGGTTCTTTCACTTCATGTAAAGCTAACGATAACTCGATGATCAAAATACTATACACAATATGCAATACCAAAAAGGTTGAAAAATTCAAAAGTTCACACCAGCCTAAAAACTCCATGGTGTTAGAGCGCATATATTACTTTTAAACTTGGTCATTGGAGTGAATCGGAAGCGTTGGCAGAACGAGCTGCACTGCACACATTGATGTCGTGATAAACAGGTTATCTGTGTGGTCAAACATCAGAGTATTTAGGGGTAGTATTGTGTCGTGTAAATGGAATATCCTTAGCTCCAGTGAAAAACAACAATACATTCTTCAAAGCCATGTAATAATGAAAAATAACTCTAAAGTAAAGCAGTCCCTATAAAGATGTAGCGCTACGTACTGCTTAGCCATACCTTCTATGTCATGCGCAGATCAATGAACACACTTTGCTGAACCAAGGTAATTTTAAATCGGAACGTATGATAGTTCTATTGGTGCAGTACTTCAACGTGACAACATGGTGAAGAAAGGCTCTGATATATGTAGACTCATGAAACGGCATATGGACATGGTGGAAGAATGAACAATTTGATGAAGTAATCTACAAATTTCAAAGATGCTCCAAACAGCACCAAACCAGCAGTGCCTCATTCCATACTGATGAACATACTCTAAATGTGTTTTCAAAAGGGTCCAGTGAGATCAGCAGTTTGATGGCTAACAGAAAGGACAAATAAAGGAGGTGTGCTGGCCATATCCTGCCTGGTTGATGATGGGCCTGTTTTTGATTTGTAAAAAGAAAAACATCCTGAACCTTCTATACCACCAGAGGAAGCAAAGCATATCTTAAATGTGTGGAGCCACAACTAGCTGAAGTGGACATTACAAGCTTTCATATTGAAATTGCTGCTAAGAAACTTAAGGACGAGCTGTTCCTGAAGGGTCCTCCGCTTCACTCTGACAAGCTCTTTTACTTCACTTTGGTGTACATAGTGCAAACCTGCGAGATGCCATGGCTGAACTTGCCAGGCATTTATCAAATTCCATCATTGATTGGTCGAATATAAAAGCCTTGATGAGTACTCGCCTAGTTGCCTTGGATAAATCCCCAGGCGTTCACCCTATTTCTACAGGGTAAATACCTCGGCGTAATACTTTGTAAAGCTATGGCGTTGACAAATAGTATAATAGTATGTATGTCACTGACTTGTGTGGCATTATTGACCAATTGGGATCTGGCATAAAAGATTGAAGGAGCAGAACATACCATGCAGGAATTGTATGAAGAAAATCAAAAGTCTGCCTGGGGTAAAATGCTTTTATTCCCCGAACAGATCTGCTGCCGTATGGAACTGCCATGTTCAGTGGCCTTGGTGCTCCAGATTCCTTTTCAACATCTATCGAGGGTACACAGCCTTAGTACTTCAAGATAAAGAAGGTGTAATGCAGGGGGACCCTTTGTCCATGCTTACGTATGCATCATATATACTGCCACTTATCATATCCCTCTACAATCTATCCACCTTGGTCCAGAATTGGTATGCAGATGATTCCTCTTGTGCAGCAAAACAGCCTCATTTGCTCAAATGGTTTCAAATGTTATGTTAATTAGGACCCAAGTACGGGTACTACCCAGAACCCAAGAAGACCATTCTCATAGTTGATCCCACTATCAAAGATGAAGCCAATCAACCCTTCAGTATAAATGTGGTCAGTGGTCATAGTTTCCTGGGAGAATTTATAGGTGACAATGATAGTACAAGACAATTTGTTCAGTCTAAGGTCACAGAATGGATTTCATGTATTATGAAACTCAGCAAAGCTGCAGAAAAGTATCCACAGGCCGCTTTTCAGCATTGTCCAAATCGCTACAGTTTAAATGGACATATCTCCAAATGGATAGTGCCTGATTGCAGTGCTGCATTTGCTCCTGAATGGGACGCCCTAAACGCTTTTTTTTTTGGCCAGCAGTTTTTGAAGGATCTATTACTTAAACTGAAAACATTTATTCACACTTGGGTGGTATGGGAATACGAAATCCTACTAAAAATGCCTTTGAAACGTCAAGAACAGGAACAAGTGTAATTGTAGATGCAATCAAAGGGAAGGGTCCTTTTTCAATGCTGGACCACATCAATCAATTTGCCAAGACAATTTCTAGTATGCACCCACCCCTTTTGTTGTATCTACTGATGGAATGCTGGGTAAAGAGCAAATTTCTTACTAAAAAGGCTAGCCCAAAGCGTAAGCATCAAATGAGACAAACCACTGGGGCAAACCAAAGGCTGGTTGCGTGAAATGCTTTCTTTTGCAATACTGCGTGGTTCTCACATCAAGTAGAGAAGCGGAGTTGGGAATTGATGATGGTGCTGGACTACTTGCAGAATTACCTAAATCTGATTAATAATTGTGTCATTTTTCTGTACTTATGCATACTGCTTATTTAATTAACCTAAAACCAATATATCAAATTCATTACAAGGGACCATTGCAATTTAGAAAACCCACAAGATGAATATTACAAAAGTTGCAGACTGTAACTATTATAACTGCATGTACTAGGTGAAAGCAAGCAAATCATGATGAAAGGTATGGGCAACTCCTCATGCTACAAGAGACCAAACGGATGGCTGTCTTAAATGAATATTAGAAAAGTTGCAGTAAGATGTTTCTTGGAATACAATTGTATGATGGGTCAATGGCTGCGATTAAATATGATAATTAAGGTTCACCTGCAGTTAAATAACTTATCAAATCGGTACAAAAGAGTGGTCTGAAAATATATTGATGCATCTGTAAAGCCTTCAACAATCCACATCCTTTCTTGAACTGATCCAGTCATAATTACACAATTATTTATTCACTATATGTATATGAGCAAAAAGACCAAGATAAAATGGTTAGGATTCAAGACAAGGTAGATCAATTTTAGCGGTTACTTGTCAGTTTGAAAACGTATATGACATACTTAAGTTGAAAACGAATGCATTTTATATCTCTTAACTACATCTACTGTATGTGCTTCATAAAAAATATTTTACCTGTTCAGCTGGCTGTTTGATCAGGAATTTCATCAACTGAGAGTTGTAAAGATGATAAGGGAATACTACACATGTATGCAAATATTGCATTGCAGAGGAATGGAAAACCCGTAGAACACTGTACTACAGCCTGAGGTACAATAATTAATGTAAATGACCCTTTCTAGTAAGTCCAAGTCATCTCACTTCAATTCCAGCAGGATTATGCTTGAATGACACATTAACGATCAAGCATGCTATCATAACAAATGGGCTACGTTCGGGAACCTATAAGGAGGGGAGGATACCTCACGCGCTTCAAGAAACGGTGGGTAGAAGTCAAGAATATGCTAAAACATGGGGTGATAAGGGAAAGCAGTAGCCCATGGTCATTACCCATTGTGATGATCAAGAAAAAGGATGGATCCTGGCGTTTCTGTGTAGACTTCCGAAAGGTTAATAGCATGACGCAGAGAGATGCTTACCGCCCGGAATTGATGAAACATTGAAGGCCCTGACCAGATCACAATTCTTTACAACTCTAGACCTGGCTTCAGGCTATTGGCAGGTAGAGATGAAAGAGGCAGACAGAGAGAAGACAACATTGTGAAGGACATTTTGAGTTTAATGTGGATTATTGGAGGCTTTACAGATGCATAAAGAAATTTTCAGAGCACTCTTTTGTACGGATTTGAGAAGTTGTTTAACTGCAGGTGAACCTTGATTATCGTATTTAATCGTCGTTGCTATTGACCCATCACATTTTGGCCTTTGAAGTTTTTCATTTACAATTGTATTACATGAGACATCTATGTTCACAGGAAATTGATTTGTCTAGCATGCAGTTATAATAGTTTATTGCAACTTTTGAAATATTAATTTTGTGGTCCGCTGTAATGCAAGAGCCATGCTATCCCGTGCAAGGCTGTTGCAGTCAGTAGACGGGGGTTAATTGAGACATGTGGGTTAGGGTGGGTGTTCTTTGAGTGTTGTGGGTCTTTTTGGTGTGCTGTACACTACTTAGGGGTTTTATTTCGTTGTACATGTAATCTATGTTCAATAATAATATGTGTATTTCATGTATTCTATTGTATCTTGTATTCCTGTTAAGTTTTGCATTAATAAAATAATAATAAAAAAAATTTTGTGGGTTTTATTATAATGGTCCCGTGTAATGATTTAGATGTTAATTTTTTTTTTTAAGCCGATTTTTAAATAGCTCTATTGATGTTGCCATTTCTTGATTGAGTGTGACTTGTTTAGAAAACAAAATTTTTGTGGCCTATAAATCTCTAAATATCATTTCTTTTCACAGAAAAGATCAAAAGCCTTTTTATGAGCATCGAGTTCTCATCACCTAAAAGTGTGGAACGTGAAGCAGAAGAACTAGTCTATCTAATGTTTATTGATCTGCTGCATGACATAGAAGGTATGGCTAAGCAGTACATAGTGCTACACCTCTATAGGGACTGCTTTTATTTGGGGGGAAAGCATTTAGCTTTTTTATTGTTATATGTGTCGTCATTGCAAACGTTTATACAGGAGGCACAATCAAAGGAGTGTCGTTGAAGAATGTATTGTCATTTTTCACTGGAGCAGAGGATATTCCATTGACAGGATACGACACTACCCCTACTCTGATGTTTGACCACACAAGTAATCCGTTTATCACCGCATCAACGTGTGCAGTGCAGCTAACTCTGCCAACAATTCATTCTGATGACCAAGCCGTGTTTGATGAAAAAGTGATTTATGCACTCCGACACCATGGAGGTTTTGGGCTGGTGTGATGTGAACTTTCGAATTTTTCGTACTGTGTTTGTGCATTGTGTCTATTGTATTGCATTGCATTGTGCATGATCTTTCTGTATCCATTTCATTACTTACAATATACTACTCACAAAGTCTTCAAATCTCCCACTGCATTCCCAACATGGCTATTGCTACCCACCCCACCCGATGACCAACATTGGAGCCAGCATTTACTTGATGCACTCCATGGCAACAACGGAACATAGTACACATAGTACACGGCATGTGCATTATACAGGGTGTCCCACAATCAAGGAAAATTCAACACAGCACCCTAATTAAGATTTATTTGTTAAGTTATTACAACTTGAGAAGAAATTATGGAATTGATAAATGTTCAGCATGCAAATTAAAACTAAAATGTGATTTAAAATTAATGACATAAAAATGCATAACTTAAATGATAAATTAGTGAGTACTACGTTTCATGAAGTTTAATTATGTTAATACCAATCATTCAAGAACAAGTGACCACCCATATTCAAGTCATGATACTAAATACTTGGCTTGATTTGTAGCGTAAAGTAAGTTAACTAAATCCACTGCAGTGTTATTGACAAAGATTTGATTTTCGGGCACTTGATTATGAGTTGTGAGATTTTTTATAAAACTGATCATTAATTATCAATACCCACTTTTTATCAAATTTTCCTTCATTGTGGGACACCCTCACTGTTCTCACGCATGATCTTTCTGTATCCATTTCATTACTTACAATATACTACTCACAAAGTCTTCAAATCTCCCACTGCATTCCCAACATGGTTATTGCTACCCACCCCACCCGACATTGGTGCCAGCGTTCGCTTGATGCACTCCATGACAACAACACATCATAGTACAGGGCAGTGGCTACACCTCTTCGAGACTTTTTAATTTCTCTCCACACTATCATTCACATAGCCATCCTTGGCTGACTCAGATCTCCAGCGGCCATGTTTCTTGAACGGTCTTTTAGTCACATCTGCATTACCTATACCCAGCTAAGCGCTACCTGCACCTACGGTGGCATCACTCACAGGCTGCAATCCTGCTGCCTGGTGCAGCCAAGATAGTGAGTGCGTTCACTGTTTCCTTGATAGCTGACTAAGACTCAACAGACTCACTCAAGTGTTGCTGCAATGTGTGTGTCCTGGGCAGGAATGCTTGGAACGCCTTGTCGTGCCTCCACCCATAGTTTCCATGTCCTAAAAGCACCGAGCCTTTCGTTTAAGAGTTGTGTGCATGCCTTTGCAAGCTGCCTCAATTCGAGATTTTAAAAGTTTTGTGTAGAGGTCAGATACCAGCTGCCAGTATTTCTGTGTGGGTAGACGAGAACAGCAATGCTAACAACTCTTAGTAGCTCAACCAAAAGTGCCTGAACTCCTCCTTGGCCACACAATCCATGTAAGCTCATTGACCTGGCCCCCGTTAGACTCACTGTTCTCACATATACCAGGCAGTATGACACACGTGACCCATTCATGGGTGACCAACATAAATAACCCACTGGTTAACATACGTGCGACACTGGGTGGAGTAAAGGGGATATGTTTACCATGCACGTTACACGGCTCCGCACCTAGCTGTACGTCTGCACTCGGAGCGATGTAGACTAGGCTACAAGGCCAGCTTTAAAAACACGCGCGGTACAGTGGGATGTGTACAGAATGAAAAGCTTTGTGGATGATTATAATCACAGATAGAGATATATATT
>JABACO010000024.1:2006745-2039245 GCA_013339895.1 Ephydatia muelleri
GCGAAGCGCGGAAGCTTTTGGGGGGCTCTTACTTGGTCATTTTTGACGCTTGGTCATTTTTGACGCCTGAAACTGGTACGATGGGTTATGAAATGCATATGATGCAATAATGGGTTGAACCTAGTATTGATTATAATCTGATCATGCATGCAGATAATACAAAAAATGCATGCAATGAAGTAGTACTGGCTGAATTAGTTTCAAAAGAGATTCTGATATACATGTACATGTAAACAATGAACAATACATTAGTCAAACAAAATGCACGATTGAAACATTCTTCTGCTATGTTTGGTAATAAAATTATGGCATATGTCGTCAATGTTGATGTCAATACACATGCAGTTTATACAGGAGTTAAACCATGAATAACAATTGGATGCATTTTTTCAATTATCTACCGTTTTCAATTTCAGGGCTTTTCTCGACAGGTTGTTTGTCGTTGGTGTCCTCTATATAGATACACATTTCACATTGTTCAATTGATCGCGACGCCACGTAGGGTTTTGCGATGAAGGAAAGTGCCGAAGTTATGTACGAAATAATATCACAGAACAAACTTACCTTTCGATCGTTTTGAAAAAAACGAGAGTATTGACGAAGTACGCTTTGTAGCCATATGCATCCGATGTAATAAAGAGGTTAAATGCACACGTCGCACGTGATATAGCAAGGGGAGGGGTCGGGAGGGGTCCGGACACCACGGACCCCCCCCCCCCCCCTGCGTCCGCCCCTGCTGAGATGACCCTAGCTCAGCTCTTTTTGCAGTCGGACTCGGCATACGCTTGCATCAGAGAGCTAGGCGAGCTGGTGAGTGTGTGCGTGCATGTGTCAGTGTGGTGTGTGCGTGGTGTGTGTGTCTGTGGTGTGTGCGGCGTGCGTGTGTGTGTGTATGTGTTTGTGTGTGTGGTGTGTGAGTGCGTGTGTGTGTTGTGATGTGTGTGTGTGTGTGCGCGCGTGTGTGTGTGTCTGTGTGTGTGTGTGGTGTGTGTGTGTGTTGTTGTGTGTGTGGTGTGTGTGTTGGTGTGTGTGTGTGTGTGTGTGTGTGGGTGTGTGTGGTGTGTGTGGTGTGTGGAATCCCAGCAAAAAGTTCTTGGCCAAGATTCTTAGCAAGATGGCCAAGATCCTGCCAGGATGCCAAGATCTTGCCAGGATAAAAAGTCACCAACTTAAAACTAAATTAGATTCATTGTAGGATAGGATAGATTTGCAAACATATGTAAGGCTGATACACTGTGTTTTAGACTGGGTTGACATATATAATATATTAATCAACTGATACTACTTGTTGTTTTAATGAAAATTAACACAAGAATGTACAACTCAATACATCATTATCTAGTGCTTTTCATAGACGTTTGGCAGATAAACTATTACATCAGTAGGAGAATGTTTGTTAGGGATATGTACACATTTTCGGATCAAAGACTTGGTGGCTACTGCTGAAATGATGTTTGTAACAGACACTTGTTTCACTTGTACAAAAAACCTGTCCACTGCTGCATTCACTAAATCAGGCTTGCTAGCCTGAATATCTTTCAAAATGCCATCCGGCAGTCTCTCAAATATATCAATGATAGCAACAGGCCCTTCCTTTAACATACAGAATTTCCTAATTGACCCAATTCTTCTCATTCCTCTGTCTTCAAATTCACATACTGAACTGTCTCGTAGAGTCTTCTTATCTTTTGCACGGTACGAAGTGTTTTTCAAATAGTAAGATTTAAAGGTTGCAACAACATTATCTGTGCCAGTAACATGAAATCCAGCATTATGAATGGCATCAAGTTCTACGTTCAACAAAACGGTATTCAGTATTTTTCCACGAATTCCTTCCTCAGATTACGAATCTCCTTACTCAAAAATTGCAATGTTTTATCCTGTTCTGAACTTGATAACTCATTGACATATGAATTAACTGAAAATTTCATACATATAGATCTCGATAAGCTGGGCAGAAAGTTTTTAAATCCATGCCTTAGTTTTTTAATGTACCCATTCATGTTTTCAAAACCAAAACAAGAATAAGCCCAAAGTGGACCAAGCCTACGCACAAAATAGGCCAAATGTATGAGACCATGAACATTTGACGAACACATTTGTCTGGGTAGTATTCAGGAACATGTTTGTAGAATGTTTCAAGCATTGTTTCGGCTGCATCAATGTCATCTGGTGAAATAGAACTATTAAGCAAAATGTGCATTGATGTGACTAATAGTGCAAAGTGATGCACATAATCAGGAGGCAAACAAATTAGAAGTATAGGCAATGAGTAGAAGAGTAGCCAATTTCTATATTCAGATGCTTTCCAATAACCCAAAAAAGTGCGAATTGGTCTTGGTGACCTGCCAAATTCATGAGGCGGTTTTATTCTCATAAGATACTTGTCAATATTACTCAAAATATCACCTAAATAGAATCTTAAATCATGGTTGATAACATTGATGAAGCATTCCAAAAAAGATTTAGACACCCCTAAAGCACTTAAATGCATGTAGTCCAGGGCAACATGTTTTGTTGGAATGTGCTTGCTTAACAGAGACGTACCCTTAACACCGTAGACTGGTTTTAACATTTCTCCTGCCTGCAAAGCCCATTCATTGATATCACTTTGAATTCTAAGAATGTGTGGCTCCGTGGGCAAATAAAGGTGGCGGTGTGACTTGTGCACACCTTTATCTAAACAATAAGGGCAACCATAATGTCCATTATATTGAACCACATTTAAGACCATTGCTTGTGCAGGTTGGTCAAATACTCCCACTAAAAGCTTTGCTTTGAGTGTCTTCATTCCTTTAGATGTTGGAAATGTTATACCAGCCTTTTGGAGGTTTTCAATTTTAGATAGAACAGGATGCAGTAATGCTTTCATCGGTGGTTTACAAGGACCAAGCCACAGTGCTCCTACCATCATGTTTTCTGAATTCATTCGTATCATTGGGGGAAGGGAAGTGGTGAACATTAGAACGGGCCAGAGGGTTTGACCTATAAGTAAATTATAAGCATGCTGATTACACATTTGTAGATTGTATTGAACGTACCTGAAGATTTAAATACAGGAACACCATCACAACAACGAATGAGTCCAGCATGTTCAGGAACACTTAGAAAATTCCCTTCCTGCTTCAATTGTTTCATCAATGTCCCATCATCTATGTCTTCAATGGTGTCTTCTGTGTGCTTTCTATAGAAGAATTGACATATTTGGCTCCATTTTTCTGTTTTAGAAAGAATTTGGATAATCTCATGGTCGTCTCACGTTTATAGTCTTACCTGTGAAAATTGTGCACAGATGCTGCTCAAAAGGAAGAACAGCTAGATAACAAACTTTTGCTTTAACTTTCTTACATTCAAAATTAACGCAGTTGTTAGACTTCACAATTTTATTCATACATCTAGAACAGTGCCTTTCCTCCTCCTCCTCACCACCACCAACCACCATCATCATCATCATCATCATCATCATCATCATCATCATCATCACATCATCATCATCATCATCATCATCCTCATCATCATCATCATCATCATCATCATCATCATCATCATCATCATCATCATCATATCACCATCATCCTCCTCCTCCTCCTCCTCATCATCACTATAACCATCATCACCATAACCTGCATAACCTTCATCATTATAATTATCACCAGCACTATAAACATCAGCATTGTCATCAATTTCACTATCATGAATATTATCATGACCATCAAGGCCACCATCACTACCATGGTTACTGGTACACTGCCTATCATCAATATTAACATGACCAATATCTTTACCAAAATCATCATGGCCATCACAAGCATCTTGTAGTTGATCACTGTCATCCCTGTCATGTCTGTTCACATCTTCCTTCAAGCTATGATCTTCACTACTATCACTGCTTGTGTCTGAAGCAGTTGACAATCTGGAGCAACTCTGTGTTGCATCTAAAGTGAATCAAAATACATAAATGTAAATGTCCTAAAAATGTTACACATACCGTTCAGCCATCGTCGTCTGGTTCTGGTTGGAATACGAATGCTTGGGTCTGTATTATATCGCTTTCTTTTGTAGCCTACATGTAGTGCAATTATGCACAAGTAATGTTATTCAAAAGACATAATTATATTTATCTGGTTGAGTACTGTACCCTAAAAGTGCAAAGCGGTCATGAACTAGTAAGAGTGAATGAATAATCATCACCAATATAGCTATAATTGATACGTACAAGGTGTCTATTTAACGCTAGCGTGGCGTACACGGTAAGTATCTATACCTAATTTACGCGAGCCACTTTGCTTGCATCGTGTTGCTGTCCTTTCTGGAACAGAAAGTTCAGGTTCCTTATGTACTCTTTGTAGTGTTTTCGCTTTCCACCTGCAATGCGATCGCTCATTTTGCTCATGATCAAATTTTGCGAAAACAATTATTTTTTTACACGTAAGAAATTCGTACCACGTGCTTTATCCAAAAGGTAATATGTCGAAGCGTACAGTGAGACCTCCTGATAGATACCTACATGAGAACATCGAAATCGCTATCGATGGCAAACGAGCTGAAGATCGTAAGTATTGCATGTCATCATGCTTATACACTGATTATTATAATTATGTATATATGTACGTGCACATATATTCATGGGCGTACGCAAGGGGGGAGGGGGGTCGAAAGACCACCCCTCCCCCACCCCCTCACCAAAAGCGAGGTCACCTTGGATTTGTTCTTTGAAATATTTTGCTCAGAGTTGTGAAGCGCCCCCCCCCCACCCCCCCCCCCCCCCCCCCCCCCCCCCCCCCCCCCCCCCCAATTCCTGAATGCTGCGTGATCCCATGCCAATGCATTTTGAAGGCTTTGTCATGGCTAGATATGTTACGATATTTAAAACTCTTGACCCGCCGGTCGACCCAATTGCCGGGTGACAGTCTGTGAATATATGATATTGAGCATGGTAAAATTCTGCGTGCTAGCGTGTGTTGGGTCCTTTGCCATCGAATATGATATATTACCCCCTGCCAGCTAGAGATAAGGTTAAGTATGGATGGAAATATTAGCGGCTTTAATTGACGTAGACGCGAACAATGTCGACATTTACATTATCTTGATATGCATGAAATTTACATCGCAGGCGTTTATTTAACCGGTGGACCGCTGATGGATATGTACTCGGAGACTGACACTATTAGCTTACATGCGCCATCAATGCGTTATTTCAACTGGTTAATTAACAGTTTCATATGTTGACTTCCGTATTTATATTAAGTATATGTACGTGAATTATAACTTTGCGATTTCTATTTTCATATCCAGAACAATGTACAGTTTTATGTTTAGAGAATAATCGAGAATATGCTTGCAACACATCATCGCAATCAACTGATAGTAGAGATTATGTCACGCAGGATGACTTAAAGCCTGGAAATGACCTTATCTGGGTCTATAAAGGAACACGTTATTCTGTTCATTTTAAGGGTATACTCTTATGTATCCTTCCACCAGTTGGAGTAAGAAAAGTACTTGTTCTTATACAGGAGATGCAAACCCCCGATCTAAAACATTTGACGAAGACTCTACATCTGATAATGGTAGTGATGAAAATGCGGTATGCAATGAAATTTTATTATAGTATTATTGAACATGACTTTTCAAGTACTGTGCAGTAATTCATATACAATCAATATGATAATAGGAATGTGGAAAAGGAAAAGAAAGGGCGAAAGCATTCAAGAAGAGACCAGCAAGTGATTTAAGAAGTGAAGTATGAAATCTTGTTTTTGAAATATATGTTGAACATTCATACACTTCTACTAATCTATTGTTTTAATCTAACTTTGCACAGATGCCATCAAACAAAAACAGGTCATCATTAGTATACTAATAGGAATGGAAAGGAAAAGGAAAAGGAAAAGGAAAAGGAAAAGGAAAAGGAAAAGGAATAGAGAAGACACCGCCTAATGTTGAACGCTCATACAAATATACATGTATTAATCCATTGTTTAACATTACACAGATGCCATCAGGCAAGAAGCCTCATTTTTCGGACATTGAGATGGAAGAAATAGTAAGATAGTATTTACTGCATTGCAATTGTTACATATATATTAATAGGAATGTGGAAAAGTAAAAGAAAAAGGAATAGAAAGGGAGAAAGGGGTTCAGAAGACACTGGCATTTGATTTAAGGAGTGAGGTATGAGATCCTTTTTTAAGTTGAATGTTCATACACGTAATCTATTGTTTCTAAAATAATTCATTTTTTTGCTGTATGCAGTATAAAATTTGATGTTTGCATTAATGCATATGTATCCTGTGAATGTTCTTATATACATAATTAGGTACAAGCAGAAAGGACGAATTATTCCAGTGGCATGGAAAGTCAGGTAATGTGCTGTTATCTTTGTACATGTATAAGGACAGAACTCTAGTACAAAATAAAACATGAAAAGTGGTTTATTATATACAATAATGCCAGATTCTTGCAAAACTCTACAAGGAAATGAAAATTTGGAACAAGGAGATTGCAAGTTGAACAATACTTCTGAGAAAGTTTATCGCCTTTTGGAGGCCCATTTTACACCGCTTCGCCAAGAATGCATTGTTCAAGATCCAGGTCCTGCAGAGTATAAAGGTTTGCACATGCACATAAATATTTTACACCACCGATTCATCGATAATGCATTGTTTCCGATCCAGGTCCTGCTGAGCATAAAGGTTTGCGCATGCACATAAAATATTGAGTAGTATATAACACTTCTCTGGTTGTACCATAGGTACAACAGGCGACATGCAACAGGAGGAGAGCCACTTCATATCTGTAAGTACTTTTCATTTTATAAGTCATAGATGTATAGTGACATATTTTATCTGAACAGAAAAGTGGTGTGAATCTTCTACAGATTCGATCCCAGAATCCTGGAAAATATGCTCTAGCTCTACTGGATGCTTTGTTTTCCAATGAAGAGCAATCAACATGCTGTTATAAAGCATCCACAAAGACCAACAGCAGCAGTGTATCTCACAAACCTTCTTTGTCACCAAACCGAGTGAAGCTCCTTGAAGGTACAATTTTTTTTATACTAAAACATGTAATATCATTGATGTTTCATCTTATCCTGTAACAGACTGCATTGACAAAAAGTTTGGTAAAGGTATGGCAGTGTTCAATGACCAGAAGATTACAGAATCCTTAAATCAGAAGTGTCGTGATAGATTTAATAAGTTTAAAAAGTTAAATGAAAAGGAAACAATAGATTGACATTGAAAATCATTTAGCTATAAATAGGTTAGTACTGAGTATAATACAATGATATGTGTTTATATAATTGAATTGAAACATCTTGTTTAAAAGAATACTGTAAGGATTTACTTTACTTTTACTGCTGGCCTTGGGCATTACAGATCAATACAGACTGAATATATAACTTAACTCATATGCCGCCATTTCATTTGCAATTAGAATCGGATTATCATCCATGTGGTAATGCTTTACTTTCATAGTGCATACTCATATTTATCATCGGCAATTGGAGATGGGCCATATCTTACATGTAGCAAATTGGCTATAAGATCTTGCCATGATCACATATCTTGGATCATCTTGGTTAAGATCTTGGGCAAGGTCTTGGCAAGATCATGACCAGAAATTGGCCGGCATAATCTTGGCATCTTGCTCAAGGCCTTGAGCAAGTCACACTCGTACCTGTAGGCTAGTTGAGAAACATGGACACCTTTAAATAACAGTGATGTGAAATAACTATGTAAGTCTTGCCATCAAGAATAGGAAAGGCTAAACTGACCATGCACAAGTAGTAGTGGGATTGAGAGAGCTAAGCGTGGTGCACGCCCACTCAACCACCCCCACATGACATATCATGTGCACTAGAGTGGTTATGTGGACCAAAGTGTAGACTTGCCCCCCTATGAGAAAATCACACACACACACACACACACACATACACCCATACCCACACACACACACATACACCCATACCCACACCACACACAAGCCACACAAGCGCACACACACACACACCACACCCAAACACACAATATATACCATAGATATTATAGTTAGAGGGATTGGAAACGGCGCACGTGAGCCATTGAACCCTGTACATGCAAGAATTTACCATCCGCGCACTTGTTAATTGAGTGACTGGCTATCCTCCCCCTTTGGATTTTTTATTTATTTTTAGCTACGTCAAAACAAGGTACGTGTCTGGATTCTTTATTGCGTGTAGATTTCGGCAACGTTTAAAGTTTTTTTGTACGACGTACAGAAGAAGAGATACAATTATCTTCGCGCGTAGCTTCCAGTTTCAAACTTGCGGGTGTTACGGCCTTTTAGATAACTTGTAGTCCTTTTTTTAAGTAAATCGGATAGTGGTCGCGTTTCTACACAGCAGCACATAGGTTTTACATAGTTTGCTCGTTAGTAACAGCGCGATTTGATTAAAACAGCTTTTTAACACGTATTAGAACTTGCGGGTATAACGTAGTCATGTTTGTATTTAAAAATGATACAATACCACTGCCAGATAGAGCATAGATTTTTACACAGCAACGTCTGATTTTCTATCGTGGTGCTCCTCATCATTAATTTCTGCATATATTAATATCAACGATTTCTGTAAGTCAGAGATTTCTGATACACATGCATCCAATTACTTGTAAAATATCCTATTTGTTCATATTTCTCCCACTGAGATCTTTCTACTAATACACATAGCCCACACCTGGCCCACACCACTTTTTCTCTGCCTTTACTCATTCTCTTTGTGTTTAAAAGCAATCTTGTAGCTTTAGAAAGATTTGAATGAAGATTTTACTAAATAAATTAATCCAATTCGCTGTTCAGTGTTCTCTGGCTTTTTCATCCAAATATTCAATACTTTAGCTGCCGTTAAACAATTGGAAGCCACTGGAGATGGCAATTGGTAGCTGTCCTCCACTAAAATCGCGTCAACAGCTTCAATGAAATTCTGTACCGCTAAGGAAAACACACCACTGATTTCAAATAATGAGTTGCATGCGAACTAAGTTTACTCACCGTCGTCTAGGATATCTTCACAAGCCATCGTTCAGAATTCTAAATAGTGCCCGAATGTGCGGAGTGTAGGTGTTAACTAGTGTTGATTGGGCTTGTTTCCAATCCCTGTAACTATAATATCTATGCATATACTCACACAACATACACACACATACACACACATACGCACAATGACACAATAGCATTAAGTTGCAATGGCAGTGCATGTGCAGGAACCTTTTATCAATTATGAACCGATCAATAGCTCTATTTTACAAGTGCAGGAACCTATCTATAGAACTCTTTTTTTTACCAAAGCAGAACATTTTACCAATGCAGTATACACAAGCCTACTAAATGTTCCATTCATGAGTTCGACACGTTATGACCCCGTGTGAACTTATGACATCAGAGAGACCTCTGGTCTCTCACACTCCTCTCTTCTTCTCCTGCGACAAACACTATTTCTTTGTCGACGTTCCTTCCTGCCTTTGCTTATCTTTCCGCCTTCTCCCCTTCAGACATACTCCGCTAGCTCCATCTTTCCATTCTGATCTCTCACACGCTCCGTCCGTGATGGCTCACAGGAAACTTCTGCAGGTCCTCCTAGTATCGGAACGACTCCACCACCCTCAGGTTCTCCATTCTTGGGTACCGCTAGACACGCACTCCAGCCGGCTACCCTCAGGTCTACCACTTTTGCGCAGTCACGACGCGGCGTACGCTCTTCCTGGATCCATGGGTCTCCCTGAACAACTGTCACGGATGTATCCAACCGCTGCCCCATATGTAACGGACCGAACTAGCTACAGCTTGCGCGCCCCGCCGCTAGCGCTGCTCTGCTCACGTTGTTCCACCTGCTAGCCACTTAATCTCGTCACCAGACCCCCGAACATACACAGTTCACATCATTATATACACACAGACAAGCCTGAGTTCGACACCCGTGTGAACTTATGACATCAGAGAGACCTCTGGTCTTTCACATCACCACAGTGAGAAACATTGCTCTGTCCAACCCACCGCACTTGAAGAAGTCTGTCAGAAATTGTTGGTCAAATCCCAAAAGAAGACTATGGGTAGATAGATATGTGCACTAAAAATTATGCAATTATATCTTACATGTCTAGTGTAATGGAATGCCAATATCTTGGGATCATCTGAAGGAACTGTACACAAAGAACAGGGCACAAGCGGATGATACTGGATTAGCACTTAAATTTGAGCACATACACCTTACAAGTTACTCGAAGATGCGTGTTGACCTTGCTGCACAAGTAAGTATGCTTTGTTTGTGTGTTATGGTGAATTGAAGGAATATGTATGCATACAGGTTCTCAGCAACTCGGTAGCTAAAGAACTACTTTGTTTGTTGGCGAAAAGGCATCGCATTTACTTTGCTGAGATATTTGATAGGTTCTTTGACTGCCTGAACAGCTCAAGCTTGTCTGCAGGAAAGCGGTCCAGAAATCCTTTCAGATCCCCATACAGATCAGGGACTGATTGGAAGCTGAAGGTAAATTGTATGGCATACCTTAATTTACATATAGGTCCGGTTTAATGCACTCCATATGGTAGTGGTTGACTGATGTATTCCTGCCTTATCTTGACGAATGGGAAAATTGTGTGTACGAAAGAGAGGGTTTTGACAAGTCACAGAGGAGCATGATGTTGCTAAGCAAAGAAACAGGCAGAGCCTCAAAGTAACTGGTACATACACCCAGACATGATCAAATTACATGTTATGTGTAATGACTACTTTATTTTTCAGTGATGTCATTTGTGGAATTGGTGCAGTACCTAAGTTTCACAATTCCAGGAGTCACTGTCTTTCTGGGAAATAGAATTTGTCAAGACCCCTTGGAAAACTTTTTTGGACAACAGCGACAAAGAGGAAGAGCCAACGGGAATCCATCATCATCTGAGTTCATCCACAACACTCAAGCGCTGCGCATTGTCTCTAATACATGTGGGCCACATGTATTAGAGACAATGCGCAGTACTTGAGTGATGTGGCGCTATATACGTCAAGGTGGTGTCACCATTGATAGTGACTTGGTAGAGTCAGGTCCCTTCTTAACGGCCCAGACCAAGTGAATTGAGTCAAACATAATTTATCAGTACAGAATAATAATCATGTATACGGTAGTCACTGCTTGGGGCAAAGTTCATTTTGCAAGCTCTTGTCTTTGACATTGTTTTGTTGTGCCTAGTTCCAAGCACGAGCTCGCAAATCCAAATCCTCAAACTGTCACATATAGCTGTATCATTTCTTGCAGTAACTTTCGAACTTCCTCTTCTAGCTCTGCACCAATGATACACCACTCAAAGAGCAAGTCATTGTTGCAGAGCATGGCTTCAACACATATTGAGGCACTTTCTCTCAGATGCAAGAGTTAATGTTTACGAACAAGGTCTTCTATAATCATAAAAGCATTATAAGCCTGGTCACTTACAGTGCACAGACCTCCTCGATTGATACCATCAACCCATTTCTCACTTTCGCTGTTGTTGAGTGCATCACCTGCTAACTCCATAAGTAAAAACATCATCTCTTTTTCGAGGGTATGAACCTGTGTCGGAGTGGTGCATGCAGGATTGAGTCTATCTAAAGACCGATCACGTGCATATCGAGTCCGTGCATCTGGCCATGGCAAGTCGAGTGGAAGCTCAAACTGCTGAGGAAGCCAAAAGTTTGTCCAAGACTGAGTTGTGTGACCGGAAGCCCGTAATAGATCTGCAGATCCCAGCCGCCTGAATCTTGCAGTTAACAGAAAAATCACCATTTCAACGTTTGATGCGTGGCCATGCTGCGAGACACACTTGCACGCTAGTCTGGCGTAGCACAGCCACGTTTATTTGCGGAGGGATGCTACGCCAGATTACTTACAAGTACAATATTTATACGAGTACAGTTCATTCGTTCGGTACCGGTACTAAGGGCCAGGATTGAACGTGTGTTGGCTGAACAAAAACAGGATGAGGTGCAGCTATCAGTTGCCACCTCCGACCAGAGATACCGTAACTTATCCACTGATGCAATCGGGGAAAAAAATTTGCGCCTTAAAATGAATAGATGCCCTCTCGGAATTTCTGGATACATGTATGAGCGACCAGTGAATACGCGTAATAGGCAATGAAATGCATTCAGATTGCCAAAGCCATTCTCTGTCCATGATCAGCTGATCAACACCAGTATTATGAAACGTAGATTGTACTTGTCAATACTATATCTAATTATGCGTGCATATGTACATGCAATACCTATCTAGCTTGCAAATTCGTCATCGTTTTCAGAATGGCCACGCATTAATGTACTTTTGATTTCGAACGAGAAAGTGTTAGAATCAAGTATCCGCCCACTATTAATCACCGAAAACAAAGATCATCACGTGCACGCTTTTAATTTGAGACACTGCAGAAGATGGAACGAGCATTAAAAAGCACTGATTGTGTGATATCTCTGAGTAGGCTGAGTGTATTGTGTACAGATATTGGAGACATGTCACAAGTAAGCGACTACAGTAGGATTTTGGTACTACCTACGAGTGAAAATATTGTTACACACAGGCAGCAACGCAACTGCTCTCGGCAGCACAAAATGGAGGACTTGGCTAACGTAAGGAGACTGCTGACTGAGGGTCACGTGGACGTAAATGTAACAGATAAGGTAGGTGTCCATGTAATAGGCCTTTCCTACAGTTCAGCGGCAATCGAGCATCGTCGGGACAGTAATGTAGCGGAACGACGTGAGACTCTAAATTAAGGAATTACAGAAGTAGCTCGTCACAATTTGGAGAGAGTAGAGTTAAATGAGAACGGGAATCCATATTTGTTCTGGTTCCCAGTCCAATGCCACAGGCATGAAATTACATGTAGTGTTACTGCACAATGGATGCACACCAGCCCACGTGATGTAATGCAGAGTATATAACATGGGTCATAGTGACATTGAGCTGCATTGTTTGTTTCCTTCACTCTGCCAGATGGAGGGAACCCTTTCATGCCCATTGCGTATTTGCCATACATGTACATGGAGGTGATGATATGAATTTGTATGTTTGATTTGTTTGTTCCTTCACTTCTTTACCAGATCAATGCAACTCCATTGTATTGGGCAAGTTGGAATGGTCATCATGATGTAGTGCAGAGCTTGTTGGCTGCAGGTGCTGATGTGAATAAACCGTGCATGCCAAGCGTAAGTGGCATGATACTATTGCCTATGGACTGATGATTTATGGAGATAGCGGTACCTCTCCATTGTATTTGGGACCATTTATTAATAGTGCCATTGAGCAATCCGGTGAATACAGTACCTGCCACCTCTTGTGTGTGTTGGACCTTAACTTTAGAATGTACTTTCATACATGTGTTTGTTAACCTTCATACAGAAAATAGAGGGAAAGGTTGTACACATGCTAGTGATGTATGCATTTTTCTATTTCAGGGTCAAGGTCCATTGTGGATAGCAAGTTTCGATGGACACCTTAATGTAGTGAAGACGTTGCTTGCAGGAGGAGTTAATGTCAATCAGGCTTCTAAGGTTGGTTATACATAAGAATATATATGAAATACCGGATGCACAGTGCAGGTTCATTTGGCCGCCTCATAAAAATTAATGTCACTTTTAGGAATGCTGATCAGATGTGCATGTGTGTTGGACCTGTGCATCACTAAACGATAAGTACTTGTTTAGACAGCCAATTTGCCATTTTGTCAACAACACTGTTGTCAGCTAGTTGATTTACATATAAGAAGATAGCATATCAGGTTTAGCATCTTGCAGAGATATTTGGTACATAAGACATGTCACCTCCAGCTACAAGCAAAACGTCATGTTGTTTATTCTGTGGTGCATGGTGTAGCAAGGGAAGTGAGGTCCCCCATGTTTACTCCTAGTTAAATCATGGATCCATCCCGATTGGCAGCATTCCAAATACAAACCATGGGTGATGCATACGTTTGAAGGTATCCTGAGTAGGGTAGGGTGAGGTGGGAAAAGACCTTACCTAAGAAGGTTGTACCATCCCTCTGTTTTCTGCCACACCCCACACTCACTAAATATCCACTATCAAACTTCCATCAGTGTAATGTAGGGAAACAGTATGTGTCCAATGCATATTAATTTGATACAAAGGAAGGTTGTGCAACAATTGTCCAAATGTATTCTAGGGAAGTATCTGACCCCATTATTTGACAGCATGCATACATTTTCCTATACTTCCCCACATCATTTTAATGCCAAAGCTGTTGTTTCTTCCTAGCCCCCACACCCCTCCTGATGTACATGGACCAATACATATTAGCCATTGATTCATGTTTCGAATATGTCACCTCCTGCTACAAGTGATGTAGTTTATGTTGTGGCCATGTAGCATGCTTTGTAGTTAGGTTTATGGGATAGCACCTGTATGGCACAGGACAGTGAGATGACATGTCATTGTAAAACTATAAATTCATTTCCATTTGTACTGCTACTTTTACACTCTTATTATGTCAACACCCTATATGTCCTGGTGACTAAATCAATGCCCTGCCCTCTATATTCAAAATGAAGGCTAAACAAAGTTTTGGCACTCCATCATTTAGGACGAAAGATTTATTGGGATCAAGTGGGATATCATGCTTCATTTCCCACTCACACAAGCACACACAATTGCTCCTGGCTCATGCTGCTTTTGAACTGGTACTATGTAGCTATGGTTAAGTCATGGATCCATGATTAAATCAATACACTGAAGACACATCCGATATACCAGTGCATGGGGGCAGGACTTCGGGCACTGAACACACCCTCTCCCTCCCCACCTCCCTCCCCATAGTGTGAGTTGTGACTCCTCCCCCCACCCTTCTACACCTGGATTTGCCATTGATTGGTAACTACTGTACCTAGCTGGGGTCACACGCCTTGGGGGTAGGCAGTAACCGCAGTCTGGCTTTCTGGAGGATGTGCTCCATATACCACTGAGCCTACAGGGACCAATGAGTGATGCTGGTCAGGGTTGACCTGTGTCCCAAACCAAGACACTGGTCATGGGTTGGTGGGTGTCCCAGGGTGGAAGCTTTAAGGGTGTGGCCCACCATTGATCAGGATGTGATACATGAGTGTACACAAAGGAAAGAGAGGGAGTGGTGGGAGGGTGACAAGCGCATTACAGTCATGGCTATGACTGAAGTGTTGTGTGTAACTTGGCTTTCTATAAGGACCTAGAACCACACCTGTTTAAACAGTTAGGATGGTTTCATTGTGTAGAGTGTTATGGGACCTGGCATGCAATTAGTCAGTACGCACAGCGTATGATTGGCTGTAAATATAATGGGACATGTGAGCCTCCATGATTAAAATTGTATTTTGCTAATTAACATAATTATTAATTGAAGTGATTATCATTAATTGTCATACCCATCAAACTTTGTTCAAAGGGTTCGGAAATGCATACCATCCCTCTGTCTCCTGCCACGCCCCTCACTGACTTAATATCCAACTCCCGTAATGGAGGGAACCCGTTCATGCCCATCGGGTGGGTCAATCTTAGTGGAACCATCTTACCTCTCGTCACCATGCTCTTTGATTTGGCTGATTTTAGGGTTGATGTGATAACCCTACTTTGATAATATTATTGCCCAAAAATTAATTAATTTGGTCATATGGTTAAATAGGTATGGGTTTTTAAACTTTTGACTCTTACATCACATTTTAGTCTTTGCACATTAGTATCTCTGGCATGCAAATTATTATTGGTCATAGATTTCACTATGGGCTAGCTGTGTGTAATGATGAAATCATGGTAGAATTGAAAGTGAAAGTACCATTGTGTAAAATATCACAGCAAATTCTATTAATCTAAAACTTCCCATTTTAAAACAACCCCAACTACATGCTAATTGAATAAATGCGTGCTTTGATGGTGTATTCAAATTTCATTGGTATAAAAGTAAACTGTAAACTACTGTCAAAACAAAGAGGGATGGGGTTAAAAACTATGAATGAAGGCGTTTGGCTAAGATGCAGGTAGCTTCAGTCATCTCTTGCTTGGTAAGGGTATATGTTCTGCCAGTAGCAGTAGTTGGGTTCACCTGGGAGACTATATCAGACATGTCCACATCTAGCATGTCGGGGGGTTCTGGAAATGTGTGGATGGAGGAAGGTTACCATGACAGAGCCGGCCTCCACATCCATTGCCATTATGCAGCCCAGCCAACCAAATCCATCATACTCTACAATGATGTCACCATTTATGGAAGTTGGTTGCAACTTTATGCATCAGACTAAATGCCTCTACCACTAGGCCAAAGTCTCTGCATCAGGCCCAAAGCACACTCCACCCCCCTTCCACCATGTACTTGATTGCAAAGCTTATGGCACCAGGACTAATGTTTGCTGGCATCAGGTCCAATAGGCCCATGTCATCACCACCAAAACCCCTGTCTCTGATCTGCACACAGTGTGTGGGTTGTGCAAACATAGATACATGTACACAACTTATGGTTAAAACATCCATTACTACAGTACCTCTACCCCTATATCAACCCACCCTCGTATCAACCTTGGGAAAATATGTGCTATTCATAGTGATGTAAGGCTAGGGTTTTGTGTTCCTAGCAACCCACCTCTAATGAGATTCACTTTGTGAACTCATTACTGGTCAGTTGAGGTAATCACTAGGAACACAGAAACCTAGCCTAACATCACTATGAAAGTGCATATTTTCCCACATGTACTGTACCCTCATATTAACCCCTTGGTCTCTAGGGGGGTTGATATAGGGGTAGGTATACTGTAGTAGTCAAAGCAGATAGCTAACCACATTGTAAGGTCAGCACCTGTGGAAGTTTACATAGCACACAACGAACATAAACCCTATTGTAAGGTCTGCACCACAAATAATTTTGGCTTTCCTTGGGCAAAACTTTACTTGTGACACATACACACACACACACACACACACGCGCACACACACACACACACATAAACGAATCCTATAGCAACAGGACTCATTTGTTAAGTGTTTCACGTTCTTAACCCTGAAGGTTACCCTTACAGTTGAGTACAGGGTAGTGTGGCTAAGTGGGAGCCATCCTAATGGACCAATATGTGATAATAATGTAATAATAATAATAACCCAAATGGAGCTGGTTTGGTAGCATTCCAAAATGGCTCAGCCACAAGTGTATATAATGTATTACAACCATAATTTATTTCAATAATTTAATTTTGGGGCAGACTGAGAGACTGAAGTCTCTTCATATCACTTCCATATTACGTCTTACACCCTCCCTTAATTCAAGCTATTGTAGTAGGGACTGATCCATAGGTCAGATTATCAGTGACAGCCAGAGCCTGAAGTAGTGGCTATCATTAAACTATTGAGCAATACATTTATGACCCTCGCATCTAACACTTATTTTTATTACCTGTGCTTGTCGATAGAGGGTGGCAATTCATTGCAGACGATTGTGGCGTCAAGTGTGCCTATAATGCTGTGGGAGCAAAAATATTCCATCCATTGATCATACGTATAAGTAATCTAACTTATAGAGAAAGGTTGGTGACCAAAATTGGTCAACTAGTGTACAGCAAAGTGCGACAGAAGAATTAAAACAACAATCTACCTCCCCCTCCCCCCATGTGCATTGATTAGAACAACACGCACATTTATACGACTTATGACACTTCTAGTGCTCAAGATTATAGCGCATGCCACTGTAGGGTACCGAGGTGTAGTGCTCCGACACTATATAACCAATAGCAAGCAGCCGTGAATAAGTGTCATGGATACGCACGCTGTCAGCTGAACAAGCTACTACTTAGTGACCACTTCGTCATGCAGTAGTCTATGCATATAAGTATATAAATGAGCTTGCCCTCAATATTGATGAACAAACCTTGCCGTTAGTAGTGTTAGCAGCAATAGCAGGAAAGAGCGCGCTGCACACTTCGTCCGTATCAGAGATCATATAGATTTATGTGGGGACGAGTTACAATCTACTTCTGACTGATGTGCATGCATATAGTGTGTGTGTGTGTGTGTGTGTGTGTGTGTGTGTGTGTGTGTGTTTAATGCTCTTTCACTTTTCTCCATTGCGTATTGCCAGTGTGTTTAATGTGCATATGTGTTAATTACCTAAACTAATCAACGGCATCCTAAGATATGTAACCATGGTAACATGACATAAGACGAGGGGTAGCAGGAATAAGGTCTTACCCTTCAAACGTATAAGAAGGAAATATCACATCTCTGTCTTCTGCCACGCCCTCACTGACGAAGTACACAATATCCCAACTTCATTATTTTAATGGAGTGCAATGGTTAATGTCTCTCCTATATTCATCTGATACAATACTCCAACACCAACCCCATATCTCTTCCCTTCTTTCACTCACCCTGTTCTCCATTGCAAATTGCCATACATGTAAATGGAGGTGGTGATATGAATTTGTATGTTTGATTTGTTATGTTCCTTCACTCCTTTACCAGGACAATGTAACTCCATTGTATGTGGCCAGTTGGAATGGTCATCATGATGTAGTGCAGAGCTTGTTGGGAGCAGGTGCTGAGGTGAATATAGCAACATCAGATGTAAGTGATGTGACATGTGTGCATAGGGTACATGTACATGTATATCGTGGTGAGGACGGAGGGGAAGCACAACATGGGGTGTGGGTGTGTCTGTTTGCTTGAGTGTAGTGTGTGTGCAAATTTAGTAATGTAATGTTTTAGTAATGTAATGTTGAAAGTTGGTACAATATCCATGTCACCTCCAGCTACAAGCAAACGTCATGTTGTTTATGTTGTGGTGATGTAGCAAGGGAAGTTGGGGATGTGTGTGTGTGTGTGTGTACTGAACTGATAAACAGCATTTCGTGTTTGTGTCTGCATGTGTGTATGTGTATGTATTATTATTATGTACAGTAGTATGTGCATTTGTAGTTGTGCGTGTGTATGTGTGTGTGTGTGTGTGTGTGTGTGTGTGTGTGTGTGTGTGTGTGTGTGTGTAAAGTAGCAGAGTCTTCTCTGGAGGGAGGGTGACAAGCACATTGCAGTCATGGCTATGACCGAAGTGTTGTGTGTACTTGGCTTTCTAAATGGACTAAGAACCACACTTGTTTAAACAGTTTAGGATGGTTTCATTGGGTAGAGTGTTATGGAACCTGGCATGCAATTAGTCAGTACGCACAGCGTATGATTGGCTATAAATGTAATGTGACATGTGAGCCTCCATGATTAAAATTGTATTTTGCTAATTAACAAATTTTTAATGGATGTGATTATTGTCATGTAATGGAGAGGGAGTTGTGGGTGGGGCAGAAAGACCTTACCCATGAAACTTTGTTCAAAGGGTTATTGGATAAGTGTGTGTGCACAGCGTCATCCGCAGGCCACACCGTCGAAAGACACCGCTCCCCCGTAGAAGGTTGTCGGCGGATACCTGTCAATGCTGGCTGCAGAGTTTCACAGCCTGCATGGAGGGTCTATGTCGACCTCCAGCAAAGCTATCTCCTCTTAAGTCACATCTGCCCCAGTGCGCCACCTCAGGGATGAGTGGTTTGTTGACCGACTCAAGCCATTGCTGGTCGTCACTAGAAGCGTTGACCTCCATCACTTTGACTACAGGTGGTTTGTCTGCAGCTATAGTGTTGGTTGGACAATGTAGACTTGTTGGTCTACACTGTCAGGTGACATCAGTGTTGCCTCAGTGGTATTGTTGGCCACTTTTGGAGTTCCCTTCCCCTGGCTGATTTGGCCAAGTCTGCATAGAAAAGGAGGGGACATAAAGAGGGTCCATTTTAATCCATTCGATTTATGGAAAAATTTGGAGACACAAAAGCATCGCTTTACCCAAATACCAGTTTGCCCAACAAGTTTGTTGGGCAGATCCGGTCGCTTGGCGTAGAGGTAAAGATGGCAGCAGGGATGCACATATACGAGAGGGTGGCTGAATAGTCTCGAGGGAAGGGTGGGGGGGGAAATGAAGAATTTGACCGGTGGATTAAAATTTGTATATTTCCATACGACCTTACGTAAGACACATATCGTGCCTGCAGGTCCACAGAGGGAAAAAGATACACAGGTCCACCGGTGGTGTATGCATACACAGCTTACCCGAGACAGCTTTCAACATGGACGGTAAGTAGTTTGTCGCTACCCGCTTTCCGTCTCTCTCCGCTCATATCGAGCAGACTTAAATTCCCTGGCAACCCCAAAAGATTTTTAAGGGACAGAGGAATCACGAAAGCATGTCAAATAGGTAAAGCACATACATGTGAGCACCAACAATGCAAATACAGGGGCGGATCCAGGATTTTGGGAAAGGGGGGGTCTGATAAATATATTCAAAACTGGAGGAGGGTACGGGAGGGGGCGCGCCCCCTCCGGTGACAGCAAGGGGGTTTTGGGGGAGCGTTGATAGCTCCCCAAGTGGGGTCTGGGG
Organism: Ephydatia muelleri; assembly: GCA_013339895.1. Taxonomy (NCBI): domain Eukaryota; kingdom Metazoa; phylum Porifera; class Demospongiae; order Spongillida; family Spongillidae; genus Ephydatia; species Ephydatia muelleri. The sequence continues at coordinate 2,027,191 of JABACO010000024.1, forward strand.
CGAAGCCCCAGCCGCTTTTTTGCTTTTGCGTTTATTTAGCATGAAATTCACAGTCGTTATCCAATACATATACATCACGCGATATCCGGATTACTAGAGCCTGCATGGATAGCGACGAGAAAACTCTTCATTCTTCACAATGCTATGGTTCCTACTGCTCAGCAATTAAATTCGTGACGCAAAGCTTTTGTGAATTTGTGACTGAAGCGTGCACGTGGCCAAGCACCAGCTACATGTCGGTCTATAAACGACTCATATATGTTTTACTATAATATTACTATTGTTAATTTATTTAGCTCTATAGCTATCTGTTTTCTGAGGAAAAGAATCTGAGATCCATCCCATTCACGTCTTTGATCGCTTACCTCAATTCCTGCTCACACGCACCATTCGATCGATAGCGCGATTAAATGTTTCGTTAATACACATGTAGGAGGATTTAATTAGATCGATAAACCCCACTTGGCTAGAACGATGTGAAATCTTGCAAATCCAAGGACGGTAACATGCAGAACGCTGCATAGATTACAGTATGCATTACGTCATTCTTCATATAGAAAAGGGGGGGTCCGGACCCCCTGGACCCCCCCCCCCCCCCCCCCCCCCCCCCCCCCTAAATCCGCCCCTGAAATACAGGAACCACTGGAGATAACGTGTACTGCGACTGTTACAGCGGTTTGAGTTGTGCGGGCTAGCCACTTGTCGTGGCACCACGCTTTTACACAAGAGCCGCTAGTCACACATTGTACACTTGTTCAAGTCAACTTGCGACTGCAGAGGTAGACCGATGATGCGGAGTTACCTCCCGCCGCTCGTATCCTTTGTACGCCATACCGGTTTCACCCTTCACGCACCTATTGGTTTTAGGCACTCGGGATCTTCAGTGGCGAAGTTCCTTTTTCTGCGACGTGCTCTTTTTCTCTGCCAGGTCGTCACGTGTGCAGAGAGTGAGTTTCCCCGACTCAAGCTGGCCTCTATATACCCCTTTCGGATCTAAAAGTGGTTTGTAGAGTTAATTCATTTCCGCCCGCTCATAAATAGAGAGAGGTGGGGCTCCTTTAACCAACCGTGTCTGGTTAGTTGAAATAACATTGAGCCCCTCACATTAATCATTGAGCAAGTAAACTCCTACGTCATCGTCAATTGAAGCCATTGACTCGAGAGGAGTGTACCGTCCGGGCACGAGTACAATGATTTGTTTATCATTGTTGAGTTGTTTCGTCAACGAGGATGTAGACCAGGCCAACCGGTTGCATCGTCCCTAGTCGTTTTTAATCCACATGGTTTCTGCGGATTTGAGCTGTGTCTCGGCCTCCGATGACGTCAACGCGTCGCTAATTTTAGCGAGTGGTTGGGATCTGACATGCATACCATCCCTCTGTCTCCTGCCACGCCCCTCCCTCACTAAGTATCCAACTGTAATGGACCTATTCATGCCCATCGGGTGGGTCAATCTTAGTGGGACCATCTTACCTCTCGTCACCATGCTCTTTGATTTGGCTGACTTTATGGTTGATGTGAAAACCCTACTATGTTATCATTATTGCCCAAATATTAATTAATTTGGTCATATGAATAAATAGGTATGGGTTAGTAAACTTTTGACTCTTACATCACATTTTAGTCTTTGCACATTAGTATCTTGGGCATGGTTAGGCCTAGGATAACCAAATTATTAGTAGTCATAGATTTCTCTATGGGCTAGCTGTGCGTAATGATGAAATCATGGTAGAATTGAAAGTGAAAGTACCATTGTGTAAAATATCACAGCAAATTCTATTACTCAGCCATAAGCCTACACAATGGTCAGCCTACATGAGAAAAAGCTAAGTAGAATCTTCATGTGTGTTTTTTTTAATGCTGCTCCTTCTGAACAACCCCTGTACATGCCTTTAACCTTGTCTACTTACCCCCTGTAACCTCAGCTACATGCTAATTGAATAAGTGCGTGCTTTGATAGTGTATTCAAAATTCATTGGTATAAAAGTAAACTGTAAACTACTGTCAAAACAAAGAGGGATGGGGTTAAAAACTATGAATGAAGGCGTTTGGCTAAGATGCAGGTAGCTTCAGTCATCTCTTGCTTGGTAAGGGTATATGTTCTGCCAGTAGCAGTAGTTGGGTTCACCTGGGAGACTATATCAGACATGTCCACATCTAGCATGTCGGGGGGTTCTGGAAATGTGTGGATGGAGGAAGGTTACCATGACAGAGCCGGCCTCCACATCCATTGCCATTATGCAGCCCAGCCAACCAAATCCATCATACTCTACAATGATGTCACCATTTATGGAAGTTGGTTGCAACTTTATGCATCAGACTAAATGCCTCTACCACTAGGCCAAAGTCTCTGCATCAGGCCCAAAGCACACTCCACCCCCCTTCCACCATGCACTTGATTGCAAAGCTTATGGCACCAGGACTAATGTTTGCTGGCATCAGGTCCAATAGGCCCATGTCATCACCACCTAAACCCCTGTCTCTGATCTGCACACAGTGTGTGGTTTGTGCAAACATACATAGTGTACACAAGGTATGGTTAAAACATAGTAGGTAGCTAACCACATTGTAACTTCAGCACCTGTGGAAGTTTACATAGCACACAATGAACATAAATTGTAAGGTCTGCACCACAGATAATGATGACTTTACTTGGGCAAAGCTGAACTTGTTCTTTGACACACACGCACACACACACATACACACACACACATACACACACACACACATCATTATCAGCTCTCTATCAAATTAATGGTGAACATGTTTACATAGTACATATACATGCAAGGCTGTCAGAGTTTGATGCTGTGGCTATGTTTAGTGACAAAACCAGGCTTGTGGTATGTATTAAATAAAACAACAATAAACTAGCATCAATTTCAAAGCCACATCTTCCAAGCTAAACGACACGTCCTTCGACTTATTGCCACATCAGTTCAGCATTGCTATTTAATTCTATAATTTTACACACTATGAGTTCTTTTACACTCGCCCATACCAACCTTCAGGGTTAAGAACGCATAAAGGAGCGTCTCTCCAGAGTCAAAATTGCAACATACCCACAGGAATCCAATTGCTATCAGATTCTGCAGATCATTGAATGTTACTTAATCTATGATTAAGATATTGATGATCAAAGGGAGAGCAAATTTTACAGTCGTTTTGCACCATTGTTATTTTAGAAGTGATTCCATTCACCCGAGCAAAATTCCATACATCACCCGAGCCATGATGAATATTAATCATCCATAAATAGACCTACAGTACGCTCCGTAATGAAAATCCTTACTTGCAAAAGATATTTTATCATTTTGACTCTAGGCTATTGAGTACTGAGCCTCATGCCCTGAACTATCTAAAAGACGTGTACCACCATTATACTAGCCCTAGAAGCTCGTGAGTACGGAGGGTGTTTTGGGATATACCCGTGCTCAACTAAAGTTACTGCACTTATTAGGTCCGCTGATATGACCTTGATATAGTTTTTGATTAGAGCTTATGGTGCCGTGGACTCAAGTTCGCTGTGTGGGCAGGCCGGTGATAATTCATCACACCATCGCCATAGGCCTACACTCAAGCGCATGCATGCATGCATGTGTGATGTATGTACAGGTGTACAGGACTGATGTGTTGTATATACTGGACAGGTGGTCAGATGTATGTACTGGTTTGGTGTATTATATGTACTGGACTGGGTGTGTTGAACTGGACTGGTGTGATGTATGTACTGGACTGGGGACTGGTATATAGTATGTAGTATAGTATGTACTGTTGTATGTACTGGACTGGTGTATTGTATGAGGGGGAGGGAAGGGGTGAAGCATTGCCCCTGCACCTTTATTAAAGAGGGAGGGTGGTGGTGGGCAGTACTAGACACCTGTATACATCCTCACAATTTTAGGTGAGATCTCCCCTCCCCCCCCCACCCCTACTAGTTCTGAAGCAAGCCACAGGGAATATATGAAGCCATGTATGTACAAAAACATACCAGTCCAGTACATACAACACACCAGTCCAGTACATACAACACACCAGTCCAGTACACACAACACACCAGTCTAGTACATACAACACACCAGTCCAGTACATACAACACACCAGTCCAGTACATACAACACACCAGTCCAGTTCAACACACCTGTCCAGTACATACAACACACCAGTCCAGTACACACAACACACCAGTCCAGTACATACAACACACCAGTCCAGTACATACAACACACCAGTCCAGTACATACAACACACCAGTCCAGCATATACAACACACCAGTCCAGTTCAACACACCTGTCCAGTACAACACACCAAACCAGTATATACATCACACCACCAGTCCAGTATTTACAGCCTGTACCTACATCACACGCATGGGTGCATGCACGCCTATTGCGATAGTGTGATGGATTATCCCCAGTCTGCCCACATGGTGCAGCGAATTTGAGTAATAATTGGCGTAGCAATACCAGTAGATCAAAGGAAAAATATTCCATAGCATCATGAGCTCTAAAAAATAAACCACCTGGACAGCCCTATACCATAGTCCCATTATAAAAATTTCAGTGTACCTTATAAGTGCGCTAACTTTAGTAGAGCACGGGTTTATCTCTCCTACTCCAAAACACCCACCACATAGAACGGGGGTACTCGTCTTTCAGATAGTACAGGGCATGAAGTTCAGTACTCAAAGAGTCAAGGTTTTTTCAAGAAAGATTTTCATTAGGTCTTGTGATGTTCACAGGTAAATTGAATGTAAAAAAAATGGCATGTCTTTGAAACGAGCGAATCTACAAAACCCGTCACACCACTACGTACCTTTTACAGTTTTTATAAGAAAGAAGTGGTACCGCAATATGAGTTTGAAAAAGGTACGTGGTGGCGTGACGGGTTTTGGAGATACGATCGTTTCAAAAACATGCCATTTTTTTAGGGTCTCACGTAAGGGGCGGAGGGGGGGGGGTCGTTATATCTGGAATTCTATGGTAACTATGGTAATTTTTAACCCCTAATGTTGAATACTGTCCCATAGCACTACACCTCGTCCTTGTTCATTCACATAACCAGAAGTAACTTTTAATACGTATCCATGATGTGTGCTTGTGTTAGCCAAACTTTATGTCCTCACATACATTTGTAACCAGTCCTCAAAAATGATATCTCTAAAAATGATGTTTAAGTCTAAAAAAGCACTACCTAAGCAAGTGACACAAGAAGTATTACTTCCACATTATAACACACATGCCACACACAAGCACATACACAAACACACACATACCAAAATACACATGCACAAAGAACAGCCTTAGTCTGACTACATATATGTTCTCGTGCCACACGTTTTTCACTGTTGAATAATGTACCTTCCCAGCTCACTCAATCTCTCGCAGTGCCACCTTTGAGAGAGATAGATAAATGGAGGAACAGGGAAAGAGAGAGAGAGTGATGGACAATGGAGATTCACATATAGCCACACACATACCTCACATTAACACAATTCACAAACACATACACACCACAGCCATGCCTTAAATCCAACCCCTACAAATTCAAGTTCATTTTGAGATGTGCAGCAAAGCTATATTTTTAGTTGCCAGTGTATTTATTTGTTCCTATCAAATATTAACAGTGGTAAACCTAGATGTATTTTCTACACAACCCTTGTCCCTATAAGCCAGGCAGGGAGGGTTTGATTCTTCAGGTGTGTCCAAACTATTTATAAATGCAAAAGATAACATCAACTTGACACTGCATGATTTAGGGAGGGGGGTGCACCCTTATTAAGTATAGCACATATGATCAAAGGCTACCAAACTCTTTTTACGGTAATGTCAGGATTTTGGTTAAAGGTTCATAATTTAGTTACATTTTTTGCACAGATCACTATCTCTTAGCTAACTAGGACTTGCCCACCACCCATAATAACCATCCTCTGCTTCCAACATTGCACCAATGCTGCACACGTGCATGCCAGAATGGCTCCATTGCACACTTTCAATCGGAAACTAGCTCACACATTTTCTGATTGCATGTACCTGTGCACACCCTTACAGTTGAGTACAGGGTAGTGTGGCTAAGTGGGAGCAATCCTAATGGAACCAATATGTGATAATAATGTCATAATTATAATAATCCAAAATGGAGCTGGTTTGGTAGATCGCTCAGCCACAAGTGTATAATGTATTACTAACCATAATTATTTCAATAATTTAGTTTTGGGGCAGACTGAGAGACTGAAGTCTCTTCATATCACTTCCGTATTACGTCTTACACCCTCCCTTAATTCAAGCTATTGTAGTAGGGATTGATCCATAGGTCAGATTATCAGTGACAGCCAGAGCCTGAAGTAGTGGCTATCATAAAACTATTGAGCAATACATTGATGACCCTCGCATCTAACACTTATTTTTATTACCTGTGCTTGTCGATAGAGGGTGGCAATTCATTGCAGACGATTGTGGCGTCAAGTGTGCCTATAATGCTGTGGGAGCAAAAATATTCCATCCATTGATCATACGTATAAGTCATCTAACTTATAGAGAAAGGTTGGTGACCAAAATAGGACAACTCGTGTACAGCAAAAGGCAACACAACAATTAAAACAACACCCCTCCCCTCCCCCCCCCCCTCCCAGTGTGCATTGATTAGAACAACACGCACGGCTATACGACTTATGACACTGCTAGTGCTCAAGATTATAGCGCATGCCACTGTAGGGTACCGAGGTGTAGTGCTCCGACACTATATAACCAATAGCAAGCAGCCGTGAATAAGTGTCATGGATATGCACGCTGTCGGCTGAACAAGCTACTACTTAGTGACCACTTCGTCATGCAGTAGTCTATGCATATATGAAAGTATATAAATGACCTTGCGCTCAATATTGATGAACAAACCTTGCCGTTAGTAGTGTTAGCAGCAATAGCAGGAAAGAGCGCGCGGCACACTTTGTCGGTATTTCCATAGATTATTTAGAGATAATCTATGGCATTTCGATATTTGTGGGCACGAGACGAAGCACTAAGTGAAATCCAATATGGAATACTTCTGTGGAGGATGGAACCAAATTTTCAAATGGGAATAGCTATGTTAAAGAGCATAGAATAGTTGCTTTATGATTCTGCTATATGTTTCACAAGGGAATAGACAACAGGACTATAAAGTTTTGAAGTTATAGACCGTGTAATATTATGATGAGAATCTCCACTCATTGACCTCGCGTACATTTGAAAACAAGGCCCAGCAAATTCTATGGAACCGAGGCCTTAGTTGGCAGGTGACATACTTATAAATCTCGTCAAATGTGCTGCACCAACAATCGTAAGGGAGCTAAGCTGGGAAAATATCTAGTACGCTTGTCCCATACTGTGTATGGAACGATAACGGAAGTTTACGCAAACCGCAAATTAATTCTTGACTCCCGTTGACCGCTCATTTTTCCATATGGTGATGTAGTTTATGTTGTGGCCATGTAGCGTGCTTTGTAGGTAGGTTTATGGGATAGCATCTGTATGGCACAGGACAGTGAAATGGCATGTTCATTGTAAAACTATTAATTTATTTCCATTTGTACTGCTACTTTTACACTCTTATTATGTCAACACCCTCTATAAACTAAAGGCTCAACAAAGTTTTGGTACTCCTTAATTTTTCAAACAATTATTTAGTGTGATATCATAAATAATTTCCCACTCACACAAGCACACACAATTGCTCCTGGCTCATACTGCTTTTAAACTGGTACTATGTAGCTATGGTTACATCATGGATCCATGATTAAATCAGTACACTGAAGACACATCCGACACACAAGTGATTTCAACTGTCCGCAGTCTGGCTTTCTGGAGGATGTGCTCCATATACCACTGAGCCTACAGGGACCAATGAGTGATGCTGGTCAGGGTTGGCCTGTGTCCCAAACCAAGACACTGGTCATGGGTTGGTGGGTGTCCCAGGGTGGAAGCTTTAAGGGTGTGGCCCACCATTGATCAGGATGTGATACATGAGTGTATACAAGGGAAAGAGAGGGAGTGGTGGGAGGGTGACAAGCACATTGTAGTCATAGCTATGACCGAAGTGCTGTGTCTAACTTGGCTTTCTATATGGACCTAGAACCACACTATTTCCAACAGTTTGGGTTGGTATGATAAGGTAGTGTGTTATGGGACCTGGCATGCAATTAGTAACACACTGTGTATGATTGGCTATAAATATCCCATGAATAGTGAATTCCATGATTGTATTGTACATCCCTAATCAAGATTTTTATTAATGGATATGATTAATTAATTCTCATGTAATGGAGAGGGGGTTGGGGGTGGGGCTGGGAGGGGAGAAGAAATACCTTACCCATCAAACTTCTTTGACATAACTAGCAACTGAATTACTAACACCCCAATACTTCTATAATCTGCTACCTTCCACACAAAATAAATACAGTGCACCTCCACTTCCATGTTCACCTTAGCTAAGGGATAGAGTGCAATGTCCCTATGAGCACACCTAATGGACACCATCTTTCCCTCCACAATGCCACATTGTTTGGACACCTCGCAGTATGCTTTGGGTGTAGCAAACAATGATCCTTTGTAAGAGACATTTTGATTGCATGCTTGTGTCAGTATTGTGTATGCATTATGTATTATTATTATGTACAGTAGTACCTGTGATTGTAGCTGTGTGTGTGTGTGTGTGTGTGTGTGGGCGAGTGGAAAGTAGCAGATTGATTAACTGATTAGAAGCAGAAGACGCCTAATGGCATCTGAATATTAATTTATTCAGAAGGTGGTACACACCAATTGGCTTCCAGCTAGAAGCCACTTAACGATAAGTACTTGTTTAGACAGCAGATTTGCCAATCATTTGCACATTTGGTCAACACACTTGTCAGTTAATACACTTTTAGATGATAGTAAGATGCATATTGCCATACATGTACATGGAGGTGGTGATAAGAATTTGTATATGTTTGATTTGGTTTGTTCCTTCACTCCTTTACCAGGACAATACAACTCCATTGTATGTTGCCAGTCAGAATGGTCATCATGATGTAGTGCAGAGCTTGTTGGGAGCAGGTGCTGAGGTGAATATAGCAAGATCAAATGTAAGTGATGTGACATGTGTGCATAGGGTACATGTACATGTATATTGTGGTGAGGACGAAGGGGAAGCACAACATGGGGTATGGGTGTGTCTGTGTGCTTGAGTGTGTGTATCATGTGCATGTGTGCAAATGTGAGTAGTGAAATTGTGGTATCAGTTTTGGAGCATGGCAAATTCTGACATAGGACTAGAATGTTGGTACACTGGTCATGGGTTGGTGGGTTCCCTCTCTCCCAATTGAGGACAAGTACTGTACATCCGCTGGCCAGGTATGGGTTAGGTCAGGTGTAAGACCGCTGCCCGACTCTAACCTCACTCCAAGGTGGGCATGATGGCAGAACTCAACAAACATGTTACACAGCTGATTGTCGACACCTGTTTTACAGGACAAGGGGGAGGAGATTAACTACTTTGTACTCAAGCTCACAATGTCAAACACAAGACAGCCTGCATAATGACCACAGTACCACAGGGGTCGACTTAACGGTTACCATAAATGACATTCATACGCATGTTTTTGCAGCTATTATAACATGTTGTTACAACAACTCATCATCAACCACAAAGTAATACTGCACATGCAAACCACATGCAAAAGATAATTTTTAACACCTCGTCCACGAGTAAAGTGGTCCGAATTAGGGGGAAACTAAAAAACTAAAAGATCCGCTAGCAACAGAATCACAGGTACTAGTTGTAAAATAAGTAGAGTAGCCTTTTACACTATATTTGCATTATAATCAGCTACAGTTTTGATGCACGCACTTTAAATAAACTAGTTCGGTACTACGCTTATCATTTTATCATTTTACACCCCTTCCCTTCTTGACTGTAAATTCATAAGCATGCATAAGCAATCTATATCAATGCAGCTCTTGGTTTCCCTGAAAATAAAAATTATGTGTGCATGCAGACTCGCAAAACAGCATGCAAAGCAACAAAGTTAAACCGCATGCGGTAATGTATAGCGTCCTATAGACACGATACAACACATGCACATAGTAAATAAAATAAATGATTGAAAAAGCATTGAAATGTTTAAATTTCAACTTGGCTTATACAATGTAATTATTGCCGTTTTTCTATTATGATGAAATATGGTTTCATCGACATGGACCACTTTTATATCGTCGTGTAGCATCCAGCAAGTTGAATGATCTCTCACAAAATGCATCCAATGTTGTCTCAAGAGTTGTACTTCCACATTCCTGTATTTGAAAATACTCATCAGCGGACCTTTTAGTTTTTTTACTTCCCCCCCCAAAACGGCTTAAATTTACCCACTTTACTCGCGGACGCGGTGTTTAAAGCATCAATCATTTCATCATCTGACTCCATTTTATCATCTGATTCTGAGCTAGATTGCTGCACAGAGATAGCCTGCGTTTGCAGCTCTCTTTCCACCTAAGGATGGATGGTGTGGGATCAAAGTCAGCAATTTCAGGACTGTGCAGCTGTAATCAGTGGCCATGCATGGTGTCCCTTAGCCTGCTCCTCCAATCTGACTTGATGACTTTAGTCAGGCTGAATCCTCGTTCACAGTCTGCAGGCAAAGACCGTAGCAGATCAACCAGCTGTATGAAAACTGGTGCTACCATCAACAAATTGGCCTGTTGTTCCATCCTGTGATGTGCATATCATACAAAACATCTTGCCTTCTTCAAAACACAACCATGGAAAGGCAGTCAACCATTAATCCCTAAACTAACGTGCAGGTTCACACATGTTGGTAGTAGCAGGCTCATCCAGACACCAAAAATAGTGTGCAAAATAATATGCTTGCTTGATGATCTGCTTGTCAGGGTTGGCCTGTGTCCCAAACCAAGACACTGGTCATGGGTGGGTGGGTGTCCCAGGGTGGAAGCTTTAAGGGTGTGGCCCACCATTGATCAGGATGTGATACATGAGTGTACACAAAGGAAAGAGAGGGAGTGGTGGGAGGGTGACAAGCACATTGCAGTCATAGCTATGACCGAAGTGCTGTGTCTAACTTGGCTTTCTATATGGACCTAGAACCACACTATTTCCAGCAGTTTGGGTTGGTATGATAGGGTAGAGTGTTATGGGACCTGGCATGCAAACGCACAGCATATGATTGGCAATACATGTAAATGTAATGTGACAAACGAGCTCCATGACCAAAACTGATAAACAGCATCCTATGATAAGTAACTATGGCAACATGATATAGGACAAGGGATACTGTGTTGACTTAAGGACTGTTGCCGTATTTCCGACGCACGCACCAGCTTCCGGTTTGTTGTTATAGCGATACATTGTATTCTGTATTTCATTAGTACATGTACGTATATTTAGACCACGTAAAGTTAAATTATTATTTCTGGTGCTTTCCTTGGCGCGTGAGCTGTGGCTCTTATAACCGACAATGGAGCATAGTCCGCTGGTAATTTGTTGTGTGGTAAACTGTGTTAGTGTTTATTAGATTATCTGTTTTCATAGGTGTATCGTGATCCATTGCATATTACCATACATGTACATGGAGGTGGGGATATGAATTTGTATGTGTTTGAATTGTTTTGTTCCATCACTACTTTACCAGGACAATTTATTTAAGGGGAGTTTTGATTTCATGTTTGTGTCTGCATGCGTGTATGCATGATATGTATTAATGTATTAATGTAGGAGCACATTTTGAATTATATTGATGGTACTATCTTAGCAACTGAATTAATTGTGTATCATGTTATGGGACCTGCCATGCAATTAGTCAGTACGCACAGCGTATGATTGGCTATAAATATAATGGGACATGTGAGCCTCCATGATTTAAATTGTATTTCACTAATCAACATAATTATTAATGGATGTGATTGGAATTAATTGTCATGTAAATGAGAGGGGGTTGCGGGTGGGGCCAGAGGGGTGGGTGGGGCCAGAGGGGGGGGGGGTGGAGGAGGGATAACCTTACCCATCAAACTTGTTAATAGGGTTAGG
>JABACO010000024.1:2044245-2051745 GCA_013339895.1 Ephydatia muelleri
AGGCAACAGAAGGAACAAACAGAACAACAGCTTCACGACATGAGGCAACAGAAGGAGCAAACACAACAACAGCTTCATGACACGAGGCAACAGAAGAAACAAATAGAACAACAGCTCCATGATATGAAAAAAGAATCAGAACAACAGCTTCATGACTTGAAAAAACAAACGCAACGACAGCTTCATGACTTGAAAAAACAAACAGAACAGCTTCATGACATGAAAAACCAAGCAGAACAACAGCTTCATGACATGAGACAACGGAAGGAACAAACCGAACAACAGCTTCATGACATGAAAAAACTAACAGAACAACAGCTTTGTGACATGAGGCAATTGATGGAACAAAAGGAGCAACAGCTGAAGGAGCAAACTGATGCATCAGAAAAAAGGTTGCAAACAACAGAAGGAAAACTTACCAAAATGCAACTAAAGAATAAGTCATTGAAATGTGAACTCCGTGAAATGGTCCAAAAGGCTGATGCAAGTCAAATTACTCAGACAACAAACTTTATGAATTACAACCCAATGAACCCATCTACATGTATATCAAGAAATAGCAGTGACAATGAAGAAGAGCATCTGTGATGGCACCAGTAATAACTGAAGAGTGTATTGTAATTAGATACAGGTACATGTAGGTTGAACTGTTCATGTACACATTGTTCTACTGCACCTCATGCTTATACATTACTGCACATTTCTATAACATTAACAGAACAAAAGTACTCTCCTGGCACACACAGACATCCACACATTGCAAATTGAATTGGAACATGTGGTTGCACATATGGTATATCCCCTCCCACCTCACAGTTGGACATACTGTACAGTGTAGGACATACACATGCCTGCTCATTTCTGATCACATGTCACACACATAACACTCCCTAATAATGGGTTCTTGATATGTGTCCCTCATTTGCAGGGGTACCATAGTTTGGTTGCATGTTGACTTCATTCTGGAGCATAGGTTTCACACCTCACACTCTTAAACACAGATTACTCTTAAAGTTGAATGCAGGCTCTAAAAAGTTGCACAGCCACATTTGTTGCACATAGACCCTCTGATGATAAATCACATTTCCGCATATTTAATTTGTCAATAATGAGCTAAACGGCCGGCACAATCAATTGCAACAACCAAAGGGAAAAACAGACTTTGGACAAAATACATAACTCTCTACTTATTATCTATCATTAAAAGTGGAGTGTAATAGATTTATGCACCTGCAACAAATACACTATTGTTATAAGACAAAGGACACACAATTAGGATTTGTTCCTTTTGTTTGTTTGGCAGTTTAACTAGAATGGATCAACACCCCCGACCCCTAGGCACTTGATCATAAGGATTGGCTTCAGCAACAAGTGTGATGTAATCCACCCGCCTATAGGGTCAGGGGATGACCCTCTCGCCCGAGTCCCCAGACTTCCCATTTTGTTACATTTGAATACAAGTAGCACACGTGACCTATAGGGGCGCAACCACGAGCGTGGTAGTACTGAGTAGTATCGTCCAAGCTTATTAGAGATGGGGTCCATATTTCGTTCGGAGGAGATGACCCTGGCTCAGCTCTTTTTGCAGTCGGACTCGGCATACGCTTGCATCAGAGAGCTAGGCGAGCTGGTGAGTGTGTGCGTGCGTGCATGTGTCAGTGTGTGGTGTGTGCGTGTGTGTGTGTGTGTGCGCGTGTGTGCGTGTGTGCGTGCGTGCGTGCGTGTGTGTGTGTGTGTGTGTGTGTGTGTGTGTGTGTGTGTGTGTGTGTGTGTGTATCGTGGGATCTCTCAGTGACTTCATGTGTGAATGTGTACCTTGGCCTTGAGAATCTGACATCACAATTGTAATGATTTGCATGGGTATTATTCTAGTATTGTTCTATTGTAGTATTGTTCTATGTGATTGCCATCGACGAGCGCAAGTATAGAACAGACGCCTGACGTTGGACTAGTAAGTTAACTGCTCGTAAGTGTATTCATTCAAGTCATGAATATATAATTAGTTACACAGGAAAGGTGTAATACCGTGTTGTTAAGTCATGTCAATTGGGGGGGGGGGGGGGGGGGGGGGTTAACTAAAGGACAACCCGTTTTTTTTTTCTTATTCCTAATGTTACTTGCTTGGTGCAGGGAAAGATACAGTTCAAAGATGTAAGTACACTGGACGCGCGTGTTTGCCGCTTTGTAGCTATTTGTGTCACTTCACTATTGATATGGCACAACCGGGGTTATGTTTTCTTAGCTGAACCCAACTGTAAGCGCCTTTCAAAGGAAATTTGTTCATGAAGTGCAACGCTGCGACGAGATGGAAAGAAAGCTGCGTAAGTTGAGCTGACCAATCAGCTTTAAGTGCAGCCAGCAGATCAGGTGACCTGGCATCTCTCCTTTCACCCTTCCCTCATCGCTTACCCCCTACCTCACGTCCCCTCTTGTCTCTTGAGAAGGCTTTCTGGGCACTGAGTTGGACAAAGCTCAGGTCGAGCGTCTACCAGCGGAAAACATCGAGGCCCCAGACCCACACTTTATGACTGACCTTGAGGTAATCATAGGACTCAATAGTGTGTGTCGTTATGTGTGTACATGTATGTGTGTATGTTGTGATTTTGATGTTTTTATGTGTGCATATGTGTGCATGTGTTGAGCATGTAGTTTGAAGCTAATTAACTGATTTTATAAGGCTTATTAAGAATATTTATGTGGACAAACCTAGTGTGTGTGTGATGTGTGCATGTGTGTAATATGCATGCATGTCATGGTATATGCATGTGTATATGTATGTGTGTGTATGTTTTATCTGCAGGCTAAGTTTGAGCGTCTGGAAGGAGAGTTGAAGTTGGTCAACAGCAATAGGGCAGCACTGAGGCGTAACCTTCTGGACCTCACAGAGCTGCACTACATCTTGGGCAAGACCCAGGACTTCTTCATTGAGTGTGTGTGTGTGTGTGTGTGTGTGTGTGTGTGTGTGTGTGTGTGTGTGTGTGTGTATGTGTGTGTGTGTGTGTGTGTGTGTGTGTGTGTGTGTGCTTATAAGTGTGTGTGCATGTAATGTTTCACCAAATACACATAGTTTTGTTTGACTTGTATTTTGTCTTTGGCAAGGGAGGATTGGTTGGATTGTAGTGTTTTGAAACGGATATTGAAAGACGTGTGTCAATTGTTTAGACAACTCACAAGATGAATGCAGGTGTATAATTGTGAAAGGGTTGACAGTAAATAGTGCTTTTTCGAAAGCCATTTACATTGTACCAACCTTTGTGGAACTCGCATTCTGAATTGCAGTGCTGCAAACTGTCAGCAGATATGAGGAGCAATATGGAGTGTGTGCCTTAATGTTACATCACATGTGCAGGTGATGGTCATGTGTCTCTTTCACACCACACAGGACTCCTAGCTGAAGAACACACCTCCCCCTCTGATACCAGACTCATGTGGAGCTCCCAACACTTCTAGTTTCACTTGGAAATGGCTCCTTACAATTGTATTTTTGGCTCTCCACCATTGTATTTCACTTAGAAATGGCTCTTCACAATTGCATTTTCACTTAGAAATGGCTCTCCACAATTGTATTTTCACTTGGAAATGGCTCTTTACAATTGTATTTCACTTGGAAATGGCTCTTCACAATTGTATTTTCACTTAGAAATGGCTCTCCACAATTGTATTTTCACTTGGAAATCTTTTAATTTATAAATTTGCTCCCTCTCTCCTCCACTTCCCTCCTCCCACTCCCTCCTCCCACTCCATCCTTCCCACTCCCTCCCACTCCCTCCTCCCACCCTCCTCCCACTCCCTCCTCCCACTCCCTCCTCCCCCCACTGCCCTCCTCCCACCTCCCCACTCCCTCCTCCCACTCCCTCCTCCCACTCCCTCCTCCCACTCCCTCCTCCCACTTCCTCCTCCCACTCCCTCCACTCCACGCCCCTACCTCCCACTCCCTCCTCCCACTCCTCCTCCCACTCCTCCTCCACTCCTCCTCCACTCCCAATCCTCCCACGCCCTCCTCCCACTACCTCCTCCACTCCATCCTCCCACTTCCCTCCTCCCACTCCCTCCTCCCACTCCCTCCTCCCACTCCTCCTCCACTGCCCCTCCTCATCCCACTCCAGCCTCCCACTCCTCCTCCCACCCCTCCTCCCCCACTCCCCTCCCAATCCCTCCTCCCTCCCCCTCCCACTCCCGCCTCCCACTCCCCTCCACTGCCCTCCTCCCACTCCTCCCTCCTCCCACTCCCTCCTCCCACTGCCCTCCTCCCTCAGGTTTGTCACTGGTGTGAATTGCTCATGAGCGTCTACCAGTCTTCCAACGTGTGTTGTGGAGAGCGTGTCGTGGTAATGTGTTTCTGAGACACACCCAAATAGAGGAGTACCTGGAAGACCCAGCCAGTGTAGGTGTACTGGTGGAAGCACACAATGACACACACTTTAATATACTAGCCCATGGCCGGCGGAGCCCAGCAGGCAACCCAGGCAATTGCCTGGGTAGATTTTTGGGCTTAAAAAATAAACGTGTAATTCACTTCGTTATGCATCCGATCACGTGATTGCAATGGCATCGAATGAATCCGACAAGTCCGAAATTACTCTTTCAGAACAACCAAACCAGCCTGCAAGTTTTGCCTTCCCAAAGCGTAACTTTGGCCGTAGTCAACGTGCTTTTCAATCAGCATGGTTCGTGGAAATGGCTTCATTATTGTGAAGAGTGTCTTGTGCCACACATGCGCATACGTTTTCAAGGAGCATAAGATAGTCTTTGAGTGGCATCCATGCAATGAAATCCAATTATGTGGTGAAGCTATTTGTACTATTAAAGTTTCATGTATCAATCACATATACTTAAAAAGCTTCCGCGCTTCGTGCGGGAGGGGGCACATCACCCTCCCACTCCCTCCCCCTACTTGGCACACCTCTTCTTGCCTGGGTTGAATTTTAGACCTTCCCCCGGCTCTGCTAGCCTGGCCCACACTAAACACGGTCGGATGCTATAATATTGACTAAGATCCATTCTTGTGTAGCTATGTGTGTCCCATGATTATCCTGCATTCTGAATGTCTCATACTTTAGATTGAGCAGAAAATTGAGTATTGACACAACACCACTTTACTTGTGGATGTCGTTGTGAGCACAAATGCACAACAACTTTAATCATCTCTATTTGCACTGTAACCTGCATTTAGCAAGGTTTTGGCCGGCTCTAAAAAGTTAAAGTTGCCAAAATTCTCAACAGGTTCAGACCTTTAGCTACTGTGCACACCTTGGCTTACTAGTTGATTAGAATATCAGTGGAGTCTTGTGTTTGCCTTCTGTGACATGCACACATGAACCATATTGATCACATGGGGAAACTGGATTGTTCCAAAGACAATGCATATACTTTTGTTTCATTGTTTGTGTGTTTTCTTTGTGTAAGCATTGTTCTCGTGTCACTGTTGTTGTGTGATCGTTTCCAGGGCAACCTGGTCAGCAAGTGTGTGTTCATCCTGTTCTTTCAAGGAGACCAACTGAGAACCAGAGTGAAGAAGATCTGTGAAGGGTGAGTGGTGGGCATTATTAGGAGAGGAGTGTGCTGCCATTTTATTTAAAGACAAAAGTAGTGGGCATTATATGGAAAGGGAAATGGTGGTGGCTGATTTATTTGGAGAGGGAGAGAATGTTAGGAAGGGAAAATGTTTTGTAGAGATGTTGAGGTGATTGAGTGGAAAGAGTTGAGACAGTGGAGGAAGAGTACATGTGTGTCCCCTTAATAATCCTGTTTACTGGCAAATATTAATACTGTACATGTATATGTGGCCATTTTTGAATACACACATCACTGCCATTTTTGAATACACACACATCACTGCCATTCTTGAACACACACATCACTGCCATTCTTGAACACACACATCACTGCCATTCTTGAACACACACATCACTGCCATTCTTGAACACACACATCACTGCCATTCTTGAACACACACATCACTGCCATTCTTGAACACACACATCACAGCAGTGCCATTCTTGAACACACACATCACTGCCATTCTTGAACACACACATCACTGCCATTCTTGAACATACACATCACTGTCATTCTTGAACACACACATCACTGCCATTCTTGAACACACACATCACTGCCATTCTTGAACACACACATCACTGCCCTTCAAATACACACCTCACTGCCATTCTTGAACACACACATCACTGCCATTCTTGAACACACACATCACTGCCATTCTTGAACACACACATCACTGCCATTCTTGAACACACACATCACTGCATTCTTGAACACACACATCACTGCCATTCTTGAACACACACATCACTGCCATTCTTGAACACACACACATCACTGCCATTCTTGAACACACACATCACTCACTGCCATTCTTGAACACACACATCACTGCCATTCTTGAACACACACACATCACTGCCATTCTTGAACACACACACATCACTGCCATTTTTGAACACACACATCACTGCCATTCTTGAACACACACATCACTACCATTCTTGAACACACACATCACTGCCATTCTTGAACACACACATCACTGCCATTCTTGAACACACACATCACTGCCATTCTTGAACACACACATCACTGCCATTCTTGAACACACACATCACTGCCATTCTTGAACACACACACATCACTGCCATTCTTGAACACACACACATCACTGCCATTCTTGAACACACACATCACTGCCATTTTTGAATACACACATCACTGCCATTCTTGAACACACACATCACTGCCATTCTTGAACACACACACATCACTGCCATTCTTGAACACACACATCACTGCCATTCTTGAACACACACATCACTGCCATTCTTGAACACACACACATCACTGCTATGCAGCTTTCGGGCCACACTGTACGAGTGTCCGGAGACGCAGGTCCAGAGGGTGGAGTTGAGGGTAACCGTGGGCAACAGGATAGAAGACCTGAGGAAAGTCTTGGTGGCAAGCAATGAGTACAGCGTCCAGAAGCTAAGGGAGATAGCAGATGAGATAGAGGCGTGGCTTCAGAAGGTGTGGCTATTGTGTGTGTCTTGTCACCAAACCACACCTACCCTCTATACTTAAACCACACCCATTCAAACCACACCTACCCTCTATACTTAAACTACACCCATTCAAACCACACCTACCCTCTATACTTAAACCACACCCATTCAAACCACACCTACCCTCTATACTTACTACACCCATTCAAACCACACCTACCCTCTATACTTAAACCACACCCATTCAAACCACACGTACCCTCTATACTTAAACTACACCCATTCAAACCACACCTACCCTCTATACTTAAACTACAACCCATTCAAACCACACCTACCCTCTATACTTAAACTACACCCATTCAAATTTGTCTTCTGTTACAAAACTGTGCCTATGTCTTTAGCAATTACATCACCATGGTAGCCATTAGCCTCTCATGATGGACTCCACCCCCCTACTCTCACACACACACACACACACACCTAT